>JAPDVR010000019.1:23719939-24039939 GCA_026230005.1 Gila orcuttii | reverse complement strand
TCATGAAGATGATGCAGTGAGACAGTTCTGGATTTCATGAAGATGATGCAGTGAGACAGTTCTGGATTTCATGAAGATGATGCAGTGAGACAGTTCTGGATTTCATGAAGATGATACAGTGAGACAGTTCTGGATTTCATGAAGATGATGCAGTGAGACCGTTCTGGATTTCATGAAGATTATACAGTGAGACAGTTCTGGATTTCATGAAGATGATGCAGTGAGACAGTTCTGGATTTCATGAAGATTATGCAGTGAGACAGTTCTGGATTTCATGAAGATGATACAGTGAGACAGTTATGGATTTTGTGAAGATGATGCAGTGAGACAGTTCTGGATTTCGTGAAGATTTCATGAAGATGATACAGTGAGACAGTTCTTGATTATATGCAAATACAATGAAACCGTTCTGGATTTTATGAAGATGATACAGTGAGGCAGTTCTTGATTATATGAAGATGATACAGTGAGACAATTATGTATTTTGTGAAGATGATACAGTGAGACATTTCTGGATTTCATGAGGATGATACAGTGAGACAGTTTCAGATTATTTAATGATGATACAGTTAAACAGTACTGGACAGTTTGTGTTGAGACTCAAGCAGCTCCATTAAAACCTAAACATTAGCAATCTAATGGGAGAACAGCTGAGGAAAAACAGGATGAGAGAAAGAAGACAATGATGGAAGAAGAGGTGGAGCTGGAGGAGGAACCCACAGGGATTATACAATTATCAGTCGTTTAGGAATGTTACTCCTGCTCTCAACAAGCCGCTGCAAAGCCCCAGAATACGTGCACACACACACACACACACACACACACACACACACTAAACAATAGCACAGATCGCATCAAAACGTCAGAGTGTGTATTTTTGTGAGGATGAAATCAGACTGAAATATGATACGAATGTCAGCACACATCTCTGAAGTTTGAAAGTTAAATAGTGATTGTATTTCATCGTCATAAAAAATACACTTCTCTCCACTGGATTTATTTCACGTCACACGGATATCTGATATAAAAACAGACCTCAGGTGGTCTTCTCAGATTCATGTGTTTTGTGTCATTCTGTGTTGTTGGGTGTTATTGTGTTAATGTACTGTTACTGTAATGGTAGCTGTGAGGAAAGACAGACACTCCCATAAGGACATAATGTGCAGTTAGCATGACAGCTATCAGCGCTTTCCTTCACTGTTCCCTAGCAGCACTGCAATGACCCCTAGCACTTCCCCTCTGCACTTACGGAGGAATTCAGTTCCTTAACCCTAAATGTCTTTGGTTTGGGGCTTAGAAACAAAAAAAGACACTTCCAAAGTGTTCTTACAGTCTGTGTTTGAGAGACAGAAGTGCTCCTGTCTCACACAGTTGTGACTCTGCACATAGTTGTGCACGTAATGTCTCATGTGTAACCAATTCAAGATGTATTGTTCATGAATCATGAGTGAATGTCTCATTTCTTTGAGTGGAAAGCCCCCGTGCACGATGTGTATGAGTGTAAGAATATCTGTCTGTTCCATCCACCTGGTGAGCACCGTGCCATGAAAGAATAGCACGGTGTAGAATCGAACTGCAAATAAGGCAAGCATGGTTCAATCCTGCATGCGTGTATGTGTTTATGTGACCACAGTTTCCAGGCTAATACACCTCAGGCATTTTATCTTCTAGATTTACCTCCATTTCCTGTAACCCACAGGAACACACACACCCTCTGCTGCTTATCATCTCTGCTGTAGTGTGTGCAGGTGTGCTAAGCCATGGTTTCTATTTCTTGAACACACCTCACACACTTAGAGAGTGTAGCAATGTTTGGATAGTACTCTATCTGTCTATCTATCTATCTATATATCTATATATCTATCTGTCTATCTGTCTGTCTGTCTATCTGTCTATCTGTCTGTCTATCTATCTATCTATCTATCTATCTATCTATCTATCTATCTATCTATCTATCTATCTATCTGTCTATCTGTCTATCTGTCTATCTGTCTGTCTATCTATCTGTCTATCTGTCTGTCTATCTATCTATCTATCTATCTATCTATCTGTCTATCTGTCTATCTGTCTATCTGTCTGTCTGTCTATCTGTCTATCTGTCTGTCTATCTATCTATCTATCTATCTGTCTATCTGTCTATCTGTCTATCTGTCTATCTGTCTGTCTGTCTGTCTGTCTGTCTGTCTGTCTGTCTGTCTGTCACATTGATTTAATATGAAGAAATGTTTCTTGAGCAACAAATCTGCGTATTAAAAGGATTTATGAAGGATCATGTGACACTGAAGACTGGAGTAATGATGCTGAATTTTCAGCTTTGCCATTACAGGAATAAATTACATTTAAAATATATTAAAATGGAAAACATTTTAAGTTGTAAAATTATTTCATATTATTACTGTTTTACTGAATTTTTGATCAAATAAATGCAGCCTTGGTGAGCAGAAGGGACTTTTAATAAAAAAAAAAAAATCCAACTCACCCCAAACTTTTGAACGGTGGTGTATACTATGTATAGTTTGCAAATTTTACATATGCAAACATTTGCGTTTACAATGCGCAAAAAATTTCCACAAATGTTTCAAACATTAAGTTTGAAGCTAGCCGATATTGTTGTCACATGACTTCAGTAAGTGTACAGTTTATCTGGTAAATAACTTTTTTTAGCCGAATTTTATGTCAAAATGTAAGCCTACTAATGAGTCAAGAAAGAGATGTTAAAAGTCACATCTGAATTTTTGATTTACCCTTCACACTGTAAATGAAAGTCAAATCGTTCCATTGCGTTGTGAGATTTATCTTGCAATTATCTCCGTTGCACATTTTGGCTAATGTAGTAGGCCATCTGTGTATAGTATACATACTAAGAGTATACTATATGTTAGGAATGGTATGGTAGCATAGCACACCTAAAATACTATCGCAGATCTATCCAATTATGCAGTGCACTCATCTTTCAACAGTAAACTGTTATCTTTTAATTCATTTGCCTTGACTTATTTGTTTGGACCGAGTTGAATTGGATTAAAACTGCAAAACAACAGTCTGAAATTATGATAATAACTTGTACCTAATGATGTCATGTGAGAAAGATATAACATACAAGCATTCTGCATAATATGCACTGTTTCACATACTTTTTATGCAGCATACAGAAAGCAGTTGTCAGTTTTTTGGGGAATACCACAAAGAATTGTTTGAATCCACCCTAAAACTGTTGAATCACATGACACATAGACACGCTTGTCGGAATAGCAGTGCATTTTTCTCAGGGCTTTGAGAGTTTCTGTATGGGAGTGTGTGCAGTAATTGTCTGCAAGCTCGCTTGTGGATGTGTGGATTAAACCCTGGGTAGATCATCCAAACAAAACAGACCTGTGATGTCATGCAAATGAGTTCCTAACATGCATATTATAATAACTAATATTATGTAACCAAATGCAAATGAATCATGTGCAGCTTGCAGAGAACATGTGAGCAAGTGTTTTTAACTCTGATCCTGGATCAAACTGATGTGATTACGGTGAGGAGTGGATAAACTCGGTGGCACCGCTGCATGCTGGTTCTGCTATTTGTTTTTGTGCATTTCCATGGTGATGGACTGAGTCAGAAAGCTGCACTCTGATTGGTCAGTTGATCTGCTAAACAGCTCTGCAGCCACATGAGGATGTCTTGCTCTGTTTCGCTCACAGTCACACACGTGAAATTGGCTCCAGTTTCCTCATTTTTTACACTGTGTTAGTGTGTCGATGTACATTTATTTTGCTTTGCTTTTTTCCAACATCCATCTCGCCTCTTTGAATGAGCTGTTTGTTAAACAACATCATTTTCATGTTGCTGTTTACTTTATGCCTTGTGCATTCATGTGAAGTTCTGTTCTTTGTGTGACTGTGTGTCTATTAATTGAGTAAAATGACCTCCTTGAGTAAATACATCTGCTGGGTGTGTTTATTCAAGATATAATGCCTTGTTTAAAAGTTTTACACATCATGAATGTGTGTATGCTGTGTAAGGGTGTGTGCCAGTATCTGTGTGTGTAAGGGTGGAGCTGGTGACTAGGTGTTCAGGAATGAGACTTTTGGTGTGCGATGCACATCATTAGGACCAGACCCTGATATGTAAGGATCACCGAATTCCACAACAATATCTTTCCAAACTGAGGATAGAATTCCACTTCTTTTCTTTTGTGTTCTTTAGTTTTTTTTGAGGGGACGCAAGTATCAATCCCGGTTCAATTGGTTCCCTGAGCAAGATATGTTCAAAAGGAGTTGCTCGCGCTCTTTAAAGACTGGTGGATTTCTGATTGGCTGTTAATATTTTTATCCTTCCTCAGCTGGAAAATGATATCGTTCCGCTGTGGCGTTGTTAATGATAAAACGGTATGGACATTTCAAATCATGATTCACAATTATAGTGACCAAAATGATGGTTATCAATATTATCACAGTATTGTGAAATGTGCTGGAAATGTTCAAAAAGTACTCATACCCTTATCCACAATGAAATTATTTCACCAAGTTATGTCAAAAAACAAAATAATAAGACACTTATTAAAATAAACCTATTAAAATAATAACATTATAAATGATGGCCTGATTTTAAACTAACAAAAAATATTGGTTGGGTGATTTATACAACATAACACGGTATCTATTGAGTTACATGTGCTAAATGTTCAAATAAAGTTTGATAAAATGATAAACCTCACATTTCAGGTTTTAAATCATTTTTATGAAAAGGATGAGTAAAAAAATATAGTTATTTTATCTGCACCATGTACGGCTGTTTGATTATGGCAAAAATCATAATCACGATTATTTTGGTCAATATTGAAAACATGATTATTTAACACGATTATTGGTGGGTAATATGATCAAAGTCTTATTTCATGATATGAGACATTTTAAATGTCAGCAAAAACTAATGCTAGGTTAATTAATGTAAGTAAAAAGTCATCAAAACAGAGGACAAGTAAACAGTCAGCAATACAATAAGAGCAAAGAAACTAATTACAAACAAAACCGACAAAAAATACAACAGAACAAAAATACAGATTAAACCGTGCTTTAAGTTTTTCAGGAATATAGCTACTAACAGTAGTATTCAGATTAGTAATAGCCTAAGAAAATATAGATTTATCATTTTAGACTTTTTGCAACTTAAAGTCAGCATGAAATTATAATTCACCCTTTCTGTTTTGTAAATTCATGTTATAGATCTTATTGTGAACTTTTTTTTTTTTTTTTTACATGTCGTTTTTAATCAAATGATTTAATTAGAAAATCTCAATCTATTCTTCTAATCATTTAGTCCGCTTAAACCGGTCCCTTTTTTACAATCGACTGCAAGATTGCATTCATTTGTGAAAGCAATGGCCTCATCACAAAATCCAATCAACAGCTGATTCATACAGTTTTTCTTTTTTGATAATAAGTTTCACTCCGATGTCTGTCACAGTACAAAAGAAAAGATTTGTCGCTACTTCCGTTTTATCACAACTTTAAGTTTCAAAGATTTTTAGAATTTGGCTCACTGCAAATCACTGCATCATATAAATGAAATATTACTTCTGTATGTGACAACCGAAACACGTGATAAGGCGATTCCTCAGAACAGCATCACTGAGATCTAAGGTTGAATTTCCAGCAATGCCAGACTGGGAAAATGGTTGCTTGTTTAGTGACAGATGAGGCAATTATTTTTTTCCTTTCTGTTTCTTCTGCTTTTCCCTTAGAGATTCAGCACTTGAGTGTTTTATAATTCTGAAGAAATACTTATTTGTCTTCTATATGCCATCTATAAAAAATGTGTGGAAAGACAGATGACCATTGATGTGTTTTGGAGGACATGAATGCTAGTCTTTGTTTCTCTTTAGCTTTTGCTCACTATACTTATATAGTGTGAAATAATGTTTCATTCACTCCTTCTCTATGTAGTGCTCTATGTGAAATTCCCTCTATGGTTAAACATGAATGAGTAAGCAGTTCATTTTAGGGGTTGGTCTAATGTCCAGGTAATTTACAAACCTGAGAAAACAAGTTTTACAAAACAGTGTGAATCATTATCATTTGTGTTTTTGTGGCAGGCTGAACGATGTCTTCTGGCAGTGACTCCGTGGGGGATCTGATTCCCTCAGATATGCTGCAGGTGTTCAGTGAGGAACGGCAGGGGGGCAGAGGTAAACGGGGCAGGAGACGGATAGGATCCTTCAGCCGTGCGTTCCGGTGGTTGAAGAGCCAGCGCAGGAAATCCCGCCGACACGCTACAGAGATACGTGGAGACCTGCTCGCCATTGGATCACCTGTAGAACTACCACAGTCTACACTTAAAACAGGTAACACTTTACCATCATGTACTCCTAACAACAGTGACTACGTTTACATGCAGCCAATTTTCGGGTTATAGTCGGGTTAAGGTCAGTATTCGGGTTTCTGAAACATTAGGAATAACCGGTTTACATGCGTGAGCAGAGAGAGTTACTCCTGTATACATGGAATTAAGTTACAATATCCCGATGTAAACGGCGACGGTGCTGGTACTGACCTCGCTCCAAAAGTATGCTGTTCTGCGTCTCGCCATGTTTACTTCCGGTATACTGCACGTGGGGTTTTTGTATGCGCCGAGAAGTTCCTCTACTCAAAAGACCAAGATTCCTTGCGAATAGAACATGCGCAGAACACAAATCATTATGGGGATATGCCGATACGCGTTTACATGACCAAAAATTCGGGTTAGAAAAGGGGTACCCCAGGTATCATATCCGGGTTTTTAAAATCCGGGATATGAGCATATTCGGGTTTTTGCCGGTGTTTACATGGCCGTGCGCGACCGGGTTATTGCTAATATTCCGGTTTTGAACGGGTTATTGGCTGCATGTAAACGTAGTCAATGTTTCCTTCCTTATATAAATTCTTCAGAATCAGATTTTTGTTTACTGTTGGGCTTGTGTCGTTTTTCTTTCTCGCTTGGAAGACTTTTGTGTTCGTATTAACCATATATGAAACTAGTTTCACATCAATCATAACATAAACTGGTTCTGTAAGCTGATGTGTCTCAGATAAGTTAAAGAAAAATGAGAAGTGCAGCTTGGGTAATGAATTTAGTAAATCCAGCAACAACATCAGCATGAATAAACCCATCTATAAACGGATATGCACTTTTATTCAAAGCGACTTGCATTGCATTCAAGGAATACGTTTTATCAGTTCCAGCAGTTTATTCCTGGAAATCGAACACATGACCTTGCTGTTGCTAGTGCCATGCTCTAGTGTGAGCTACAGGAAGTATTTCCAAGATTAGTCTAAAATCAGTAAATTACGAAATGTACCAGACCAACACTTCAACCAACCAGTTTCTCCAATTTTGTTCACTCTGCACATTAAACTGAGCTAGAAGGTATTTTAATCTTGAAAAATAACACACTTTAGCCTTAATGTGCAAAAACAAGCATTATTTTAATCAGCATGATTGTACTCAAATTCATTTGCTTCATTCAAAACATTCAAACCATTCAAAACAGCAAATAGCTCTCTAGGCTGTTAGGACAAGATGTTTTGTCATATAAAAATACTTTGAATTTGTGACATTTGCAAATAGGAATATTGCAGTAAAATGTAAGTTATGTCCTGGTTTTTAAGCATTTGATATTGCAACATGCAACTAATCTAACCTAACTACTGCACTAACTAAAAGTGAGGGATTCAGTTAGGCTTGTATTTAAAGTGTTTAAATCTATTTGATCTTAAAACACTTTCCTCTGGTTTCACAGACAAGGCTTAAGCCTAAAATGCATGTTTGAGCTGTTGTAACTGAAAGCAACTTGCACTGACATATCTTAAAATATGCCAATGTCTCAAGATGCACACATAATGTTTTTTTCTAAGGCATGTTTATAAAAGGTACTTAAATATCCTAATTGAACGAAGGCCGAATCATGGCTTAATCTAAGCCCTGTCTGTTAAACCAGGCCTTTATCTGTCCTTGTATTGCCCAACTAGTAAATGGTGGTTATGTGTTTTCAGCTGTGGGTAATGTGTTCAGACATTCAGTAATTTCTGTTCAGACAGTGTAATTAGTAGAGTAATTCTGTTACAATCTAGAAGTCATTAGTTTGGGTAACTGGTTTTCAGCGTTCTCCGGCAGTTTTGGTTTTAATACTGGTTCAAATTATAATATGGCAATGAGCAGTGGTTTATTCCTTGTTTGTTGATGCATCATATTACCCTAAACCATCTTGAGTATCTAATACCTATTTATTATTATGTGTATATGTGCCGAGACTGAGACTGGAAAATGTTTGCCTTATGATTATCGCAAAGTCATGAGCAGTTTTCCGAGCAGAAATTTCAACATGCCAGGAAGATAAAATTTGACCTCTACTTGAGGTCACTTTAAGTGCTTGCTTTGTGTGTACAAGTCTCAAATGTTTATTTAAAAGTGTGCTGTACATTTTGTGGTTTAGCTTGGGATCGGAACAAGAATTGGATGCATGCATGTATATTGTCCACATTATGTTTTTTGTTTTTTTTGTGTGTTTGCTTTTCTTTGTGAGCTGAGGAGAGGATGAATGTGAAGGTTCCACATGGGCTGTAATGGAAAGGAGAACTTTGTGGGAACACACCTCAACCCCTCCCATTTATTGAAGCATGAATCCACTCAAACACACACATGCACACCGGGCTGACAGAACAGACTGCAGCTTAATGATCGATATGGTGCATAACCACCAAAAATAAACAGCTGTTATGTGATTCTGCAGAGGGTGTGGTCACTGCCTGCCGCTGAAATGGTAAATGGACTGCATTTATATAGTGCTTTCACAGACCCAAAGGCCACCAAAGCGCTTTACATATTTGCCTCACATTCACCCATTCATTCACTCATTCACACACCGACGGCGGTGTCAGCCATACAAGGCGCCATCCAGCTCGTCGGGAGCAGCTGGGGTTAGGTGTCTTGCTCAAGGACACCTCGACACTTGGTCAGGTGGAACCGGGGATTGAACCATTGAACCTTTCGGTTTGTAGACAACCTACACGAACCACTGAGCCACTGCCAAAGCCAATGGATTATTTAAACCCTTTACACTCGTCCTTATTAGAAATTAAATATGCAGCATGCAGACCATCATTAAGCAAATAGCATTACGCATTGGTGAATGTGACTCGCAGTTGATTTCAATAAGGTTTCTATAATAATCTAATGGCACAGTACTCTAAAACTGATTACTTTAGCCAATATTTGTGTATTTTAATAACGCAAAGATTTATTAATACTTTTCAGTTTTGAATGAAATGTTTTTATAATCAACATTTCGTTTGTTTGAACCATATTGGGAACTGTTTCGCTGAGCTTGTCGCAGTGGATTATGGGATTGCCTTCTCCATGAAGGACAGATGCAGACGCCTGCCTTTAGGAACTTGCTTTGTATTGGTAGTGCATGTTGATGCTTTAAAATGCTATCTATGCGTTTCTTCATCTGTGATTTGATCATTCTGGGTTCTTGTCAATGGCCCTGTGTTAATTTTAAAAATTTGTTACTTTAAAAACACAAAATCTTTACAGTGTGTTTGGTAACTTGATAAGGTTATCTAGCGCTGCTCCCTTCCGATATGGCGATGACATTCAGTCTCAGTAAGTGAACTGATTAGATTAGTTTGTCTGGGTTAATTGCTGAGCTCAGTTTTGTGTCGTGTCATTGTTTTCGTAGTTGTTTATTTCTCCTTGACACAGTAACTAACTAATCATTAGAATACAAAAGGGAAAACCTGCATTAAAATATTTGTAGGATTACTATTATAAAAAAACGCTATGGTTCAAATGTTTGCGGTTGGTAAGATTTTTAAAATTGTTTTTGAAAGAAGTCTCTTATGCTCACAAGGTTGCATTTATTTTATCTAAAGTACAGTACATTATTAAATATTATTGTAATTTAAAATATATTTTAAAATGTAATTTGTTCCTGTGATGGCTAAGCTGATAATTGATATAAAATCATTGTCACCTTATTCACTAATAATTGCGTGGATTATTTCGTATTTGTATGCACAGGAGAGCTTATTACCAAAAATCTCTGCCTATTTCACAACACATACGTACACGTGTTGATCCAGTCTGGTTGATCCAGTCAAATTTACAACAAATTTATGTGCGCTGTCATTTTTATTGTCCAGATCAGGTAGAAATAACTGCTTTTAGTTAACAACTGCATATTTAAATTTGACATTTTAGTGCCCGGAAAAAGAAACCAAATCATATTTTAGTGGTTCTTTAAATGTTTTATGCTATGAAAAGGTTTGTACCTATGAGGCCAGTTTTCACTATCTAGCCGAGGGCCCCAAAAAACAAGTTATATAGCAATGTTTAATATTTAAGGCTAAGGGTTTGTTCATACCCCAAGTATGAGCAATAGTAATAGCAATGCTTACTTTAGCAAGCACCGCTAATAAGAGGGTCACAGCTACTGAGAACACACTCATAATATTGTGTTTTGCATCCTCTATCCCAGACCTTGCAACGTCAAAACTTCCTGTGGGATGTTGCCGGTTCAGTCTGAACAAAGAGCTGTTACTTTAAACTTGTTTCCCATGAAATGTTCCGCTGACACACACCTACACACACTCGTGCACACATACATACAGCTCTTTCCAAAGTTTTTTGACTTCTCCTGATGGAAGTGACATGCTTGCCAGCTTTACCCACAATCCTGATCTTTCTTCTGACTTTCCTTTTCAACTCATCATAAGAAATGTCAGTCATTCCTCCTTAACACCATTTATAACATAAGGGAAGGTTTGAGAGATGAATACAGACGAAGCTTATTTGCACGTTGTTTATTGTTGCGGATGGGCGTGTTTGTGCAGAATTCCTTGCCTTCCTGAGCTTTGCCCTGGAGATTCTGACACAATGAACAGGTGTAAAGTTGGGAAACTGGTTCTCTGCTCAGCTCTTTCTCTGTTTCATAGTCGTGTGAACAGAACTCAGCTCTGTGCTAGACTGATTCAAGCTGACTTTTACTCCAAATTTTTCTAAATTCATAATTTTTCTAGATAACGTTCAACATTCATTTTAAGCTTGGTATGTGTGTGTAGCCCCTTTAAGCCATAAATTGTAAAGTGTTCATTTCAAATCTGTTTCAGCTTGCCTGTTTTATAGAAAAGATCAGGGGGGTTTCAAGGACGCTACTCCCCAGAGGAATTTTGACTGAGCGTCTGATATGACTTTAAATTGGACTGAAAATTCATTTTTTAAAATGATATTTGTATCGCAGACTGTATAGATTGGTTATCTGTTCTCAATTGTGTGCGCTTACACTGCAGTGGTAGGCTACCTGTTAGAACTTGATTTAGGGCAAAAGTGAAAGAAGAAATTTCTAAATTAGAATGATAATTTGCATGCGGCAAGTGACCCAAAGCATTATGATCACTGGGAATTAAACTCTAGTTTGCACCAAGAATTCAAAACCAGTGTGAAAACATTCTAAAATTAATCAAATTAAAGGGATTGACAACATGGACGGCTTTAAATGCATGTCTGCAGCTTTGTGTTTTCCATGATACCAGCTGTAAGAGCTGTAAGATTTTAAGAAATGTTATATTATTGATCGATTTATGCAGCAGTTGTACCTCTGCTGGGTTTAACTGCTGAATTAGCAAATATTATGTTTCGGTTACGTGATATAGGTGTGGTAGGCAGAGGCCTTTCTTACCTCTTTCTTAAAATCATCCAAAATCGAAACACCGATTGTGTGCATGTATGATAAACCTGTAATCAATCAACTTACTTTTCAAAGACTTTTGTATTGGCTTTAGATGAGGGATGTTTGCCTCAGTTAACCTTTACCTTCATTTTGAATGGATAATGCCTCTGGGACAAATGGACCATTTTCCAAGGCAGATTAAGTTTAAGGCCTGTTTCATACATCTCCTGTCTGCGGCAGCATGTTTTCATTGCATCGCTTGTGTTAACAGGTTACAGCATTCAATCATGTTTAAGCAGTGTGCCACTGTAACGAACAGAAGCAGCTCTGCATGAAACGTTTCAACACTCAGCTTACTCGTGCTGGGCTTCGCACACTAAACGCAGCAGAAACTGCACTAAGCATATTTAGTGAAACAAAATTCTGCAATATACTGCAGGCTTTTATGAAGCAACACAAAATATGGAGCGAGTGAGTGAGTCACCCATTGTTTGATAAAAGATGTCTGTCAGGCTTGATGCAAGTTAGTACAGGTCAGAGACAACACAGACAACGCTTTCCGTTCAGTAAGTCTGATTGAATACAATATTTCAGTTGGTGTGCAATGAATCTAAAATATATGAAAAGTTTAATTTTTTATCATTACATTATGGAAAATAATGAACTTTATCACAATATGCTAATTTTTTTAGAAGGACCTGTAAATATATATATATATATATATATATATATATATATATATATATATATATATATATATATATATATATTTGCAAGAGGCTGATTGCCTCCATGCCACGCCGCAATTTCTCTCTGTGTCTTACCCTCTTGCTTGAGGGTGTCAATGATGGCCTTCTGGACAGCAGTCAGGTCGGCAGTCTTACCCATGATTGCGGTTTTGAGTAATGAAACAGGCTGGGAGTTTTTAAAAGCCTCAGGAATCTTTTGCAGGTGTTTAGAGTTAATTAGTTGATTCAGATGATTAGGTTAATAGCTCGTTTAGAGACCCTTTTCATGATATGCTATTTTTTTGAGACAGGAATTTTGGGTTTTCATGAGCTGTATGCCAAAATCATCAGTATTAAAACAATAAAAGACCTGAAATATTTCAGCAATGAATCTAAAATATATGAAAGTTTAATTTTTATCATTACATTATGGAAAATAATGAACTTTATCACAATATGCTAATTTTTTTTAGAAGGACCTGTATATACATTATATGTGTATATATATATATATATATATATATATATATATATATGGAAACCGGCGAACGTTTAACGAAACTTTAATATCAAAATAAATGAAAGTAATGTGGCAGCCCCTCACGGACAACTGCTATATTATATGCTCATTGGGTCAGCAGGGCCACACACACACAAAAAAACAGGCTGCGTAGAAAAGACTTTTACAGAGCTTGATCACAGATGCAAAAGATCACAGAGCTTGTTTTTAGCGATAATCCAAAAGCCTATGGGAAAATCCTTTTGGGTTTTTGTCGAGGGAACCAGCGTGATGCGAACTGCCGGATGGCCTACAAAGTGACGTCATACCTGCACCACTCTATACGAGTGGCATGAAAACAGTCCTGAAATGCTGCCCCCTGCTGTCCAAAAACACAGAAGGCATTGTCAGGGCAGGGCAGTCCTGAGCTCCTGCCAGCACACACATTGCCTGTGGGATCCAGCTACCAGTGAGGAGAACTGAACTGTGCCTGTTTACATTGCTAATCTCTATCATTCATTCTAGCACATTGTGTTCCTCTTTCTTCCTCGCTTCTTGTCTTTTCACCTTTGGCTTGACTTTACTGATTACTATACATTTAATAACCTTTATTAAATCTATTCTGAAAGACAGCAGCATCAGGCGGCTGAATAAAGTCTCTCGAGTAACATAGTCAAGGTTTCATTCGCAGAACTGAGATAAACTGATGTTTTTCTGTTGCTTTGTTTTTGAGTCATTGACGGGTTTTGGTTTTGATAGAAAGGCGCAACCACCATGAAACATGAGGTTTAGTTCAATTAAAACCGAAGTTAAAACTGTGTCTCTGTGTGAATTTTATCCCAATCAAGACTCTTTGCAGCTGTTCTGACATCTGCCCTCAACAGGTCCAGGCATGTACAAGTCTTTCTTATTCTGTGCTGCTTTTATTTTGCTTTCTCAGAAGGTTATCAAGATTTCAGAACGTCTCTGAACTTCTGAGAATGCATTCAACAACAATTTAGGTCATGGTACAGATTATATAACCTTTAGCCATCAACGCAATACTCTATGCACACACAAACACCGAGAAAGAGTATTTACCATTAGATTAGAGCATTTCATATTGGATTTGTGTCCCTAATGTAGTTTTATAAAACAAATAACTTTAAATTCTGAATGGATAAGCCACGTTTAAAAATGTAAAATGTTGATAAATGCACACCTGACATGCAGGTGGTCATGTAACGTTAATGTTTTTGGACTAAAATTGTCTTTCTGGACTAGAGAAGGACTTATGATATGATTCCTGTTATTAAAATTGAACATTGATGTCTTTATCATGTTGCTTATGTGGTCATTTTTATAAAAGCAAGAAGGTACAAGAGGACATTAGGTATTAGCATCATGCCTATAAGAATACAGTCTCTCTTGACTTTAATATACAGCATTTTATCTTTCTCAGGGCTGAAAAGATGAGCTCTGTGGTTGTCCAACTATTTTAAATGTTCCAAAACCATTGCAGGAACATTTTATCTGTGGTTTGGCTGTCTGCATTTAAAGACGCAGCAGTGAGACATACAGAAATACTCTACTAATGCTCAGAAATCTCAATGACCAGAAAAGTTTCACTTTCTTTCCTTTTTCTAGCACTTTTTAACTTAAAATTATTCCCAGTTGAAAAAAGCGGTGAATGTTTGATAAATTTAAAGAACAAAATTTCTTTGTTCTGATGTTGCTTCATTTAAAATATGATTGCAGATCTTACTGGTCGTCTTCTCTTACAATGATTAATGAAGTTGGATGAGGAAGGCCAGTCATGTGATGTATGAGTGGGCGGGTCTCTCTGGGCTGTAGGATGATGACATGTCTGACCTGGTTTGAGATGGACTGAGGTTGGGTTTTATCATTCTCACTGCAGTCCTCGCTGACCAACTAGAAATCAAATAATTCGAGTGCAATATTAAAGGGTAATGTGTGAAGGGCCAGACTATGTATCAAATGTAGATCTGTTACTTAACCATCTACAAGGATTATTTTTTTTTGTAAATTAATATTTGTTGATATACTATAATATTTGTTGGGAAATCTGTCTTTGTTCTTCAGGTTGAGCAACATGTTTTGTTCTTCTTAAGCATACCTGTGACCTCAGTTTTTTTTTTCTGATACTCCATCTAGTGTTGAGAAAATTAACATGTTGAACAGCTGTCTTAACACTTCATCGAGAAATGGAAATTTCGTTATTTACTCGCCTCTTGTATTTTTTTTCTTCTATGAAACATAAAATGTTATACACAATGTGGACAAAAAAAAAAAAAAAAAACATAAAAGCATCATAAATGTAGTACTTATGAGTAAGGTGCTTTATTCAAAGCTTGTCACATTGCTCAGTACTCAGTGAATCATTGTCTTTATTTTCTTAATTACAACCAGAAATCTTAAGCCAAATACCATAGGTAATTAGTATTGGTAGTATGGCACAGGCTTCATCTTCATATTCAATGACAGCTTTGTTTACAACCCAAAACCTCAAGAAACCATAAATAATCCATAACCTACATAAAGGTTCATCATATATATATATATATATATATATATATATATATATATATATATATATATATATATAATTATATATATATATATATTTTTTTTATGCAGTTACACACTTGGTCTACCTTTGCCTGCGCTACCTTGGTTTAATCTTGAAATTCAGACATAATTTATACCATATTTTAGCCTATACATTATGGGGTATTTATCTGTATTAGGATTACCAAAACTCTGCAAATACTGTGTGTTAGTTGAAGTTAAGTGAAGCTCTTCACTCTAAAATTTGTGTGTGCTGGCGCCCTCTTTAGCAGAGACTAAGGATGTACCGGTAATCACTTTAAACTCCGGTGGTTATTCAGACATGGTGCTTTTGCTGAATCAAAATGACAGTTCTTTTCTCTCCTTCTTTAAATCAAAAGGTAGTTTTTTTTTGTCAGATTTTGTCAAATTTGACTGGAAAGTTTTTAAACTGTCTGTATTATGCCCATGTACATAATCCATGTCTACTTTTCAGTATGCAGTATCATTCATGTAAACATGTAATGTCATGTTTACATGTAAAGGGTGAATGATGTGTTGTGAACAGTATTCTGTTTCTAACAGTTTTAAAAGTTGGTTCTTTTAAAGTTTTTTTTTTTTATAACAGCCTGCATTGTGAATAAGTGTTTGGTCATCACAGTGCAGTAAATTAAAAACAACAATGCAGTTGTTTGTGTAGGTATATCTACTTTTAAAACATCAAAGCCATGTAGATTTGAAACATTCTATTCTGTCTCTATAAGTGTATTTGTCTGTCACCTGCATATCTATTAGATATTAAATTCATTACTTTCTGTTTCTCTCTCTGCAGGCCCTAAAGAGGAAGTTGTGGGTGCTGTTTCTCTTCAGAAGTTCCAAGAAAATGTGTTTGTGGAGGGTGATCGGCCTAAATATGTGTTAGACCTGCACACAGAGGCCCAGCAGGGCCTAAAACAGCAGCAGGAGGGTACGAAAAATCAAATTCCTAATCAGAGACTTAATAGACTTCCTTTTACTCTGCACTAAATACATGCTGCATACAGCAGTTCATTTAATTGTGTTAAGAGATAATGTTTTATGTTCCAGATGATAGGAATGGGACAGACTACCCTGATGACCAAAGTATGATTGTAAGTGTTCCTCAATGCATCAGTCAGCCCTCAGTTCCTATTACGATTGCTTTTAATTGTTCCCATTAGAGTGACAGCCTGCTTGATGCTTGTGTACCTAAACTGTTCTATACTTTTATATTGCTGATTAATTTTAAATTTAGAGGGTTAACCATGCTGCTTACTTTAGTCAACAGTAACAGCTCAGACTGAAGACAGCATGGCCTTCAGTGAATTGAGAGGCTTTGAATCTGAAAGCACAGCTGCTGATTCTGTTTCGATGTGCTCCTCCATGTCCTCGCGATCAACACGTTCAGGACTCAAACGCCAAGGTGACACATTCACACATAAACACATTATCAGTCATATCCATTTTTGCCATAAGAAGACCATGGCCTGGTATCCTCATAAAGTGCTTTATGATTTCATATAAAATTTGCAATGTCACAGCAACATTGTTTTCCATTTCCTTTTTCCAGCCTCAACGTTTAGACCTTTGAAGCCGGATAAGACTGCAGAGAAGACCAAGTCTCGTAGGAAACACTTGAGAACTGTTGTAGGAATTCCTCGACACATCCAGAGAGAACTGGGTACTTTTCACTGCAGTCTTCTGTATTGTACAGCATGTCTTAAAGTTATTTAGTGGAAAACATGTTATGTTTACTTATTTTATTTTTGAATATGTCGTATCTAAAGGCTTGGACAGGGCAGAATGGATCACCACCAATCCTCTTGATGGCCAGCTGTCCAATGGAGACATGATAATACGCGCCATATTTTCCACTGTGGATGGTGCTTCTGCTAGTGTACAAGACCATCTACAGGGCAAAGAGAATCTGCACACAGTTAAGCAACACAACACAGAGGTTTCCACACTGGCTCTACCCAAAGATGACATAATCCAAAGGTCCGTAAATCATTCTGTAGATCCAGAAAAGTCCGGAGCAGGCACTCTAGTTGTTCCTTGGACAGAGAACCCAACCGGTGCAGTCATGTCTATCTCACCTCAGGCCACATACATGTCTAAAATTATTCCAAATGCTATACTTCCACCATCTGTGGATGTTGTGGAACTCAGTCGCAGCCGAAGTCGCAGCAGTGTCCGAACCGTCAGTAAGAGCAGCCTAGTGTCAGCCAGCCCAGCGTCCACCCGTCCATCCTCCAGAGCCTCTTCAAATTATTCCTCCACCCGTCCATCCTCCAGAACCTCTTCAAATTATTACTCAACCCGGTCAAACTATTCTGGGTGGAGCAGCTCAGGATCATCAGAGACACTAGTATCTGATTCGTCCACCATCTCCAGCAGTAGCACTCCCCGTGTGGCCAGCAGGGGAAGTCAGGTTGAGAACACGGCTAGACCAGTCAAGCTGAACAACTTTGGTTCCCATGCTCCATTTAGAACTACTCATGGGAATGGGGATTCTAAAGAAGAGGAGGACAGCAGAAAAACAGGATCTGCTGATGCTTTCACATGTAACTTATCAGTGATGAAACGGAGCAAGATACCTCCAGCTCCTCCCAGCAGGTCATACTCCTTACAGGGAAAAAAGACCGAGAAGAGATCTGAAAATCCTTACTACTTGGCTGATGTCAGCACTCCAGATGGATCACCATACCCCAATGTATCTGAAATGAACGTGACCACTCATGAGTTAAGCCCTAAGAGAGGCTTATCTACCACCAATGGACTTCAAAGGAGATCAAAGGAGATCCAGCCAGTCAGCATGGACAAGAAAACCACTCCATTTGAGATAAAGACATACAGAAATAATCCTCAAATGTCTTCCATTGGTGCACCCCATTCATACACTAATGGCACAAGTAAGCATGCTGAACTGAATAACATCTTTCTGTCTGCAAACTTAATTAATGGTAACAAATTTTCCCCAGCTGTAATAGCTCTGTTTGACATTCCTAACCATCCCAAAGTACTGGCTCCCCCACCTCCTCCTCCAGAGACCTGGGCTCACAACCAGCATACTTTCAAACTGCTGTGTGGACCTGGCCCTGTTAACTATGCACGCTGGGCTAAAAAGAGAGGTCTTCAAATTGTGGATGAACCAGACATGACCTCTTCAAATGGTGACGCAGCATCTGTGTTGCAGGCAGTGGAGCTAAAAGCCAAAGTTAAATCCTTGGCACCAGCTGCCAGTGTCACCCCGTCTCCATCACCTCCCCCAGAACATTGCCCACCAATGCCAAACATCAGCCAAGCCAAACCTTCTCCGCCCCCTCCAGACTTTGTTCCTACAGTTTCTACGCTAGCTGCCAAAGCTATAAAGGACTTGACTTCTTGGATCCCTCCACCTCCTCTGTTTCCTCCTCCGGCGCCTCCAGCAGGCACCGCTTCTGAAACTCCTGTTGCTGTGCCAAATGATAGCGACTTTCCTCCGCCACCCCCACCATTTTCGCCACGGTCTATAATTATGATGCCTCAATTACCACCAGATGTTCCACCGCCACCACCTCAAGAAGTTCCACCTCCACCACCACAAGAAGTTCCACCTCCACCACCACAAGTTCCACCTCCACAAGAAGTTCCACCTCCACCACCACAAGATGTTCCACCTGCACCACCACAAGAAGTTCCACCTCCACAAACACCACCTTCTGAACCACAGAAAATCCCACCCCCTCTGCAAGAATCCCAATCTTCAATGCCCAATGTGTTAGTAACATTACCTGCAACTTCTCAACCAATCAGAGTTACTCCACCTCCTCCTCCACTACCCACTGTTGTAAGATCTCAACAAGTCACTGTTCCTCTTCCTCCTCCACTACCTACTGATGTAAAAATGGAGGACAGACTAGAGACAACAGAAACAGAGAGACAGACAAGCAGTCCCTCTCTGGCCAAAGAGGAGACCTCCAGTCCAGTGGTCACCCAGTCTCTCTTACAGATGGTTCGTCTCAGGTCGGTAAAGTCCAATCAGAGTCAGGCTGTAGATCTCGATAAATCATCACAACCCAAACCAAAATCGGCTTTCAATCAAGAGGTGCCACCAAAACCAATTAGACGGTCTTTGATTATGACATCACTGCCCCCTGATGTGGAAGCTCTGTCCGGCACAGAGCCAAAAACCGAATCTCCATCTGTCAACGTGCACACAAACACAACCACTGTATCAAATACTCAGAAAGAGTCAACTGAACTGAAGACTAAATCAAATAACATTGTTCAAAAAACCCAAAACACAAGACTTGAGCCAGCATGCTCATCAGCTACAAGTCCAACCACCGAACCAAGTAACACTTCAGCTCCTACTGAACCAGCAACTAAACAACCCTGTTCTGAAGCAGAACTCAAACCCCAAACACTCAAGGAACAAATCCAAGTTACAGCACCTGTTCCTGCTACCCTGCCGAAGACAATGGAACGAAGGGACCAATCAATAAGTGAGCCAAAGACTCAACTTCAGGCACAAGAACTCAACAATCCAGAGAAGCAATCAAGCACTGTTGAAATACCCTCAAAGCTGGAGGGTGAGCAGCCTAAACCCCAAACACCAATGCCTACTGTCTCTTCCATGGCTCCTGTAGTTTCTTTGCCCGCTAACCCTTCCATGCGTCTCCAGGATGCTATTCGTTTGAAAGCTGCCACTATGTCTTCAAAAGACAAGCAAGCCAAGCTCTTTGGTCAGCGCTCCCCTCTCCCTGTCATGGCTGGTGGCACCACTGTACCCAACTCCCCTGCATCTACGGCCAGCTTCATCTTCTCCAAGAGCCCAAAGAAGGTCGTAATAGAGACACCGTCATCCTTAGAGGTTCAGGCTGACCTGAGGAGGACTCTGGTGGCAGAGTTAGCATCTGTTTCCGATTCAGCCAAGTCTAATGACTCCCACAAAACTGCTATAAAAGTTCCTCCACCTATTTCTAGGAAACCCAACACTAAGGTTGAGAGCGTTGTTCAGAACTCTGCAGAGGCAGAGTCTGTTGCCAAGACTGAGCATGTGCAAACAGAAACTGTACAAACTGCCGGACAGGAAGTACAGACAGAGAACTATGAGAGAAAAACAAATTAACAAACACATACACAAATGATTTAAGTCTAGAGTTTTTGCTTTTTCAAAGATGAACAAGGCTTTAAATATTAGGCTCAAACTGCTTAAGCAATTTTGAAATATAAAATACTTAAAGTCTTTATGTACAGATAGGCATATTGCACTTTTTGTACACTGGTTAAGTGTAACTGATTCTCATTCATGGGAATGCATGTCACTGGTATTTGGAAATTATAAATATTCTTATTTTTATTTATGTGTCCTCTAGACAGAAGCCATGCTAACTTCTAGCACTGTATAAAACAGCAGGAAAGCACCATGAGAATGATGTTTGAAAAACTAGAGTTTACCCCCCAAACTCTATAGTGGAATTTTAGAGGTATTGGTGAATGCTGAATATAAGAGCAGTACAAAAGAAATGAAGGTAAAGAATGTAAGATAAAGAATGAAAAGAAGCTAAGCAAAAGAAGAAGAACAGTAAGTTGGGAGCATGGACCACTGATTTTGGGGTGGGGATGTGTGATTATTCTTTTTTCCATCTATGATGTTTGCTCTGTACTTTTTATAAGTCTATATTTTACTTTAACCCCTTAGCTGTCATCCCCCTTTTGATAATTGACATTAAAATGCACTATACAAACTTAAATGGTTGTAATTCAAGAATGCTTTGGAATGCAGACCTAAGTTTGGTCTTGTTTTAAAGAAAACAATCAGCAGATTATTACTGAAGTGAAAGCACTTCAAAAAATTAAAGTATGAAAAAGTTATGGAAGTTAAAATTTACAGTAAATCAAATATACTTTATCAATATTTTTTTTTATATAAAATAAATATTTTACAAAATATTTTTTAGTATAAAATTACTATAAAATGAAAGCTAAATATCTAACCAAGTTGTGTTCCAAATTTGAAGTTGATATCACAAAAATTGAAGTTCCCATGAGATTTTGTTTAGGCGTTGTACCAAAAATAGCCACCGGGTGTCATTGAATTCCATTGAATCTAATTGTATGTATTCTGCCATAACAAATTAATAAATTTCTATCCAAATATCATTTTTGTTACTAAAAATGGAACCTTGAGACTCAGACCTTTCTGACAATATGTGTTTTGTCAAGATTAGAAAAGTTTTTGATAAAAAATTATGAAAGATGATGCCCAAAAGGGGAGGAGCCTAATACAAAAATACCGTTTCTATGGTAACGCAACCTCCAATTTCAAAACGGTTTTCACAGGATGAATTCTGAGTTCGTAAGCTTTTAAATGATACCTAATTTATAATTTATGATTTTGACCTAATTTATAATAATGATAAAAAATAAAAATGTATATATATAATATATATTATATTTTTTAGAGGACTTTTTACTTTACTTTTTCAAATATTATTTCATCTTTTTTTATTGACAAATACTAGATTATGTTTTATTATGAACTTTTAGCATTAAAAACCAAAGTTTCAATTTTTAAAAGTGTGTGCGTTGACTTTTTGTGACAAAGGTCAGAAACTCCTGTTATGACGTAGATTTTTTGAGGCGCACTCTTGTCAAAAATTCATATATTACTGTTCCTACATAATTTGTAATAAAAAAATAGTGCAAAAATATCTATTTAGGAGTCTTAGACCTTTCCAACGATATATAGTTTGTCATGATTAAATTAGGATTTAATAGTAATATATTGAATTAAAGTTAGGCGTCCCGCTAGCGGGACGGTGACACTTAAGGGGTTAAAAACACCCAATCAATATATGTGATTGTAATAATAAAGTTAGCACTCCCCACCCCAAGTATCCATACATAGGAATGTAGACAAGAATCTGATCAAGTGTACGAGAAACAGAATGATGGAAGCAAATGAATAGAGTAAAAGCTGTTTTCTCATCATTGTGACAATGCAAGTAGGGCCAAGCTGGTGGTCATGTCATGACACCACATAAACAAGAGGTCTAAGGTGTAAATCTCTGTTTAGTGATTTCTATTGGTTTATTTGTTTTTATTTTCAAAGAGAAGTTCATTAGTTTACTCTAAGTTGATGTATATTACAGTCTACACAGACCGTGCAAATAAAAGGAAATTAATGTTTTTAATATATGATTTTTTTTTTCATGCACTTTGCTAACTTTTTGATTTGCTGTTCCTTTGATTTCAGCAAGCTTTGTCTCCTTATTATGTTCTATATAAAGGAGAAAATAAATGTCTTATTTACACATTGTTACAAAACAATTATCAAAGATGATAATGTTCATTCATGTTTAACAATGTTTCATCATATGACAAGATTAAAGACTAAAGTTACTAAAGTACATGGTGACTTCAAATCTGGCCATGTTTTAGATTATACTTTTTATTTAATATATCAGGCACTGCAATATTACATTACAAATCATTCAAATAAAAGAATACATTATGAATGTTTTACAATCACATGCATTTTGAGAACAATTGTATCAGAATTGTTGTAGTCTGTAAAACCCAGGTCAATATCACAAATGTGTTGTCACAGGCAAAATATATTGAGCTAACAGTAAAGATGTCACACAAGATTCAAGTGTAGAAAAGTCAAGATTTGGATGTCATTTTCTTGCTACTGTTTAATATTTATATAGCGGTTAAAGGGGGTATAAGATGTTGATTAATGAACATAATCACTCAGAATAACGCTGAACAGAAGGACAGAATAAAAAAAAAAGTGTTTTACATTTACAAATTGACATTTCCAAGTGTATCTGGTGTGATCGTAAGTTTGGACGAGCACTCCACAGAGATTTTATTTAATTGTTTATCAACAGTGTTTTGCCTATCTCTCCTTTTTTTTCCTGTTACAGTTAGAAATTATAATCAAATTCTAAAGTGTTCTTTCTGAAGCCTCTCATAAAATGCAAACATCCAAAATTGTTGTACTTAAAAATCGTTTAGTTCATTAACAGTAGTTTAATGCATCTGATATCATAAACTAACAATAAACAACAATTTTTTACAGCATTTAATAATCTAGGTAAATGTTGTTATAAATAAATGTGCTATGCATATACTATTGTTTATTGTTAATTCATGCACGTTCGTAATACGTTACGAAAAATCTCTGCCTAATTCACAACACATACGTACACGTGTTGATCCAGTCTGGTTGATCCAGTCAAATTTACAACAAATTTATGCGTAGCGCACATAAATTTGACTGGATTAACCAGACTCCATTGGCTTACACTCGCAGAAGTCATTTTTATTGGCCAGATCAGGTAGAAATAACTGCTTTTAGTTAACAACTGCATATTTAACTTTGACTTTTTTCGGGCACTAAAAAGTATGTTTTATGCTATGAAAAGGTTTGTACCTATGAGGCCAGTTTTCACTATCTAGCCGAGGGCCCCAAAAAACAAGTTATATAGCAATGTTTAATATTTAAGGCTAAGGGTTTGTTCATACCCCAAGTATGAGCAATAGTAATAGCAATGCTTACTTTAGCAAGCACCGCTAATAAGAGGGTCACAGCTACTGAGAACACACTCATAATATTGTGTTTTGCATCCTCTATCCCCAGAGGCGGACAGCTTTGTTACTTGAGTAAAAGTACAGATACCCCTTGTTAAATTTTACTCAAGTACAAGTAAAAGTACTACAGTCAGATGTCTACTTAAGTAAAAGTACTGAAGTACTTGTTTTTAAAAGTACTTGAGTATCAAGAGTACAAGAGTAAATTTTCTAAATGTTGCATTACTACTGCCACAGTGTCAAGTCAAGTCATCTTCATTTATATAGCGCTTTTAACAATGTAGATTGTTTCAAAGCGGCTTTTCAGAGATAAACATAATTTAAGGTAACAGAGATTGGTTTGGTTTCATAGCGGTTCTTGAATAATGTTATTTTCCAGCTAAAGTTAGTTTTGATTGATTCACTTCCGGCGAAATGATCATTTGTTGTTAAATTAGGGGCCGCTAAGACGACACCGTTCTCTCTAAACAGACGTTAAACTGAACCTGTGATAAACGCTGATGGCGTTCACATGCGCATTAAGAATTGATTCTATAGTTATGTGTGTTTGAATACATGTGCGCAGGTTTGTAATTCCCTACAAACCATGCCTAAACAAACTACTTGTCTTTGCCTATAAATTTGATACAGAATTTTATTTTATCCCTTCGGGGTAGGTACGCGAACCGTGCTTACATTTATATACAGAAACGTCCTACATGGAGTTATGAAAAATGTTAATGTTATTACCTTTGATAATCTAAAAGGAATTGAAAGTTAATTCATTTAATTTTCATCTTTTTACCATGTTGCTTTATTTAACATTTCTCACTTGCCCACAAGGCAATGCACAATGGCAACGCTCTGACAAACCTCTGCTAGAGTTTTAATGGATTTTTTGCACCCACATTTGAACCCACATAAATCTGACCATGGAGTTTACTTTGGCGTCAGTTCAGAGCTGAAGGTGAAGGTGATTTGCTGATAGGCTGTCCCAATCAGTGGCGCCTGCACAATCCAATCACGTTTGAGAGGGAAACAACAAATTTAGGGTTTCCGAGATTTTTTTTTTCCTTTTTTTTTTTTTAGAAGTAACGGGTACTCACGGTTATGGATAGAAATGTAGTGGAGTAAAGAGTACAATATTTGCCTCTCAAATGTACTTGAGTAAAGTCATGAGTAATCCCCAAAAATGATACTCGAGTAAAGTACAGATCCCTCAAAATTGTACTCAAGTACTGTACTCAAGTAAATGTACTCCGTTACTGTCCGGCTCTGTCTATCCCAGACCTTGCAACGTCAAAACTTCCTGTGGGATGTTTCCGGTTCAGTCTGAACAAAGAGCTGTTACTTTAAACTTGTTTCCCATGAAATGTTCCGCTGACACACACCTACACACACTCGTGCACACATACATACAGCTCTTTCCAAAGTTTTTTGACTTCTCCTGATGGAAGTGACATTCTTGCCAGCTTTACCCACAATCCTGATCTTTCTTCTGACTTTCCTTTTCAACTCATCATAAGAAATGTCAGTCATTCCTCCTTAACACCATTTATAACATAAGGGAAGGTTTGAGAGATGAATACAGACGAAGCTTATTTGCACGTTGTTTATTGTTGCGGATGGGCGTGTTTGTGCAGAATGCCTTGCCTTCCTGAGCTTTGCCCTGATTCTGACACAATGAACAGGTGTAAAGTTGGGAAACTGGTTCTCTGCTCAGCTCTTTCTCTGTTTCATAGTCGTGTGAACAGAACTCAGCTCTGTGCTAGACTGATGACTTTTAATATTATTCATTGCTTCCAAATTTTTCTAAATTCATAATCTTTCTAGATAACGTTCAACATTCATTTTAAGCTTGGTATGTGTGTGTAGCCCCTTTAAGCCATACACTGTAAAAAGTAATACGCTATATCTACTCAATAAAATTGTGGCAACAGATTACAAGCAATACAGATAAGAGGGAGAGGCAGTGTCCAGATGCTTCTTATTGATCCCTGTTATTCTGCTGCTTCTGCTGATGATAAAGGTCTGTTCTTTGTGTTTATTACAAGAAAAAGAAGAGAACAAACCAAACTAAATGGCTTTACTTAAATGGGACTCAATCTTAAACCCAGATTATAAATGGAGGCTCCTTTTAGCCATTTGAGAGAGAAGTGGAGAATGTGTTGGAAGTAGTTGGTTGTCATCATTTTGGGCCTGAGTACTGGAAAAAACAAAATAACACTTTAATTTGATGTCTGTGTGTATACTGTAAAATGTGTATCATTTATTATTATTTTGGTCATTTTTGTCTTCTACCCACTGTAAAATTAACAGGGCTTGCAGCCAAAATGCCTCCCATATTCAGGATAAGGATTATTCAAAATATGTATTTGCACAATGAAACTAATCTATTATAATGGTTGAGATTAAAGTGCAATTGAATGAAAAGTGTCAACTGCAGCATTATATTCAGATCTGCTCACATTGCATCAAAGATTTCTTTTTACAAAGTTTTTGTAGTGTTGAGCATTATATAGCAGTCTGTGTGAATTAACATGCCATGTCAGAAGCAGCTTCTGTGTGGTTCCTGCTGTCCCTATCCCTGTCTCACCCTCTGGATTTGTTTGTTTGATTGGACTGATTTACTGTGCTTTGACCTTTTGCCTGTCTTTTACTACGATTGTGGATTACCCTTTCATGAAAACACTGCATTTGGATCCTTAACCTTCGTGTCTCCGAGCAGTTCGTTACAACGGCTTTTGTTGATGTTGATAAAATGTTATTGGTTAAAGCTTTTAGTGTTCTGATTGATTGTTTGATTGAATTTAATTAGTTTAATTATCAAGTATTTTACATAAAAGACACAAAACAATAAGGTAATTTCTAAAAAATAATGCCCTTAAAAAGGTAAAATGCCCCTGGAGGCCCCTGAATGGAAAAGTTTTTTTTATTTTTTTTATTCAACAATTTCAATTTACAAAACCAAATAGGGAACAATAAAATGCCTATAACAAAATACACACTTTTCCAATCATATCTCCATCATAAATGTCCATGTGTGTATATATATCACATACAATAACAACAAACAAAACAACATTCTTTAACCATTTTAGAGGGGGTGCAAGGAAAGAAAATAAATAAATAAATACAGGTATAAAATCTTACCATACTTAAAAGCAGGGCCGGCCCTGGCCAATTTGCTGCCCTAGGCAAGATTTTACCTGGTGCCCCATGCATCACAGCCCATTTCACCCAGTCATTGTGTTCATGATTATTTATCCTGTATATGTATATATATATACACATTACAGCCTAAACACAAATAGCAAGAGCATAACATCTAGCATTCAAGTCAAGTCCCATTTATTTTTATAGCGCTTTTTACAATATAGATTATTTCAAGGCAGATTTACAGCTTTACAGTTTTGTTGCGTTTATAATTTTGTTCAGTATATATAGCCGCTCTGGATAAAACAGTGATGTCATCGTCCAAATGTCATTCATTCACAAACTATTAATTGAGCGCTAGCAAAAGTGTTTGTTTTGCAGTTTATGGCAGCAATCTTCCACTAAACTACGTTTCATGTTTTCACCATGAATGAAACTGCTAAATGTCTCCTTTAATGTTAATTTTACATAAAACGTTGCTACTTTTCATAAACCTGTAGCCTATATAAATATCATTAATAATTTTGGCAAATAAATTTAAAAAATGCCATATATCCCCTTCAAAACTGCACAACTGTAGAGTAAAACATTAATTAATAAAAGTGATAGTGAATGCGTCTAAAAAAAACTGACGTGATTGTTACAAATCACACTGTCTGGGGCCTCTGGAGAACTCAGAACAACTGTTAGCATAAAGTTTAAGGTAAAAATAACTGCCATTAAATTATATATCTCACTACTATGCAATTAGATAAACTTTTCATTCATTACATTACCTCTGTCTTTATCCCCTTTTATCCTCTTCTCTTCCGTTTGGCACTGTATCTATTGCAGACTATTATGCTAATCTAAAATATGTAATGTAAATTTGGCCATCCGTCACAATCAGGTAACTTTCACCATGTCTAGACCTGGCGCGAGCTGCCAGGCCCGTTTCTACGGGGTGCTTGAGTGTGTTAAGTGCCCTCAAACGAAAGCACTGCTTTCTACATTGGATGCAGCGAGGGGCGACGCTACACAACAAATTACCAACAGTAAACTGATCGCGCGCGCTCTGTTTCTGACGCACTTCAAGCACTCGCTGGGCGGGGGAAGATTGATACGCCGGACCGGAGTCGGGGGACTTAGTTAAGTTTTTGTGGAGTTTTTTTTTTTTTTTTGCTTTATTTTGTAGTATTTTGAATTAATGTTTTTAAAATAGTATTAGTAAAAAAAAAAATCTAAAAAAAAAAATTCACTCTTTCACTCATTTTGGCGCCCCTATTGAGTGGCGCCCCTAGCATTTGCCTATTCCGCCTATGCCACGGGCCGGCCCTGCTTAAAAGGATAGAGACTCAAACATGGATTTATACAATTCTCCAAGGGTTTGATTATCTTTGGATAAGTGTTTTAAAGATTCTAAGTATTTCTCACATTCACCCTGTTTTACTGTTACATACATGTTTTACTGTTTTGGACCTGTTGCTGACTGGATGGTCCCTTTCACCTTTGGGACTGAGAACTCAATGTCCGTTTTTTCCAAAAAACAAGCTAAAACATGGACTCATCTGATCACAGCACACATTTCTTTTGTCCTCTAGACCATCTAAGATGAGCTCGGGCCCAGAGAACTCAGCAGCATCTCTGCATTGAATAGATTGAATAGATGTATAGCTTTCTCCTTGCGTAACAGAGATTTGACTTGCATTTCTTAATGCAGCGTCAGACTGTGTTCAGTGAAAACGGTTTTCCAAAGTACTCCTGAGCACGTGTCTATTTTTAACACTAGCATGATGGTTTCTCTTACAATGTCATATAAGAGGGCTCAAAGGTCACACACATTCAACAGAGGTTTCCTGCCTTGCCCTATTGTACTG
The DNA here is from genome assembly GCA_026230005.1 of Gila orcuttii. NCBI lineage: Eukaryota > Metazoa > Chordata > Actinopteri > Cypriniformes > Leuciscidae > Gila > Gila orcuttii. The sequence continues at coordinate 24,010,875 of JAPDVR010000019.1, read as the reverse complement.
AGATTTCTCTGGATTCCCTAAATCATTTCACAATATTATGTATGATAGTTGGTGAAAGACATGCATTCTTTGCAATCTTGCATTGAAAATTTTGATTTTTGAATTGTTTGACAATTCTCTCATGACATTTGGCACAAATTGGACAGAGAAGCTCCTTTTACACCCAATCACATTACCCTCACATTTTACCAATTCACCTGCTAATTGTGGACTGTTTCAAAAGAGTTTAACTTGGATATTCTATAATCTTTTCATTTATTTTGCCTCTGTCCCAACTTTTTTGTAGTGTGTTGCAGCCATCAAAATCAAAAATGTTTATATTTACAAAATATAATTATGCTGGTCAGTGAAAACATTGGAAAACTCTTCTTTTTCCTTTTGTCAGTTAAAAAAATGTTCAAGAGAATTAATAAATCACAGATTGTGGATTTTATTGCATTTACAAAAATGTTTCAACTTTTCTGGAAATGGGGTTGTAATATTTTAGTTTTAAAGCACGAAATACAGTCTTGGAAAATAGAAAATAATTATATTTGCTATTTCATATAATTTATCCTACATATTGTTTACTTATTTCGATCCTTTAATATTTGAGCAATATGTTTAGTTGTGAGTTCCTTTTAGACTACAAAATACATATAAATTCTTTTTTTCTTGTCTTTTTTATATTATTGAACATCCAAATGTGTTTTCTAAAGTTTTTGATAATTAATGCACATTTTGTAAAATCAATAATTCAAAGACCAAAAATAAAAAATAATCTTTGCGTTATGCATAAATGACAAAGTCCTTTTAGGGGATCCATATTTTCTGTGTAGCTGCCACTATTGTTCAGTACTGGCATAATAGCCTTTTTCCCTGTAAGTTATGTTAGTAAGTTTTATAGAAGACAGAGAGGAAAAGCTATACCTTCTCCAGAAAGTATTGATGATAGTGATGGCAGGGCCATCAGAAAATAAGGTCATAGTAAGAAATGAAGAAGTTGAAGATCAAGGAGGCAGTGAGTTTGCCTATTGGCCTCTACACTGACAAGAAGGGATGCTCCAGAAATGATGAATAAACAGGTCAAAATTAAGTTAGGTTTGGAAAGTGTGGGTACACTGTAAAAAAACAGTCTGGTTGATTTTCACTTGTGCCACAATAATTGATTTGGAATTCCAAGAAAGAAACAATGGTAAAGATTTTTTAATGTTTTTTGAAACACCAAGACATGGTTGCACTATTTTCCAGGCAGCGAAGGTGCATTTGTATTTGTCAATTTTTTTTTACATTTTCACATGTGAGTAGCAAAAGTAGCAAAAGATGAAATGGAATGTTAATAAAGCTTTTTTTTTTTTTAACTTAGAGCTTTTCACTAATTTTCACATAGTGAAAACGCATTTGAGTGTGTGTGAAGTTTCAGATAATTTGCCCAAAATAATTTACCCTTATAAGACAAAGTCAGTTATAAATGACAGCGCCCTAAAAAATGGTGAAAGGTCAGATGTAGAAAACTAGTTTTGGAAAATGATTTGTCTTTTTTTTTCTAACTGTGATTTCATAAATAGTGCCATAAAGGGTTAAAATACTGGCTGCACACTTTGTCAGACACCTCAGCAATTCTGAAATGTTTTTAATTAGCCTAATAATAAACGAAGGTGAGCTGCCTTTATTAGTTCACCCACATTGGTTTAACGTAAATAAGCAGCTCACCTTTATGTGCGAGTCTTTACAATTTTTCTATAACAATCAATATATAATATATACATTGTTATTAATTTAATCATAGCAACGTGGCAACAAGTTGACACTTAACACCGATTAGTATTTCGTGTGACGTAACGTTTCCGTGACGTCCAGTCCTTAAGCAAATACCTATCAACAACATTCCAGTCATTCAGGTTGCTGTGGAGAGGAGACTTTGTCCTTAAGCGATTTCAATGTTTTTATTAAACAGTATAAGAATAACACAAAATCAAAGTTTTGTTATTTTTGTAGGGTTGTTATGCAAATATGTTGGCTAGTCTATTTGACTTTTGTCAAATTTTAAGCGCACACATTTGAAATAGGGGAGACCGGTAATGAAAGTATGTTACCAGTCACGGGTGACAACGCTTTAGCTGTATCAACACAAAAATACATTTCCAAGTTAATACATTTTATAAATAAATAAAAAACATTAAAAGCTGTCTGATTCTGCTCAGAAACACGTCCGGATTTCTTCCGAAATAAAATCAACCTGTATTTTTCTGACTTTTCGTCAAGTCACGAAACCAAGCACGAAACCTGTGATTCCATTTTTTCAACCGGAATTGCGACATTGGAGGCGGCGCCTATGACATTTAAAGTAGTAGGCCTAAGTGTGATCGGGATCGGATCTCTGCAGTTGATCTCTGACAAACTACAGAGGACAGTCGAAGTTCATCTGGTGTGATTCAGAGGATTTACCTGTTACCAACAGCCGCAGATCGGGATATGAACCTAAAAGTGTTCTGCCTGTCTTTCCTTCTTTTTGAAGCCTCCTGTTTCAGTGAGTATTTCTAAATTATTTAAACTATTATGAAAGGGATCTTTATGAAGCCAATCAAAAATCTATTCAAGACCGGCCCAATCACGGCCATTACTATTTGTATTTTAAATGACGGAAAATGGTGAAACAGTTTCAGTAACATTCCAGTTAACGTTACTGGAAATTCAAGTTTTAAGGAACAGAATATGATAATAAACATGGGATTTAAATAAATAAAATATGAACACATACTGATTTTTAATAGCACTTTAAGTTCTTTAAAGTTTATTTGAATCCTTAGAGAACTATAGATCTATTACTGGACTGATCAATGAAACTAACGTGAAACTATTCAATATTCACATGAGCTTACAAATAAAGATTTTTTTATTCCTTCTGGTTGTTCCGGCTGTTTTGTAAAGTGTAGGTGGTGTTGGGACTTATTATTACTTGTGTTTAAAAGAAAAACTTTTATCTAGAAGTCTAGAAGATGTGGTTTCTTCAAAAGAATCTTACGCCCATTTCTTGAGTTTCTCACCTGAGCCAAGAAAAGCATTACAGCTTCAACAGCTCGATCAGTCCACTGTTCCTCACAACTTAAAGGCATAAAAACATCTGTAATAAATTGTGAAGTAATATACAAAAATACTATTTTAATATGTCAGAGAATATCTTTATTTTTTTTAAGAGGAAATGTTGTGAACCATAAATGCAGCTTTCTGTAAATCATTTAGGCAAGTCAAGATCTGCCAATAAAATCATACTGCAAGTAATGATTGATTGTGAAACTCAAATGCTGATATATTTTCTCTCCTTCACTCTCTAGCTGAGTTTGAGATTACTGTGCCCAGAGGTCCTGTCACTGGGTTTTACGGAGAGGCGCTGATCCTCCCCTGCACCTTCCCTGTGGACTCATGGGATCTGAGTAGCACTGTTATTACCTGGCAGCGTGAGCTGGACGTTGTTCACAGCTTCTACTACAGTCGGGACCAGCTCGACCGTCAGAATCCTCATTATATAAAACGCACCAGCCTGTTCATTCAGGAGATGGCAACAGGAAACGCATCACTCAAACTGGACAGAGTCACTCTTCAGGACGCCGGTGTTTACACCTGCTCCATCAGCACAAACACTGGCAGCCAGAAGAAGAGCTTTAAAGTCAAAATTGCAGGTAACCACAATATTGACTGATGTTCATAGAAAATCATGTGAATCAATCTCAAGGTCTCACAGTGTGATTGTAACAGTCTTGTGATTGTAACGTCTGTGTTCTGTTGTTTTTCAGCGTTCTACTCTGAACCTCGTCTGCAGTTCTCCATGTTTACTGATGGACTCAATCTGCTAGTGACATCAGATGGGGGTTACCCTTCTCCTAAACTGCAGTGGCTGATGGAAAACTCAGACATCACTAACCAAACACAAACACACCTCATGGAGGACACACAAACAGGACTTTACATTGTGTCTAGTTGGATAAACCTCACAGAAGTCACAAACTCCTCTCTGACATTCAGACTCCACAACAAACCTCTGGGACAAGATATCAGGAGAGAGATCCTGCTGTACTCAGGTGAGGACAGTCAAACACAAGCGCTTTAAAATACTCTTGAATAATAAATAACATTTAAGATTCTAAAACTAATTGTTTAATTTAATTTCTTTATACAGATAAGACAAGGAGAAAAGGACAGTTAGCATACAGATGGCACGGATACTTCACATTGATCCCTGTTATGCTGCTGCTGATTGTGATGGGTTTATTGATTGTGTTCAATACAAGAAGAAGATCAGAACAAACCAAACAAAATGGCTTATTTAATGGACTCAAGACTCACATTTCTTTAGAAAGCATGCATCATAATGTGGTTTGACGGAGACATGGAATGTAACGAGAGATCACCGCTGGATATAGTTCAAACTTGAATATTTTTAAAGTTCTTATTTTCATCAAACAAACCAACTTACCAGCTGTAATACATACTGCTTCGTTCAAGTCTGAAACTCATAATCTTAATGGAAAAGTTGATGTCCATAATGGTTATTCTGTTACAAAACCATTTCATCTAACTAACAGTAATCACATATGAAACTTAAAGACTTTCTGTGATTTGCAGACAATAGCATTATATTTATTTTTACATTGTCTGTTATTTCATAAACTTGGCAGCTTTTAATGAACAGTAAATAGTTTATTAGTAACAAGAAATTGACTATGTACCATTTCAGTCCATCATTCAAGTGATCTGTATAGATAATTGTAGTGTCTCTCCCAGCCAAAATGACCAGATCTACTTAGGTGCTAAACGGACCCAAAATGAATTCTAAATAGAATTTTTCACTGATAACATGTGCAGTTTTTTGTATTGCTGTTATTTACAATGCGTGGATGTTGAGTTTGTGCACTGAAAAATTGTATGGTATCCATATGCTTTTTCATTTTTACCTGATGGCAGTAAATCAACAAAGATTTTTTTACACTATTTATTGAACCCATGCTTTACACAAATGTATGTGTTTTTAGATTGTGAATTAGCATCTAAATTATTTTTTTTTACTGTTAACTACATTGTATTGAGGACTGTGTGAAACAGAATATTGTTCCTTATTATACTAAGAAAACTACACAGTGATCAAGAAAAAATAAAATGTATATTTCCATAGTATCTCATCAGTGTTTAATATTGTTTCACAAATCATGACTGGACTAATAAATATTTTATTTATCCTATAGAAAACAACTGTAAAAAGTTTGAATACTATAAAAGCCAGATGTGTTTTGAAGGCCTCGTGGCCTACATGACTGTGAGAGAACGCACATGGGAAAGAATGGGATTTTAGCTAGTTGCTTGCGGTTGGCATCTACACTGATACTCTTTTGGTTCACATGGCTTTCAACATGTTCTTTTGATAAAAATGAGGTAAAAACACTGAATAAACCACCCTTACAAAGAAAATAGGCTAGTGAATTAATGAAGTAACTGTGGCAAAAGTATTGGGGAGATTCAAGGAAGAGAAAAGGAAGGAGAACACCTGCAAATGAGATCATTGGTTAAAACTGTATTAGAGTCAGAGTTGCAAGTGAGATGGTCAGACGTCCTGCAGGCATCTCGGCTTTGTTCAATAAAGTCTTATTTTGACTTCTGGAACTCTCCTTTCTTGCCAATGAAGCTCAATAGGCAAAGACTTTTCTCGACGAAAGTACTTGACTGTCTATGTTGGACATTTTCTTTTCCAAAATGACATCAGCTAAATGAAAAACACATAATCAGAAGGAATTGTTCCAGGAACAATGACTATACGCACAACCAGATCTTTCCTACAGAAATTACGACACGTGAAAAGGCTAGTGTGGGTGGGAAACAAAATGTCTTTTATATTCACAAGGATTAAATTCAATTCACATTTATACAACCATCACGATGATGTGTGAATAAATGTTCCATCAGAATGTAAATATTTAGTTTGACTTTTCCCTGAAGCATTGCAATGTCATTGTACAGACAGCAAGACCAAACATGTGTTCGTACTGTCCGTAAAGATCAAAATTAACAGGATGTTCAGATTCAAGCATTGAAAAGGCTTTTTTTGAACATAATGAATGAAAGGGCATTATAATGGAAACCAGGAAACCATGTAACTAAAGTAATTTAACATCCCTCAATTCACAACTTATCAGTCAAAAACAAGACTTTCATGAAATACTAGTTTTAATTATTCAGCTTTATGTGTTTCTTTGGTTTATTCATCAAAAAATACATGCATTTAATCATAATAATCATCTGAGTTTTGCTTAAGATCTAGTTTTGTCACAAGACCCTGCTCCACCAGCTCATCAGATCCGACCTGAAACTCTGACGTCTCTTCAAACAATGGAATTAAAAGGAAATCCAAACCTTCCTGTTCATTTTCAGAAGAATTTTCATCTTCCTTATCCTCTGAGATAAAGGATGGCAGAAAAACCTCATGGTGTTGCTCGTCACCCAGTGCCGATTCATTCGTAGTGGAACGCTGATTCATGGTTTCATTGACCATCATAACTGATGTCTTCATGGACACTCCCACTCTCTGAACTTTCTTTGGCCAGATACTTAGACCCTTATTCAGATCCTGCATCTTCCTCTCTCCAGACCAGCTCAAGGATTCAACCTCAACCTGCTCCATGGAGTCGAAATATGGCCTTTCAGATCCCACAAAGCTCTTACTGATAGCCATCAAAATTTCCACCTCCCCATGTTTCTCTTCCTCATTCTCTTTCCTTTCCTCCTCTATGAGTTCCACTCTGCTGGTGTGCGACTCATGCGGTCTCTTAGCATGGTCCTCCTCAGAAGAAATCAGGGTAACAGAGGCAGCAAAGTCCTCGTGCGTGTAGGACCGTTGGGGCTCTTTGGCCAGTTCGGCTTCAAACCAGATGGCGTCATCGTTTCTAAAAGTCAAGAGAGTGGAGTTCCAAGTAGAGGAAGGCAGAGTTGAGAAAGGAGGTGCGTCAGAGAAGAGAACTTGATCACTGCTTACGAACCCTGACGCACAGAAAAAAATAGAGGAGAGGTCAAGACTTGTTTTTTCTCAATGACCTTTATTACACAGTACATGTTAAATTAGCACAAAAGAGCCGTCATTTCCTAAGTTAACCTAAAACCCCAACATTTTACAAAGTAATTTTTAGAGCTACAACCTTGGACCTATAATAAATGTATGAAATGCTGAATAATTTGAGACCAAAATAGTACAAATTAAGGAAGCAAATAGAAAAGGTCAGCTCATGGTATCTACATAAACAAATTCTAATAAAAGATATTAAGATTTAACTGTTTGTGCGCTAATGACTATGTCAATCAAAATCAGTGTCGTTATTGTTAACTTAAACTGAAACTAATTGATACAAAGCTCAAATAAAATAAAAATATTAGAAGAAAAACTGAAAAAAAAACATGATTTTTTTTAAAATGTTTCCTAGACTGAAATAAATACATTGAGGTTTAAGTACTAAAATTACTAAACCTGAAAAAAATAATAAAGCTAATAGACACAATAATGGGAAAAAAGCACAACAATATTACTACAACTTAAATCTTTTAAATGAAAATTGAAAATATAAAAATAAAAGCTAATTCAAAATATAAAAAAAAAAACTTTCTTCTCCCCTGAAATATTAATAAGCAGAGCACAAGAAAAACTTTTTTCCCTGCCAGTTGGTAGTGATTGTATTATCACTCTCTTTGCTCTTCTTTCTTAGTACTGTTTTAATTATTGCTGTATTATTTATAATTTATATAATAATACACCAAACTCATCAGGCATTGGAGGAGAAAACTCAGAGCTGTTATCTTGGCAAAAGGAGGTTGCAATAATTGGCTGCCAATAATTGTGGCAACGTGAACTAGAGAAAAACTTTCAATTGTTTTACTTTCAATGAAAGGGTAGATCAAAAAAAGATCAAAAGGATAAACAATGCAGATTTATTTACAAAGCCGCCTTTGCTCATATTTACCATGGGTGCAATATTAGTGGAGGGCACTGTACTGTTATATTATACTTTTATATTTTTTATTATAATAAAAATAATTTATTATTATACCTAGCTATTATTATAGTAAGAAATATTTTTGTCTTGATATCTCTGTTAAAGTTGCAGTAGGGAGTTTTGAGAAAATGTTGACTTAGCCTGAAAATTTGAACAAGTACAACTTCCAGGTCCAACCCCCTTGCTCTCTGCTGCGCTACAGCCCTCCCTCCACAGCTCCTCCCCCACGGCGGAGCCTGCCGTGAACGCGCAGGCTAGTAAGCAGGACCACCGATGACGGCGGATTATAAACAGTTATGGAACATTCACTAATAGGGACGAAACATCAACGATATGCTTTACATTGGCTATGGCCTGCCAATACTTTGACTACAAACTTGGTCCTCAAATCATTATGTATTTTGCAATACATGTAACTTTATAACGTTGCACTCTTTAAGTTATAAATAGCTAACGTTAAAGGATTAGTTCACTTTTAAAAAAACTTGCTGATAATTTACTCACCCCCATGTCATCCAAGATGTCCATGTCTTTCTTTCTTCAGTCGAAAAGAAATTAAGGTTTTTGATGAAAACATTCCAGGATTTTTCTCCATATAATGGACTTCAATAGGACACAAACGTTTCAAGGACCAAATGACAGTTTCAGTGCAGCTTCAAAGGGCTTTAAACGATACCAGACGATGAATAAGGGTCTTATCAAGCGAAACGATCAGTCATTTCAAAAATAAATAAAAAACTTTAAGTTTTATAAGCACAAATGCTCGCCTTGCTCTGTTCTGTGATGCACGTTCGTGACTCTCCTGTTTGAACTCGTTCATCAAAATGAACAAATCTTTTTTCGAATCATTTTGTTCGTTGAATGAACGAAATGACTCTGAAAAAGACTCGTTCGAAATGAACAAATCTTTTTTGCGAGTCATTTCGTTCGTTGAATGAACGAAATGACTCGAAAAAAGATTCGTTCATTTGGATGAACGCGTTCGAACAGGAGAGTCACGAACGACGGTACGCGCTCGCGCTGTGCAAGAGAGGGGTGATCAGCGCGTACACGAGCGTGATTGACACTGCTAAGACATTCCTCCTGGCTCTGATTGGTTGTTTCTGACCGGGAGCGGTGTATTTCTGCAAATGGCAATAGGACCACAGGGAGGAGCCAGAGGAGCTTGATTTTTTCACAGATTATCTGTCTCATATTCAACTATCAGGACATAATGACAGTTTTAACAAATATTTGTTTACAAAAGTTACCTACTGGAGCTTTAACATATGGAAACAAATAATGATTTATTGATTTTTTTCTATTGTTGAAAAGCATCAGTTAGGCCAAAATATTAATACTATAATGTTAAATAAATAATACTAAAACACAATTTTGTTACATTTGGTACTTTTTTTTGCCTTGTAATAATTATTCTTGAAACATTCTTCCATGGATATCATGTGCAGGCTTTTTCACCTTTCCAGTCATAGACTTTTTTAACCTACACACCCAAGTAATATGAGTTTTTAATTATTATTTATTTTTATTTTTTTTAGCATATGAATACTCAGATTGATTATTTATGTTCATGGTTATGCTTTTTAAATACTTACCTTCGTGAACTTTCCGTTTGGTTTTAGTCTGATTGCAGACAGAGTCACAGCAGTCACAGACAGAATCTTGCCCAAACACAGAGATCCATCTAGTAAAGAAGTGGTGAGAGTCAAATCTTTAAAGTGAACATCTGTCATGGAAGCCATGAATTTACTGGATATTTAGAGAATTTAGTGGTGTGGAATGGAATGGTGTTAAAAGAGTGATTCATGATCTTTATAACACTGAGACAGATGTTAAGTCTTGTTAACCTTTTGTCTGGGTGCCTGTAAAAACATGACTTCTGCACTGGACTAGGGCCTCCTCCAGACACAGAGAGCTCACAATGGAGTGAGACCTAGAGCAAATCGACACAATGAACACATCATAATGCACACTACAGCATCGCTTTGTCTACAAAAATGTTTCACAGGCGGTGAGAAAAGAATCAAGCGCATACACACACCTGGGCATCTGGAGCCTCAGTGAATTGAAAAGCACCAAATGAGAACTGAACAACATTGTCCGCCTTGGAGAACCGGAATCTCGAAGCACCTGGATTTATCCGGCTTTCCCGTAAACACCTGGATGTGTGTGTGAGGCAAAGTTTTGCATCTAATAAATCTTCCACAAAGTTAGCGTTTTGCTCCACTCACCCGTAATTGTCTATGATGCTATATTTGGTGTCTTGACTCAAGGTGTTAACGGTGGCCACATAACAGCTGTTGATAAAAAGCTTGAGCCCAGAGTAATGATGTCGCGTGGAGATCTGCACGTTCACATTCTGACCCAGCAGGTACACAGCAGACCTGACTGGAGAAGACCAGGAGTCTACAGCACAGGCATTACATTAGACCATCAGCATCATTTTACAATCGCCATGAAAGAGAACAAGTTTACAGATTAAATCAGGGTTAGATTAAAAACATGTGTGGTTATGTCTGTGCAAAAAAAAATGCTTCTAAATAAGCTTTGCTGGTAACAGTTTGAAGACAATCTTTTTGAGCAAGTTAGTTAAGCATGTTTATAGCTCAGTTATACAAAATATTTGACTTTTCTATTCAGATTTGATTCATATTGTGAAAAAAAAAAGAAGGTTTTAATCTTAGGGCACGTTAGTATTTTCACCAGAAAAAAATGGTTTTAGACCAGTTATTTATATATTTTGCTGTAGTGTGTCAGTAGGAAATATCAGTTTACATTTCCAAACATTCCTTTTGCCGCTATGATCTGATATCACCATCATCGAATCCGTCTCTGATTACATGAAGAAACAGAAAAAACTGAGATAGACTAAAAAGAACAGCGGAAATGTCTCAAAGATGCTTGAAGAAACCGAGCTGCAAAGCTATCGGCTGTTGTCAGACTCCTTGTTCATACAACAATCTTTCTGGATTATTACAATTATATAATATATACACACACACACGTATAAAAATGGTAAAACTTTCAAGAAAAAAACAACCTTTGTATTGAAGATATGTGATGTTTCTGTCAAGTGATGCAGACAGGTAAAAAATGTGATATAAGCTGTTAATGCATAATGATAATGTGTTCCTTCTCCTTTCTTTTTAAACAACAAAAATTGCTCACCGTCCATCAGCTGAATCTGAAATTCACCAGATCGGCTCCTGATGACTTTGCGCAATGGTGTCAGCAACGTCGGGCTCGGGCTCATGGTCAGGCTGTGTACATGATGCTTACTGAATAACAAACAACAACAGAACAGTGTTTCTCCTCATCCTGGACTGTAATGGAAAACATAATCATAAAAGATTATGAAATTACTAAATTAGATTTTTACATCTTAGCCTACATGACAAAGAAATTTCATAATTGTGCCTTTTTCAAAACGTTTTGGAATGATTTATGAATTTATGAGTTAATGTTGATTGTGACTTAAGAATTCTTTAGCATTGTTTTTACGATTGAAATAAGAATCAATCAACAAATTGTTTCCTTGTTTAATTCATGAATACAAAGGTTAATGTAACACTTATGCAGAACAAGTTGAACAAAAAACTTATAATGTAACATTTTATAATAAAATAAACCTAAAAGTGTCATGGTTTCTGTTCAATTCTGTTAACTCTTATGAGCCTCTGTTGGTCATCAAGAGTCTGCCTGTGGTTACAACTGCTTTCTTAACTTCGATTAACATCATAATGTTCAGAGTTTTGAAAGTGCTTGATTTTAACTGTTATGTTTTCAAGGTTTGAAAATGTGTTTGCATTTTTAATACCAGTGTCTTCTTTGCTGCTGACCTTCAATGATTTTACCAAATTTAACCATACAGAACACCACAAATTGTTTTACTTTAGTTAAATGTCACATCTATTTAATTTTTATTGATAAATTTAGTGTTTAACTTTCTTTTATTGCGTTCTTGCATGTTGCGTCCTCTAATCCTTTTGCCAGGCACATTTAGATTCAAAATTGGTTTCATATTCATTTAGCTCTTTGTGTATTATATATAGTTTTTTTTTTATATCAGTTATATCACAGTACACACAATATATGCGTGTCTGTGTATAATTATTTTGTATATATAAATACACACACATATGCATGTATACATTTAAGGAAATGTTTGCATGTATATACACACATTACATATATGCATAATTTATATTATATACAAATATAAATATTATTTATACATATAGGCTAAATAACATTTTTCTTAAACGTATACATGCGTATGTGTGTGTATTTATATATAATAAAAAACAAGTGAAAGTGCAGAAAAAGTGCTTGAACTTTGCTCTTAAAACTCTGCACGACTTCAAATTTTTTTTTTGTCGAAAATGCATGATTAAGATGCTTAGGAATATATTAGGCTATCTACATTTAATAGCCTACTACTATTTCTACATTGATTATTACATATTTATTTAAAATAAAAAAAATATTATTTGATAATATAGCCTAATTATTTTAACTCTTTAAAGAATAATAGTAAAACTGGCAAGAAATATCTTCTTTTAAAAAAATACTTAGTAAGAAAGAACTGATTCTTATTCAAAACCGGATAAATAAATAAAAATAAATAAAATAAATTAAATAGCCTAGTATAAAAAAATTAAATTTAAAAAATAGTACAAAATATTATTTGTAAAATAAACAGAACTGAAATGTTTCATAAGCCTACTTTTTAGTGAACAGACTCAAAACCAAACCACGACCTTGTATTACCTTTTATACCGACACTCCACGCCCACGTTCACTCTGCGGTGAATGAATGGGTTTCGGTGTAAGACTGGCACGTAGTGAAGGATATACTTGTACACTACGTAATCAGGAAACACCTGTCATTTGGAGATGAACCATGTCATTATTTGGCAATGATGATAGATAACAGAGATTCCTAGATTCTTTTGAAATGACGATGACAATCACCTGTTGTTCACCCTGACAGTCCGTGAGCGCGTATGTGAAAAGCAAGTCTTTATGCGGCTCAACGACCCCGTTGCTTTTGCATGTTTCTCCGAGCGTCAGCTCCTCTGCGGAGGCCGAGAACCCGTAGAAAACCTTCTTCACCCTTAAGACGAAACTGCTGCTCGAGCAAGTCACCGACACGTCCGGGAGGCGGGTGAATTTGGGCAGGTAATCTGGCCCAGGTGGGATCCTCCTCGCAGGAGTTCGGCCCCGGATCCGCAGGACAGGCACCGATCTCTGGCGCGTCGAGTCCGGCGTGTTTTTGATCGGATCGCACACTACAAGTTTCCCAGGGCGTTTCTCGCGTGCTGTTTGTGGGAGATCGACTCTCTTATCTGATAAAGATAAGCCACTATTCAACAATGCTGGTCTGGAGAAAATGACAAGAATCGAACCTAGAACTAGGCGAGTGATGCTGTTCACTTTCATATCAATTATCTATAAGTAAATTCTGCTTGTGCTTTACGTATCCTTTATCCTACAGGTGGAAACTAGACAATCTAAAGGCCCTTTGAGAAAGGTTCATCTGGTAATCATCAGATGTGATTGGTCATTTATAATTGATTTCCGCTCGCACTGTGCGTCATTGGCAACTAGAGGGCGCCCACACATTATTAAAAAAAAAAAATTATTGAAAGACTTTTTTTTTTAAATCATATTGCATAATTGTGCTTGGAGTCAATTGTTTTATTTGTGATGACAACAGAATGAAACATGCCAAATTGAGCAGAGATAATTTTTGGCCAGATATTTAATAAGCACAATATAAATACACAACAATGTCAGTACGTTTATAAAGACCATAAAAAAAATTATAGACATATTGTACATTTTGTAGTTGTGTAATGTTCTGGTGGTGTTTGTGGTTTTGACAAAAAAAATTAAAAATCTCCCAATAAACCCCTTTGTCAACAGACACTTTGTGCTGCTGAACAAAGATTTATGCATTTTATCTCAGCATTTATAGAGAAGTAAACTGCAGGTTTATAATATTACAGACAGACATTTAACACATGACCCATCAACCACATCCCTCTAGATCAGCACGAATGAGAACCTTACACCATCTTTAAATCCAGTCACTATCCAGTCTGTGAAACAGCCAAGACTGCTTCTTTATGTGCACAATCACCTCTTTACCACAGAATAAAACACAAACATGTTCAGAAATACTTACATTTCATGCAGGAAACAATACTGCACCAATGAACAATAAAATATTTAATCTAAAAATTATATTAGTCAGTTACTGGCTCTTTGGCACAGCTGCAGATTCAGGTAATTGATATTATTATGAGCTGTGACTGTGACTAGAATTTTACTTGTGCTTAATACTATAATCTCATTTGATCAAGTTTCAGAAAATCTCAATATAAGGCAGTATAAACAAATACAGAACCATAAAAAATAAAGTGTAATCTTCCTCAGGCTAATAAACTGCCCTACACAAGCACAATGACTTCATGTGTAATTTAAACACATGAAATTTTTTTTTGTTTTGTTCTGTTATAAATATTTTACCCCCAGTGCAAAAAACAAAGCAACAATTCTTCACCACATTGAGGAAATATGTTCTTGAAAAACTGTAACTCAACATTTCCTTCACATTCAAAAACCAAAATATTAATCAAATGAGATAAAAAGAGTTGCAACAAAACAATGTATTAGTAGATGGTAGATTTGAACCTCATAATTTTCTCACAAGTCTACCTTTGTTGACCAGAGTGAGCTGTAACTGTTACTGAAAGCAGCAAATAGGTGTTATGGTTGTATAAACAAGTAGCTGTCATAACAGCAGTGCAGATATATAGGGTTCCCCTCCATCCTTCACTGGTCCGGTTAACCAGCAGAGTGAGGAAAGTTCATAGATTTCCCTCATTGCAGTGGTTAAGATGTATTTTGGCACCCTCTGTAGGCCAGAGCAGGAACACGCTGGCGTTTCATGCTGTGACATCAGGCTTTAACGCCTCCATCTCAGACTCTTGTTCTTCACTCCTGCAAGGTAAGAAACGATGAAATACTAGTTATCAATTGTTGGCATGACTTAAGTAGCACTCATGACATTTTTTGACCCAAGGGTTCTCAGTATAAAAAAAATACAGATAGAATCAGAAGCGTATGTCCTACAGCAACAGCAACTGGAGCAGTTTGTTGTTGTTCTGCCTGCGTTCTTCATCGATGGGATATGTTTTGAAGATGAGCAGCCCCAGGGCTATAAGTGCCACAGGAGCAGCCGACACCAACATCTTCAATGTCAGATTCACCGAATCAGACTGAACACAAACTCCCGTCACATAACCTGCAAAGCTAAAGAGATGGAGAGCAAAAGAACCAAAACATGAGCAGATTAAATGTGAAGGCCAGATTGTAAACCCAGATCATGATCTGTTGTCACAAACCAATGAAAAGGCTTTTTAATACAGAAGCAAAAAGGACGAGCTACCTTAATGATAGTGTTGATACTCCAAGCGACACTCCAGAGGCGAATTTGGTAAAGAAAACGTAGAAGGAGTAGAAAATAGCTTCATGGCCTTGAGAGGTAGGATTCTGGACTTTAAAATCATCTACCACATCTGGAAGCATGGACCTGAAACAGAAGCACATTTATGTCATTAATGCTTACATTCACTCGCTCTCTTTTAAAGTGGTCCACAGAATTAGATGTGTTAGTTTCCTAGTTTCATGAGTTTATAAAACTATCAACAACTTCATATGACTTTTTACACATGAAAACAGTTGTACTGCTTCATATTTATCTCTTTCCTGTCACTTAAAATTATGTGAAAACTATACATGAAATAATGTCCTAATTTGTTTTCATGAATGTTCGTTTTGTGTTTACCAAAGTTTGTTGTTTTTAAACATAAATATTAAACATTTTCCTGACTGACTTTTGAATACCATACAGAAAATGTGAATAATTTCCAGCCGAGATTTAATTTAGACTTTTATTCATATTTAAACATTGATCAGCGAACATAAACAGAAGCTCAACCGAACCTGCTTGATGCGCGAGAATGAACCTCAGTGGTTTTGCAGAAGCTCAAACATTCTGCGTAACACGAAAATGAATCTCATTGGTTCTCGCACAACAAGCGAACATGCCTGAGCTTCAGTTTACCACAACTGATGTGTGAGTTGATGAATGTTTATAAGTGAATAAAAGTAAATCAAATCTGTTCATCATATAAAGTGATCGAGTTTCTTCAGAAAATGTGGACTAAACCGCTCAATTCATATGGATTACAATGGTTTTACAATCTCTTTATGAACTATCCAGTGAAGCATTAAAGTGTCAGTTGCATAGTTGTCAATGGAGCTCTCAGATTTCATCAAAAAGATCTTCATTTGTGTTCCGAAGATAAACGGTTTAGAACGACGAGGGTGAGTAATTAATGACAGAATTTTTTATTTTTGGGGGTGAATATCCCTTTAAGAAAATTTACCGGCCATAAATATTTTTTTACCAGCCATTAAACTGTTTATGCAAAAACAGGTTATGACACCAACATTTTAGATACCAGTGAAAATTCTCCCTTCCCATTTCAATACACCGCTAAAACTACTAGCCTAACTACAGTAATATAAATTTAAATCATTATTAAAAGACAAGTAATGGTAGTTTTCAAGTAGAGACACTAAATAAAGTAATCAAATGTAAAATAATACTGGATAGTCTTCAATGTATAAATTAAACAGATTAATATCCCTATTGGCACCGCGTTTCAGTACCCAACCCTACCGCCGACGGAAACGGAAATGGGGTTGTTTGTATTCTTTCTGTAGTCTTCCAGTCGCGGTATCGTAGGCTACGCTATCCAAACATTGGCAAAGGTGCATTATCGCCACCAACTGGGCTGGAGTGTCTATTATTCAAGCTCTCAACGTTTGGAAAAATAGGTCCACAGTTTTACAACGAATGGTAAAACACCTGTTGGAAAGCTACTTTTGCAGCGATTTTTGTGTGAGCATATCAGTGAACACCCCAGACCACTCGGTGAGTTTCACGTCTTTGTAAACTAAAGTTTAATGCGTTTTATGAATGATTGTTCCATTGCCCCTATGAAACCATTGTGGAGGTGGGGGGCTGCTAACACAAAAACCGAAAATTCTCGGGACAGCAGCATTTGTCCAAATTTCAATCTTAACCATTCTATTTCATCAGAAACGACCTTAAAACAGGGCTTTAAATGTAAAATACCGAACTTGTCCTTTAACATTAAAACCCAGACAGCAGCAGGAATATTAGGCTGCTGTCACTTTAAGACTAATGCATGGATCCAATATACTTAAAGTACACATGCCTTTTCTTTCTCGACTGATTTTACATTCACTTAAGCAATAACTGACAGTTTACTAGGATACTCGCAGAGACAGGCATTTTTTGACTCAATTTTGCGCAAATTTGGCCGTTCAAACGCAAGACGACGTGAAAGAGAGCTCAGAATTTGCGCGCTGTCTGAGACGCAGCTTTTAGAGATCTGCTTTGGATTTGTGCGCACACTAAACTTCCCACACAGTGTGTGAGTAACGAAATGCGTTTCGTTACTCACGCACTGTGTGGGTAGTGAAAAACCCTTTTGCATCTTCTTGCACTTGAAAATTTAAATTGGCAAGGCTTAAACTTTCATGTCGATGCAACACTATCCTGTCAACTGTCCCGAGCATCGTTCATGTTTGTTTATTTACGTTAGTGTTGTCCCAACATTGCACAGTTAGAATTCATAAAAATTTACCAGGAAACTGGCAATTGACACAGTTTAATTTGCTTACCAATGCCGATTCTAACTCACATTTGGCATGGCGAGTGTTAATTTGATTGCCCTGCATGTCAATATTCCCCAATGATTCAGTTGTTTTTAAAGAAGTCATATTTCTAATGGCCTTTTTTTATAGATGCTTCCATTTAATATCAACTAGCAAACATCCTAAAATACATCTCTGTCTCCTTTCTCTTTGACTACAGCACAACTTAAAGTTAACACATGCCAAAACTACCTATATTTCATTCCTCTGTTCATTACTATAGATTAAAGCTTTTAAAAAAAATACTCTGAAAATATTCAGTTCTGTTCTGACACTTAATGTTTCTGTAATGTGCACCACAGACAAACACTCACCAGGGCAGGAGGAAGGCCGCTGCCACACTGGCACCAGCTGCGATGGATACGATGTAGGACACGATGAGACTACTCTCTACACACACCACCAGGATAATGAAGGGCACAGCCCACTAAAAAAAACACACACACACACACACAAGATTAATCATCACTGCCATCGCACACATCTCTCAATAACGTAACCGGACAATCAGATACCCACTGTGATGCCGATGTATACAGCAGTCTTTTTCCCAAATCGGCATAGGAACCACTGCCACATGGGAATGGTAAGAGTGGCAGACAGCTAGGAAGAAAAATTGCACAAACATTTATTTATGTCTGACCACTACAAAACCTCATTACCATATTATGCAAGAGTCAGATAATAGTGTGCATCTGCACACACTGCTGAAGTTAAAAAGTTTTTTCATCTGTTGCCTCAAAGTCATGCTGCTTTTTAAACTAGAAAAGCATGTCTTTCATCACTATGGAGACTGCTAACCTCATCTAAACCCGAGAGTGCTCTTATAACACGAAACCAAACAATTTAGAAGCGTACAAAAACACTTATTCAAGTGGTCGGTTGAAAAGACTCTCACCATGATGACCAGTAAGATGTTCTGAAAATCCTCTCTGAATCCCATCGTGTACTTGATGAACAAAGCAAAATTTCCCTCCAGCAGCTGAGAAAGAAAAAAACAGACAGACGAACTCAGATTCCTTCAAACGATTGATGATTATTGTCCATACAGTGTCTTCATTTCAAACCCAACTTCAATCTCAAACCAATTCTGAACTTCACTTTTGACCGCAGACCTGTCCTAATGCTGACTGTTATTCTAAACCTAATCTCTTGCATGGCAGCGTCTCTCTCTCTCTCTGTGGCTCTCTTTGTTTTAACACACATAGCCCATCTCTGTAACAGAGCTGTGACGTGGTCAGTTCCAGAAACTGCTTTCACTTAAACATACTATCACAGACATTCATGGCCTGAGAATTTGTCAGTTAAAAGAAAACATTTTCGTCTTTTGTAAACAATGTGGAATCTGGGATATCTCTCAAAATAAATGAGGAATTACAGTACATTTTCATCATATGCGAATGAACATGCATGCATTTTAAAAGACACCAACATGTTTTTATTACCATGAAGGCCAGAGAAGTGAAGAGGAAGGCCAGCACCAGTTTAACATAGGGCCCGTGACCTATTACCAGCCGCAGACCGGTCTGAAACGACACATGCTTTTGTGCTTTTAAACCACCCTGATCTGAAAAAGATGGAGGAAAATGGAAATCATTAAATACATAAAAAAAAAAACATCCAATGTTAATAAAAATAGACAAGGGTTTCCTAAACTGGGGTTTGTGAATCAATGAAAAGCTAAAAAAAAAAAAAAAAAAGTGTCAAATGAAAATAAATCTTTTAAAAAATGGTCCCACTTTAGATTAGAGTCCAATTTTCACTATTTACTAACTATTAACTATGACCTTTGCTTTAAGAAACTCCCAATTACTGCTTATTAATAGTTAGTAAGGAACTTAAGTTTAGGTTTTGGGTAGAATTAAGAGATGTAGAATATGGTCATGCAGAATAAGACATGAATATGTGCTTTATAAGTGCTAATAAACAGCCAATTTCCTAAAACAAAAAATAAAACATTTAATAAAAAGATTAAATATCAGAGAACCATGACCATGTGAATGTGTTGTTAAATTATTTAAATATTAACTTAAAATCTCAGGAGGGACTTAAGTAAATATTTTAGGTTAAAGTTTAACAAAGTTAGACTACTATATGAACTCGACAGAAGAATTTTTAAATTTATATAAAATATTATATATATATATATATATATATATACATATATATATATATATATATATATATATATATATATAAATAACATATAAAAATAACATAATACTAAGAAATTAACATTAACCAAGATTAATAAATGTTATAAAAGTATTATTCATTTTTAGTTCATGATACCTAAAGCATTAGTTAATCAATGAACAATTTAATGTAACTATTGGAGATGCACAATATATCAGCCACATATCAATATCGGCCGATAAATGGTAATTTTTATTGTTATCGTTATCGGTCCGATAAAACAATTAGGCCAATATATTAAAACCGATAAAACATTTATTATTTCCTTCAGCTGAGACACTTCAGATGCGCGCTGTTCGCCATGATGGTTTTGGATTGCTTGAAATGATTGGAATCACTTCGAAAAGAAAAATACACTTAAGTGCAACATGTGCAGTGCAAGCCTGTCATATAGGCTACATAAAATTATAAAGAGAACACGATGTCACACTGGTGAAGATCCAAAGATGAGGAAGAGTTATACCATGACTTGTACAGATATAATATATACAGATATTGTGCAGATATAAGTTGTAATATTAAGTTTATGTAGTATAAATATCTTATTAATCTCATTTAGGATGCATTTCGTTGAGGTAAATAACCCGCAGCGCTTCATTGTACTGGTGATCATCTATAGCTTCTGTGTGCTGAATGTTTCTTTCAAAAACATTGATGCATTATTATTAATAACTAATAATTGTTCCCGTATTATCTTCATCAACAATATGGTTTGATTAAAATCATTTCCCATTTCATTTTATTTATCCATGGCACATGCATTTTTTCTTTATTTGTAGCCTAAGTAATGTTGCCATAATCATCAAAATGATAACAAATAAAGGCTTGAAATATCTCACTTTGCATGTAATGAGTCTATATCATCGGTTCCCAACAGGGGGGTCGCGGCCCACAAGGGGGCCTCAGCGAGCTCTGTGGGGGGTCGCGTCATATTTTGAAAAGTTTTGAGCAATGAGCATTAAATAAAAGTCCTTAACTTTTCTCTGTTCAAAATGTATATGAGCGAGTACATCATGAATCCATCAATCCGTGTTTTTGTCTTATCCTGAACCACTATGGTACACCTATAATAAGTGTTTACATTGGGACTATTTTACACTGGTTCAGATCGCTGCCGCTGCAGAGTAGCCCAGTACCTGCGTGACTCGTCATAGACGTACACAGAGAGAAGTAGTTCCGGCTACAATGTTCTTCCGAAAAGACGCATTATTCTGTTAATAAACGCAAGTTTATTATCGCTCGCTAAAGTGCCAAAAACATAAAAAATAAAGCCTCACAAATAACTTGCAAGTATTGATGCCCCAGACAGCAGTCATTTAGTAATAGCCTATATTCTTCCTTTTTTTTACCTACACACTAGTGTGAATATTTTTGTTTTTGCATTTCAAAAAGGGCCAATATAGGCTTCTCCTAGGCTTACGTTTTTAAATTACAAAGGGCCTACTTATGTTTTTGTTATTGTATTTTCAATATTATAGGCTATTATTTGTGCATAAACATATCTGGTTGTAGTAAACATACCGTTTGTTTGAAAACAACATATTTTGTCATCCTTGCTGCAAGCTTACAAGAGCGATAATATCATTAAATGTGAAGGGGGCCCTAAAATATTTTCTTGGGAAAAAGGGGGTCTCAGACAAAAAAAGATTGGGAACCACTGGTCTATATAATATATTAGTTCGACCTTTTAAGTTTAATTACTAAAATAAATAAACTTTTTTTCCTTTTTTGTAAAACATATGGTTTTGTAAAGAGTTTTCAGATACAGGCACTTAAAATAAAGTTCATGGTGTATGTACTGAATTCCTTCTCAGCTCTTCCCAGGTATAGCTGTTGATTTAACTGGTTTATACGGTTTAAGAATAAAGCAGTAAAGTTAAGGTCAAAGTCCATTTGTGTCCACAGTACATTGTTTGCAAAGGCTTGAACTTTCATGTTCATATTCATGTCATTTCACAGTTATGCCACCATTAATAGCACATTGTTTATCATTGTTTCAAACGACCAAGTCGCCACTTTAGTTGAGGGGCCACACACCTGATGAAGTCTTTAAAAGATAATGCTTAGTTAATGATGACTACTGTATATGAATGTCAACAGAATTCGTGCGCTATATACTGTGATTGGCCAATTTTGGGGTCTGTCCATTTACCTGCAGACTATGAAGAAGACATGAACATGCTTGGAAACTCAGATCATAATTCAGGAAAACAGTTCTCACATTAATTGATATACTGTTCTAGCCTGTATGTATGCGTGAGGTAATGTGGATTTTAGTATATTCCTTTAATAATTCACAGAGTAGTCTTGCATGCATGAATTAATGCTTTTTCTATGCATGAGTTCATGATGAATCATGTACCATAACCATAGCTTTAGAACACAAACCAAGGTGTTGTTCATCCATGAAGTCATTAATGAAAACGTTGAATTTGTGTTAGTTCCTGATGATTCATTGAGATATTAATGCATGAATTAATGCCTAATTAATGCATGAATTTATACATGAATTCATGATAATTCATGTACCCTTACCGTAAAGCGTTACCAAATATTTGTGTTCATGTTAGTTCACAGTGCATTAACCAATGTTAACAGATACAACTTTGGATCTTAAAAATGTTGTAATCAGGCTCTTAATGTCAGGGTTATGTTTGTTTTTGATCCGTTTCCCTGTTTTGTTCATGTGTTTCACCTGTTCCTTTGTTCAGTTTTCCCGCCTTTGTTAAGTTTCCATGGTTACCGTCATTTTTAGTTCATTGGTTTCAGCTGTGTGTCATTTCTTAGCTTGTTTCAGTTTGTTATTTAAGCCTCTCCCTTGCCTTCACTCTTTGTCGAGTCTCTATTAAGTTTAGATGTGTTTGCACTGTCTGTTTGCTTGATTTTTAAATAAGAATTAAACTTATTAGTGTTTTGTGAGAACCTGAGTCTTCTGTCTTCAGCTTCCCTGCATGCATCGTTACAAAAGTATTTCAGAGTCTGGATTTAGATTTATCGGCCAATATTTCAGTTATCGGCTTTCAAATATAAAGAATGATCGTATCGGCCAAAATTTTAATATCGGTGCATCCCTAGTAACTATTACCATTATATCGCTGTTACCTTGCTGTAAAATCAATGTAACTCGTGGCCTCTGGCTTACTGTTTTATTTGAATGTTTTTATATTCCACATTTTGTACTGACTCAGTGTGAATGTGTATGCAAAGGGAAGTAACTCACTGTCCTGCTCTCTTACTCCAAAAAACAGCACAACAGCACACAGAACGTAGATCAAACTTATGACTGCAGATGCAATCATATATGCACGCCTCTGTAAAAGAGAGAAAGATATGATTATTCATGTGCAGAATGTTGATGAGATTTGAAACCATCCTCTACTTTATACCACACTCCCCTCACCTCATTAAATATTCTATAGTCCATTAAGATCTGAGAGTAATTGCCATGCACAGAGTGATTGGAGCTGTTGCTCAGGAATGTGTTGTTAATGCAGGGGACGTTGGCCATGCCCACAATCTGGCCCTGGACGGCAGTGCCAATTACTGTACCAAACACCTCTATAGTCATGCCTGAGAGAGAGACAAAACAGAAAATAAGCCACCAAAGCAGTCAAATTGTGTATGCTAGGAATAAACAGGTGTCAGTATGGGTGTAACGGTACACAAAACTGACGGTTCGGTACGCACCTCGGTTTTGAAGTCACGGTTCGGTGTGGGGGTTCTTTTTTTTTAATTAAACAGTGGTTTACTGAACAAATTTTGTGTCTGTCTTTAAATTAATTCAATTATAAATAAATTTAAGGATAAAAAAAAATATATCTCTGGTAATGCTGTTAACTATATTGGGAGCCCTTACTTGCACATTACTATAATATTAAAGGTTAACAATAGAGCCTAAACTATTAGCCTAAATTCAGTTACTATTTATTTTTAGATATAATGACCAACACATAAATTGTATAAAAACATTTAAACTGCACATAAGGCAGTTTTTGCATGAACTTCTAAATCTAATTATGCAATTATGTTTTTACTTCAATTTGTTGTTGAACTATAATCATTTATACACAGTGGCCGTAATTTTCATGACGGATTTATTTAAACATACATTAAATAATTAAAACATCACTAACAGGTTAAGTAAAATATAATGAATACACAGGTTAATATAGTGCATATATTTAACGAAAGAGTTCATTTCTCTAGCGAACTAACAAGCTGTGGACACTGAATGGCTTGCCTGAGGTAAATATTTGTTTGTTTGTTTGTTTATTAAGTTTTAATTAACGCCATGTTAGCATCAGGGCTATGTACATGGCAAACACAAGGTCAATATCACAATCCATAAAATTTGAATTATTATATAAAACATTTCAACTCGACATAAGAAAGAAGATTTGGGTGATACATTCTGAAAAATTCCATGTCAACCTGTTTCTCCTCCATAGTAAAAGGTTGATTATATGGTTCAGTGATATTTGAAAAAAAGGTGTCTACTCCTGCTCAGTTCGTATTTTCTTAAATTTAAGTCGACAGTTTTCTAGTGAAGAGTTCTTTTCGAATGACATTACTAGAACATTAGTTATTTCTTGGCTTTTGATTAAAAGGGTGTCCTGATGTTTAAAATGCCGTACTGTCTCTTTGTATCATTTATGACTCTACGTCCTTGTGTTCAACTTATTTTAAACTTAAAATTAAATTTTCCTTTGTTGAATGTTTGTTGAAGATCCTATCTGCTTTTCTCAGATCTTTAAGCCTTTTTACAATTGTCATCAAACCATGGATTGGTCCTACTTGGCTTGGCTTTGATGATGTCTTTGGTATAGTTTAATTTGCTATTTCCATAAGTACATCTGTAAAACTACTAACATGTTCTTCACATTCATGAAGTGCTATATAAAAAAAAAATCAAAGCACTGGGTCTTAAAAAGGTATCAGTTGGCTTTTTTTTATAAGTTTCCATCTAGGGTTTTTATGTTGAAAATCTGATCTTAATGAGGTCATGATGAGGGGGAAGTGGTCACTTCGACATAAATCATCCCATTTTTACCCCGAAAAATCAAGTAAAAGTTCAGGCTCACATATTGTTATATCAATTGCAGAATATGTTCCATGTCCCGGGTGCAAGTAGGTATTTGAGCCATCTTTGAGAAGGCACAGATCGTTGATATTCAAGTCAAGTCACTAGGGCTGCAACTAACGATTATTTTCATAATCGATTAATCAGACGATTATTTTTTCGATTAATCGGATAAAATTTCAATTTGATTTTTTGTTTATTACAACTAAATAAAACCCTGAATCATGGTATTTATGTGTAAAAGTGTACAAAAGCCACACATTGAGTTTTACTAATATCAATATTTGCATTGTTTTTAATGATAATTGCTGATGGCAAGTTGACAACCATGAAAAACAAAAAAATCTAAATTATATACAACATTGTTTTAACATAATTTTTGTTAAAAACTAATTTACACAGACATGTTCAGATGTGAAGATAGAAACCAAAAACATGTAAAGTACATAATTCATTTAATTTTTATTTAAGATTCAATTAATTATAAGGATAAATTGCTAAAATAAATATAGAAAGACTGAAAAAAAGCGTGTGAACGTAGTAGAGCCGCAGTAGATCGCGTTTGTAAAACAATTAAAACTTAATAGAAGACAAATGCTATAAAAAGAGAACGGAATGGAGACGCAGCAAACAGGCTTGATTAAAAGGACAAGAAAATGATGCATTAGTGCACAAGAATTCGCTGAAAACCACTGACTACAGTGACTAAAAAACAATCTTTTACTGCTGCTGTTAATAACTGCCTTTATATTTAGTGCTTCACTTTCTAAACACCGTTTTAATTTAGCCTATTTCTGCGTAGCGCTATTTTAATCCATCACTTATGTTGCGAGCGAAATGATTGCACAACCTGATGCCCGAGACAAAATACAGACATCCCAAGTCTCCCGGAAGTTCCGGGAGTCTCCCGCATATTGATAGCGGCTCCCTGATGCCCGCAAATTAGTTCAAACTCCTGGAATCTAGAGCGTGCAAGCAAGAGAGCGCATGCGAGACAGAAGAGAGTGCTCCAAAGTCCAAACTGTGTAGCGCGCGCACGACAGAGCGGCACAGGGAGAGAGACCTTGCGTGTGTGCCGCATCATGATAGGCCTGTTTCAACCAATCACCAGTAAATGCTCCCCGTGACGTAAGCAGAGCAACTAATCGATAATGACATTCGTTGACAACGATTTTCATAATCGATTATTATCGATTATATCGATTAGTTGTTGCAGCCCTACAAGTCACCTTCATTTATATAGTGCTTTTAACAATATAGATTGTTTTAAAGCAGCTTTACAGTGATAATAGGAAATTAAAGTAACAGAGATTGTTTTGGCTTTACAGCAGCTCTAGAATAAAGTTATTGTCAAGCTAAAGTTAGTTTTGACTGATTCACTTCGGTCGCAACGATCATTAGTTATTAACTTAGGCGCCGCCTACACGACATCGTTCTAACAAAAAATTCTTTAATGCGATCTGGCCGCTCATTTGCATAAAACAGTGCCTGGTGGCTCTGAGAATTTTTTATTGCTTCCGCGTAGCCACGGGAATCGGAATTATCCCGGACGTTTTATCAGTACAGAGGTAAAGGGAAGGAGGCCTTCACAAGGGAGAGACTAGTTGACACTTCAGGACTGCGTTGTCATTGTGTCCAGGTGCAGTTATGATATTAAGGAAATCTTTAATTTTTAAAAAGGCAAAAACCAAAAGGATTGAGAATCATGGCTAGTTGTTGAAGTTCTGCAAAATTTGCCTTAACACAACAACAGTTCCACTAAACAAAAAACAGTTATTATGTTGGTAAGATCGGTACCTGGCCTCTACTCTTACTTTTATGAGAGGGGCTCCGACTGCAGGGAGCTACGCTCTCCGCCATATTTACGTCTTTAATGGAGTCAGCTTTCTGTGATCAGTTCTAAACTTTGGTCTTCAATAGTTTCGGTTTGTGTTTAACCAGAAGTTTGGGTGCTTTGTGTTTTCTTTTTTGTTGAAGTTTTGCTAATTAATTATGGGTTTTCTCTCTCAAAAGGTCAGATCTGTCTGGCACTCAGCCGCTTGATTTCTCAAACTGAAAAATAGGAAGCATTTCAACCTTTTCGAGCTTCTGCATAGTCTTTCACTCTTTTAAGGCATTCCACTTTTTGAATTTCTTTTTCTTTTATCCACGAGGGACAGTTATTTGATGGAGATGTATAGTCACCTGTGCAATTCCTGCATTTCAGCAATTATGAACGGTTTCCCTTATGTCCTTCCTAACAAAACGTGGAGCTTATTGTAATTATTGGTGATAAGGCTACAACGATGTCTTCGTCTTGAACACATAAGAAGCATACAGAACATTTTTGGGACGAATACGTGTACCGTTACACCCCTAATTACTATTTATTCAAATGTCAAGGTAGAAAAATTAGTTTTGTGACATAAGGTAAAGTGAGGTCATCCTCAACAATGGGCTAGGGCTGGGCGGGGCAGCAGGGGTCGTGGCAAGTTTGGTACGCCATGAGAGTATCACGATACTGCCGGGGAGGTGTATCGTGGTTTTCCGGTTCTATTTGTTACACCCCTAGGTGTCACACATCATACACACACTATCAAAAGTTTGGGGTCAGCAAGATTTTTTTTTTTTTTTTTAAGAAACTAACACTTTTATCCATCAAGGATGCTTTAAATTGATCAAAAGTCACTGACGCCAAAAAAACTTTAAAAAAATACTTTTTAAATATAACAAATATATTTAAAATAAATGCTGCTCTTTTCAACTTTCTAGTTATCAATGAATCCTGAAAAAAGGTATAATGGTTTCTGCTAAAATAAATTGTCAATAATAATACTAATAATAAATGTTTCTAAGCCTATTTAAAAAATATATTTGAAGGATCTTGTGACACTGAAGACTGAAGTAATGGCTGCTGAAAATTCAGCACAGGACTACATTTCATTTTAAAATTTATTAATATAGGAAAAAAAATATTTTAAATGGTAATAACATTTCCAAAAATAATGTGAAATATTTTTGATCAACTATTAATGCAACTTTGGTGAACATAAGAGACTTCTTTCAAAAACATAAAAAAAAATCTTACCCCAAATTGTAGAGTATTCTTCAGTTATAATGTGTTTACTGTGTGTATTATGTAGCTGATTGCAACAGTAATGCATTAAAATGTGTAAATGCTCTTACGGTACGCTGTGGCTGAATCTCGCTCCCTCTGCTCAGTGCTGATGAACATGGTCAGTGCAGAGTACGGCACATGAAAGCACTAAACACACACAAACACACAGTTACTCATTGCTGGCTAACGACATAATTCCATAAATATGCAAAGTAACAATGCATTTATTATGCACTACTAGTCAAAATTTTGGACACACCTGATTCTTTACTACATCGGTTCTCAAAGTGGGGTCCACGACCCATAGCCAGAGGGTCCGCGAAATAATTTGGTTACAGCCTACTGTTTTTTCCAGACTATAAGTCGCGTTTTCTTTATCATCTGAAACATGCTATTTAGCCTATTCCAAAGTAACTTAGGCTATATAAACGCTTAACATCAAATAATCTAAAAAGGTAGGCACTTAAAGGTTTCTATAGATATATAGCACTGGTAATTTGACATCGCAGCCTGTTCATTATCAAAATAAAATACAGTCAACCGAACATATAAAAAGTTCTGCTTAATTTAATTTGTCTGTTGTACACTATGAAGGCAGTGCCAGTCGGTCATTATACTGTCGACTTGCTGTTATTCCAATCTCATTTCTCCGCATGAGAAGATGCTGATTTATATTGGGATTGAAGTATGAAGCTTTCTTTACATAAATAGTTTAGCATTCAAATGTTAGGCTACATCTCAAATATGGAAACTTTAGACCGAATGAGAGATGCGCGAGTCCAACCTCTGTGCAGTTTCAGTTTCGATTCAAATTGATTTAGACTTGCCATTTAAAATAAATGTTGTTTGTTGAGGGGAAGTAGCCTAACACGCCTACATGTTTTATGTGTGCATGCGTGCGTGTGTGTGTGTGTGTGTTTCTCAACAACGCGACAAAGTTTAACACACTCAGGTGCAACTTATTTTCTGGTAAATACGGTAAATTATAAAATTCTGCTGTATTGTTAAAAAGTACATAGTGTGGAGACAGGGCCATACCCACCATTGAGGTCCCCGTATATAGTGTGTATAATGAAAGCTATATAATATAAATATAATTATATATAATATAATTGCCTAATATTCACTCTAATTTGGTGCTGCAAGGATATTGCAAATCGCGATGATAAGATCACTTTGGGACCTCAGTATTTATAAACTTTGGGCTCAGTCACTGTTATAAATATGAGGGGGTCCTTGGAAATGTTTTTCCCCTGTAAATGGTCCCTGGCTCCAAAAAGTTTGAGAACCCCTGCTATATTATACAATAAAGTCATTTTTTTTTTTTTTAAATAATGGAAGTATGGGTATGTGATTTAAACAGAATTGAGGAGATTCCATGTATGCAGGTCCTTTATCGGCTTTTCCTTGCAGTCCTACTCTTTCATTAAAAAAAAAAAAAACATTTAAAGTAGTTAAAATATTAGTTTTAGAATTAAAAGATTAGTTTAAAGGACATTCCTACCTAATTTCAAACATTTCAGCGTAAACATTTAAGGTGATGATACAGAGGGCAACTTTTTGAGCAATTTTGCTGGGCAATGTTGCCGTCAACAGGCAACCAGATGAGACACAGGGCCCATGACCGATCTAAATTATCCAGATAGAAATGTATTGCCCATTTTCAATGGGAAAGTGCCCAAGCAATAATCGCTTAGCAAGATTGCCCAGCAACATTGCTCAAAAAGTTGCCCAGTGTATCATCACCTTTAGATCAAAATCTTTTATTACAACGAGAAACGCAAATTGTGTCCAAATGACATGATTAACAATTTACATTCTTGTCATGCAAGAATGTAAATATATATATACAGGTCCTTCTAAAAAAATTAGCATATTGTGATCAAGTTCATTATTTTCCATAATGTAATGATAAAAATTAAACTTTCATATATTTTAGATTCATTGCACACCAACTGAAATATTTCAGGTCTTTTATTGTTTTAATACTGATGATTTTGGCATACAGCTCATGAAAACCCAAAATTCCTATCTCAAAAAATGAGCATATCATGAAAAGGGTCTCTAAACGATCTTTTAACCTAATCATCTGAATCAACTAATTAACTCTAAACACCTGCAAAAGATTCCTGAGGCTTTTAAAAACTCCCAGCCTGTTTCATTACTCAAAACCGCAATCATGGGTAAGACTGCCGACCAGAAGGCCATCATTGACACCCTCAAGCAAGAGGGTAAGACACAGAAAGAAATTTCTGCACAAATAGGCTGTTCCCAGAGTGCTGTATCAAGGCACCTCAGTGGGAAGTCTGTGGGAAGGAAAAAGTGTGGCAAAAAACGCTGCACAACGAGAAGAGGTGACCGGACCCTGAGGAAGATTGTGGAGAAGGACCGATTCCAGACCTTGGGGGACCTGCGGAAGCAGTGGACTGAGTCTGGAGTAGAAACATCCAGAGCCACCGTGCACAGGCGTGTGCAGGAAATGGGCTACAGGTGCCGCATTCCCCAGGTCAAGCCACTTTTGAACCAGAAACAGCGGCAGAAGCGCCTGACCTGGGCTTCAGAGAAGCAGCACTGGACTGTTGCTCAGTTTTGCATGTCATTCGGAAATCAAGGTGCCAGAGTCTGGAGGAAGACTGGGGAGAAGGAAATGCCAAAATGCCTGAAGTCCAGTGTCAAGTACCCACAGTCAGGGATGGTCTGGGGTGCCATGTCAGCTGCTGGTGTTGGTCCACTGTGTTTTATCAAGGGCAGGGTCAATGCAGCTAGCTATCAGGAGATTTTGGAGCACTTCATGCTTCCATTTGATTTCATTTTTCAGCTTGACCTGGCTCCTGCTCACAGTGCCAAAACCACTGATAAATGGTTTACTGACCATGGTATTACTGTGCTCAATTGGCCTGTCAACTCTCCTGACCTGAACCCCATAGAGAATCTGTGGGATATTGTGAAGAGAAAGTTGAGAGACGCAAGACCCAACACTCTGGATGAGCTTAAGGCTGATATCGAAGCATCCTGGGCCTCCATAACACCTCAGCAGTGCCACAGGCTGATTGCCTTCATGCCACGCCGCATTGAAGCAGTCATTTCTGCAAAAGGATTCCCGACCAAGTATTGAGTGCATAACTGAACATAATTATTTGAAGGTAGACTTTTTTTGTATTAAAAACACTTCTTTTATTGGTCGGATGAAATATGCTAATTTTTTTTAGATAGGAATTTTGGGTTTTCATGAGCTGTATGCCAAAATCATCAGTATTAAAACAATAAAAGACCTGAAATATTTCAGTTGGTGTGCAATGAATCTAAAATATATGAAAGTTTAATTTTTATCATTACATTATGGAAAATAATGAACTTTATCACAATATGCTAATTTTTTGAGAAGGACCTGTATATATAACGTGGTAACGCTTCATTTTATAGTCCTGTTTCCCATGTACATACAATGTACTTATTATAGTAATTACAATAACTGGGTAATAACTAGGTACTAACCCTGAACCTACACCTAAACCTAACCTTAACCCATGTACTTACCTTATATTATCCAGTACTTTCTTAGGTAAGTACACTGTAAGTAGTTAACACTGTAAAATGAAGCGTTTCCTATAACGTCATATCATGTTCAATTTAATTCCTCAAGAACTATAAATAGGTGTATAATGTACTAAATGTACTTACTGTCTGGAGAGTCTGGAAGAGACAGTAGAAGAGCAGATACCACATAATCTTTCCCTTCTCTATAGGCGGAACCACCCATATCAAGAAATAACACAATACAGCCGGTATGGTGGACACCAGAATCCTGCAGAGAGAGAAGGCCATTCATCATCATCATCATCATCATCATCAGCACCACCATCATCTACTTGTACAAACTGAAGCCTGTTACAGATGTTCAGCTTTAGTTTTTACAGTAGAATCAGTAAAAAATGTTTCAAAAATCCCACACAGCATCTCTGCTCGTTTGATGTTTACGTGTGTATTAGCTCATCTGTATGAGGTTAAGTGAGGTAAGGAGGCTTTCCCCTGTGGCTCTGAACAAGGGCCTCTGCTGCACATGGTTTCACAGGATGTCAAACTAACGGAGCCAAAAAGAATTTGGCGAGGCGTGAAAAGGATTTAATCACACCACCTTATTCCAAAGCTCTCGGCACCAATACCATCAGAGAGTCTACTAGAAAAACACAGACCACTAAGAGACTCTGAAATCAAAAGTTCAAACTGACAATGAAAGCAGTGTGTACAGCAGGAGAGAAAAAATTCTTTCTTTCCTATGATCATAAAAGGTTACATTGCATTTTGGGATACAGTATTTCACACAGTCTACTCAATTGTATGCTCATGTTTTCACAGAAGTAGTAGGTCAAATACATACAGTGGAACTTTGGTTTGAGTAGCAATGTCAATTCTGTCCAGCTGAAATACGCTGCGTTTTGCTGATCAAGCAGACCGGATTATTAGCCAATCAGTACACAGTGTGTTTACACTTTAAGTATCTTCTGTATCTGGATAAGCATAAAGAGTTCATTTTCTTTAGTATCAGTTTTGGTTTTCAGCTAAAACTTTAAATGTAATTTCTGGTAAAAACAAAAAACTATTTTTGGTGCATCACTAGATAAAGCTGTCTGCTAAATGAATAAATGTAATTGTATTATTATTTTGGACTGTCACTGATCATATGACCTATTACTGTGCAGTAAAGCACAAAATATGTTTATTTGCTAAATGAATAGAACCAACCAGCCATCAACAAGAGACAGCTAATCGTACTGTATGTGCCCTACAGGATCCTGTAAAATCCTCCCAGTCTATTACTGGGGGTTGGCCAACCTGGAGAAGTCCAATACACGCCATGTCCTCCATGTCGCTCCACTTCCTTTACATAAACTGCACTAATATCTTCATGCTATCAGGCTTTTAAAATGCACACGTTACACACATCTAGCCATTAGCAGAGCGGGATAACAGCACTTTAGCATCCCAATACATGCCCACATCAATACATTAACAGAAAGTATTGATTTTCAGTTTCTGACCTGAGTGAATGGGCAGACAGACTGTCTCTTTGTAAGTAGGACAACATGGTCAAAATAAAATGTCCAATTTATTGTTTAAACAAAATCATGTCTTGTTTAATTATTAAAAGGTATCAGAATTGAATCAAAATACACAAACCATTTTTGAAAAAATGCAACAAAAAGTTATATTAATAAGCCTTCTGTCATTTTCATATACATTTCCCCATCTATATGGTTGCCAAATATTTATTTAACTTCCTTTGTAAATACTCTCCTTGATTCTTCTACTGATCGTCATGTGCACAGTAAACTCAAAACAGCCTCTGACACAGCAACAAACCACAGTTTTAAACTGCCTCTCACGGATATATCCTGCATGTAGCTTGGATCATGATTGGTCAATTCTGGTGGTGTGTTCAGCTCAGCCAATCAGAAAGCAAGAGGCTTTTTCTGCACTCAACATCCCACATGTCATTAAAACACATGCACACCTCACAAATATAACAATAGATTTGCACTACTTCGCTTGAAGTCCTTGATCATATTTCATTTAGCATGCTTGTACACACAAACACACCCTTTGCCTTTAAAAGTTTGATTCAATTAATTAACTTTATTAAAAAGTTTCTAATTTATTCCATTTAACGAGTATACTTTTCTCAGCCATGGATAGAATTTCATAATGAACGTATATAAAAAGAACCAGTAAGTTCCTTCTAATGGAAAGTGAGGGTGCGTGTACTGCCTTTTCTTTTGGATTACTGATAGGGATTGAAGATAAACAACCCTATAAACCTTTTTATTTGCATTTGGTTTATAGTTTTCATGACACATCTGAGTGCATGCATGAGCAGTCAGCAAAATCCCAGAGAAATGACACCACGTGGCACTCTTGTACACTCTAGTAACCTCTTGTAACAGATGAACTTGGCTCCATCACCATGGCTACTGCTCATTTCTCTGTCTCAAATATGTATCTTTCACTCTGTGAAAACCCAGCCATTCCCACAGTTTCAGCTTAGTAGATACATAGATTTGATTTCATTTCATTTCCCCATGAATTTAGATAGTAGCATCACAGACATTTCACATTCAGTCTGCATTACAGGACAATTTCATTGTGTAGGGCTGAGGAAAAAATATTGTTTTCTCGATTTTAGACGATTCTCATTTTTACGAAACGATATTGATTATTAAATCCCAAGAATCTATTAGTCTATCCTGTTTTCAGTTGATGAATGAACTGAACATTGTGGAGCACCTACCATCCAACAAATCGCAATAAGCTATGTGCATTGTTACTTTTAATTTGAAACAAAGTCTCAGATTTCAAATTCTGTCCATCTTATTACGAAATTCAAAATATAAATACCATTTTGGCTCTGTTTAATGTGCCGTGACAGATCTCTGTAGCGCCTCAGTTCAAGAGAAGTGGCAGCGCAGATCGTACGTGAACTGATCATCTCCACCGCTTTAATACCAGTTACAGCGTAAAATAAACATGAATGAACATCTGAAGGTATGTTAAAAGATACAGTACGACTTCAAGAAAAAACGTATCATGTCTCATGTAATTGTTTAATCAGTATTTCAACCACGGAAAGACATCAATAAAACATCTTGTAAACAAAATGTCACAATTTATCTCAGAAAGATCATATTCAGTGACCATAACTCGTTAGTCAGCTAGAAAAATGAATTTTAAAGAGGAGCATTTTGCTAAATATATGCACCATATTATTCATTATGTTCTTCAATATTTAATGCATGTTTGAATAAATCAATGTTTTTATGACAGCCATCATAATTAGAGTAGAAATATAATTATGTAATGGTAATGTTGTATTATAACTTTATTATTATAAAAAACTTCCTTGAGTGTATTAAGTGTTAGTATACAAATCAGTTATTTTAAATATAATAGTGATGTAGTACCAACTGACTCCCATGTATAGTTTACAGCATTAGTAGACAGATTTTTTTCCCTTGAGAAAATTTGCTGATATATTATATATATATATATATATATATATATATATATATATATATATATATATATATATATATATATATATACATATACATATATATATATATATAATACATATATATATATATATATATATTAGGGCTGTCAAAAGATTAATCGCGATTAATCGCATCCAAAATAAAAGTTTGTGTTTACATAATATATATGTGCGCACTGTGTTTAATTATTTTGTATATATATATATATATATATATAAAAATACACACACATGCATGTATATATTTAAGAAATATTTGCATGTATATACTTATATATAATTTATATTATATATAAATATTTTAAAAATAATTAAAAAAAAATCTTAAAACTATACATGCATGTGTTGTCTATTTATATATACAAAATAATTATACACAGTGCACACACATATATTATGTACACACAAACTTTTATTTTGGATGCGATTAATTTTTTATTTTGTATAATAAAAAAAATAATAAAAAAAATATATAATTTATTTTGACAGCCCTAATATATATATATATATATATATATATATATATATATATATATATATATATATATATATATATATATACACTATATATATATCCAAAATAATCGATATCGAATCGAAAGCTTGTGAATCGAAATCGGATCGAATTGTGAAATTTGTTTCAATACTAAGCCCTAATTTAGAAGCCACATACCAGGGCATCATGCGTCCGTGTCGTGTCCATGGGGTTCTGCTTACTAAAAACCCAACTGTAGGATCAGTCACAGCATCCCAGGCCCGACCCACAAACAGGATCACAGAAGCATAGAGGGGATCCAACTAGAAAGACAGATTTGGTCATTAGTCACTGTAGGATTTACATGCAGCATTGCTCTCTAAAAGTCTCAACTGTGAGAATCCACTGTGATGTAATCAACATAATTGTTCAGAAAATCCCACAGGGATGGATGAAGCGGTTTGTGTAACCTGTGTTCGATAGAAAGTAAACTATATTATCACTCTGCAATATATTTTTACTACATCCAACTTTACATACAGTACAGTCACTTAAAGCAATATATCCGGGATAGGAATTTTTTGGTACCTCACGATTCGATTCAAATAGATTCCAGTTACTTTTCCTATTTGACTGCGGTAGACAGTGTAATAGGTCTTGAAGAAAAAAATCCCACGGAATTAAATGTGAACCTTGAAATGCATTTAGTATTTCTTCTCATTTTAGTCAACCCAATATTATTATTAAAATGACTGCAATCACTACACACATGCCAGGCAATCTTCTGTAGTAAAGCAAGATTTGATTTTTGATATTAAACATAGGAACAGAAGCAATTTACAAACAATATGACAAATACAATAGAAAAAATGTACAAATAAAATAAACTACGTTTTTTAAGTTACAGTAGCCTAGGTTTATTTAACGTAGTAAGATACTACAGAAATTAAATAATCAAATGTAAAAATAAAACTGTATAGGCTTCACCATATGGATTAAATATAAATTGATTCATTTTAGAGATACAAAAGTGAATCAGTAAAAAGCAGTGAGTGATTTTTTTAATTAGCATGAATGAAACTGACAGCAACAGTTTATGAGGCTGCTGTCACTTTAAGAATGAATGCACGGATCTAATATACTGTTTAGGGATGGGACGGTATGAAAATTTCATAACACGATTATAGTGACCAAAAATATCACGATTATCAATATTATCACGGTTTTGTTAAAATGAGATGGAAATGTTCAAAAAGAACTGATACACACACTGAAAACATTTCAACAAGTTAATAATAATAAATCACTTTCTCTCTCTCTCACACACACACCCTTTAAATGAACAAAATATGTTGGTTGGGCCAGGGTGACTAAACAGAAACGATCAATAGCAACGCAAACACAGCGCACATCCATGTCTCGGATCACCGCCGGCGCAATCTCTGGTTTCATTCTGTGTATGTCTTGCGTCTCAGTTTTGGATTGTATTGAAAATGAAATCAGAGTCATTTAGTATTAATACTACTACAATATTGTTGTAGTGATCATATTGTCTTGATAATTGTTTTGTACACTGTAACTTACATAATGAGTTTATAAACCGGTAAGATTTAAAAACATTAACGTTAATCACAATTCAATATTTCATGTCCCTGAAATTATTTCTGTGGTAAAAATAAATAAAAAAATCTGTGTAATAAGTTTACTATGAATGAATACTATACATAAATGTCACCCGTAATAATTTGAACATTTCCATTCGTCTTGGCTCAAAGCCACTTGCTGTAAAACTTTTCTTCTCGGAAGCTTTGCGTTAATTACAAGTTAGATAATGAAATATTTAATCTCTAATCAATATTTTTAGTAGTTTTGGTATTGAGGTAAAAGTTAACTTGCCTGGCATTCGCTAGATAACAGTTAGTGGTTGTCACTTAAGATGACTTAGCAGATTTGAGGTGTTTCGTTCCCCATTTTGCAACGACTTTCCTCTTGCAAGATCTGCAGACAGGGTAGGCTACCCATCCTCGATTAAATTGCCTTGTAATAGCCAAAATACCACCACACCTCAGATTTTGTCCTCTTGGATGGCTGAAAAATCTACCGAGCGCTGTCACTGCCTTCCGCCATGTCTTCTCGTGCAAAAAACGACTCGGTTACTAACGTAACCTCGGTTCCCTGAGAGGAGGGAACGAGTATTGCGTAAGTAGCTTACGCTATGGGAAAACTCCTTTTCTCGAGAATATTGAAGTCTTTATGTAAAACGCATTGCAGCTGCACAGCTGACAGCAATGAACGAAGGAGCTCGGTCATTGGCTGTGCTGCGGCAACTTGCTCGAACCAATGACGGGGTGACTCTGAATGCGCGACCAATGAACGCGCTTCGCGCCCGCGCGCGTCAGAGCCCGCCAAGATGGGCGTGGCCAAGCTATATATTGGGCGCCCCGTCATGAGAGTTCTTTAGGTTAAAACGACTGAAGCGAACTAACCAAGCACAAGCACGGCAGCTTACGCAATACTCGTTCCCTCCTCTCAGGGAACCGAGGTTACGTTAGTAACCGAGTCGTTCCCTTTCGAGAGGTCTCTCCTATTGCGTAAGTAGCTTACGCTATGGGAACACCATGCAAAACGCCGTGCGTGCTGAACTTCGCCTTATGATAGCCAGAGGCAGGTGCCTGAGCTAAAAAGCAAAGTTATCATCCAACTAGCCGGCAGAGGCGAGCTTTATATATGGGAAAAAATACAGAGCGGCTTGAAGGCGCTCAGAGTGACACAAGCACATACATAATCTAGATGCGAACTCGCAGTTCAACTAGCATCATGCTGATAGCACATTGGAATGCAATGTCGGGACCTGTAGGTTGTAGAACCTGATAAATGTGGACGGTGAGGCCCAGCCTGCCGCCGCACAAATATCCTCGATCGGTATCCCGCTCGACCGTGCCCAGGAAGAAGCCACACTCCTGGTGGAGTGTGCTTTGACTCCCCAGGGGCATTGAAGTCCCTTAGCTTCGTAAGCCAGCGCTATAGCTTCAACTATCCAGTGAGAGATTCTCTGCTTTGAAACGGCGGAACCTTTCGTACGGTCGCCAAAGCATACAAACAGTTGTTCTGTCTGTCTGAATAGGGCAGAACGCTCCAAATACACTCTGAGAGCCCTAACGGGGCAGAGTAGATTAGCGTCGTGTTCGTCTGCTGGAGACGAAAACGCAGTTAGGGAGATAACCTGTGCTCTGAAGGGAGTGGTGAGCACTTTAGGAATATACCCCTGTTTCGGCCTAAGGACGACCCTGCAGTCGTTAGGACTGAATTCTAGGCAGGCAGCGCTTGTCGAAAGCGCGTGCAGGTCGCCCACTCTCTTGACCGAGGCGAGTGCCAGCAAGAGCGCAGTCTTGAGCGAGAGCTGTTTAAGGTGCACGGTTCGGAGTGGTTCGAACGGGGGCCCTTTAAGAGCGTCTAGGACAGTGGCTAGGTCCCAGATCGGCACTGAGGGGGGGCGTGAAGGGTTCATCCTCGTAGCGCCCTTTAGGAAACGAATAATTAGGTCGTTTCTTCCCAATGGACGTTCCATTACAGGGTCGTGTGACGCTGTGATGGTCGCCACATATACTTTGAGCGTGGAGGGGGTGCGGCCCGCCTCCAGAAGCCCTTGTAGAAAAACAAGTACATTCGTAATCTCGCATGTCTCAGGGTTCAGGCCCTTGGCATTACACCAGTCATTGAACACTTTCATTTCTGGGCATATAAGCGTCTCGTGGAGGGCGCCCGCGCCTCAGCGATGGTTTTTTAGTGCTCCGCTCGCAAGGTTCCTGGGAACCCGTTGAGGGGCCATGCATGAAGGGCCCACAGATCGGGGCGGGGATGAAATATCATCCCGCTGGCCTGACTGAGGAGGTCTGGCCTCAGTGGAATCGGCCGTGGTGCAGATTGCATTTGCATCAGATCTGGAAACCATGTTTGGTTCTTCCAGAGTGGGGCTATCAGCAGCACTGCGTTTTTCTCCTCTCTGACCCGACTGATGACCTGTGGCAGCATCGCGATCGGGGGAAAGGCATATAAGGGGCGGCTCGGCCAGCTCTGGGCGAGCGCGTCCGTGCTTTTCGTGAAGAAAAAAGAGCAGTGCGCGTTCTCCTTGGAGGCGAAGAGGTCGATCTCCGCTTTGCCAAAGGTTTTCCATAACCACTGAATCGTCAGCGGGTTGAGAGCCCATTCTCCTGGGAGAATCTTGTCTCTGGATAGCATGTCTGCCCCCTGGTTCAGGGCGCCTGGCACATGCGCTGCTCTCAGCGAGCGCGAGTTGTGCTGGGACCATAAAATGAGTCTCCTGGCCATTGAATGCATGGAGCTCGACCTGAGTCCACCCTGGCGATTTATGTACGACACTACCGTCATGTTGTCCGTACGGACCAGGACGTGTTCGTTTTTAGATGTGGGAGCAGGGCTCTGAGAGCCAAAGCGACCGCTTTCATTTCCAGACAGTTTATGTGTAGGCGCTTCTCCGGGTTTGACCAAAAGCCGGAGACAGGCCTGCCCTCGTAAAGGGCCCGCCAACCTATTTTGGAGGCATCTGTCATTATCATCTTTCTCCTTGTGTTCACACCCAGACTCACGCCTGACTGGTACCAGTCGGCGGCTTTCCAGTGCGTCAGGGCTTTTATACAGCCGTGGTTCGCTCTGATTAAAAAGTGGCCCGAACGCCACGCGTGAGTAGGGACGCGGCTCTTTGAGCCAGCGTTGGAGAGGGCGCATATGCAACAATCCTAGCTGGAGTACGGCCGATGCTGAGGCCATGAGACCGAGCATCCTCTGAAACCGTTTGACGGGGGCACGCGCGCGCGCCCGCCCTGAATGATGTTGCAAGGCGCCGAATGGTAAGCGCGCGCTCTGATGAGAGACGCGCTGTCATTTGCATCGAGTCTAGAACTATTCCCAGGAAAGAAATCCTCTGGCTGGGAGATGGTATGCTTTTTGCAAAATTGATTCTTAGACCCAGGCATTCTAAATGGCTGATAATCCAAGATCTGTGTGTTATTAACTGACTCTCTGATTGTGCTAGAACCAGCCAATCGTCGAGATGATTCAGTATTCGCACTCCCCTTCGTCTTAGGGGGGAAAGTGCTGCATCCATACATTTCGTGAATGTACGGGGAGCCAGGGACAGGCCGAACGGAAGTACTGTGTACTGGTATGACTGTCCCTCGAAAGCGAATCTCAGAAACGGCCTGTGATGAGGCGTTATTGGAATGTGAAAGTAAGCATCTTTCAGATCCACTGAGAGAAACCAATCTCCTGGGCGTACTTGCACGAGGATATGCTTGGTTGTTAACATTCTGAACGAGCGAATCATTAGTGCTCTGTTCAGGTGTCTGAGATCTAGGATGGGGCGGAGACCGCCATCCTTTTTCGGGACGAGAAAATAGCAGCTGTAAAAACCTGTCCCGCTCAGAGAGGGGGAAAACAGTTTCCACAGCGCCCTTTTCTATTAGTTTGCGCACCTCGGTGCGTAGAACATGTGAACACTCCTTTCTCACTTTTGTCTCGACCACAGTCGTAAAACGTGGTGGTCTGCGAGCGAACTGGAGCGAGTATCCGTGCTTTACTATATTCAATACCCATTTCGGCATATCTGGAATGTTTTCCCATGCCGCTGCGTGTACAGATATGGGCTGAATACAGGCTAGGGGCGGGCCGCTGTGACGTAGGGACCTGGCCAGCGAATCGCCTGAGCTCGTAGCTCTCAGAGGCGCGGGCACGCGCTGAGCAGCTGAGTGAATGGGCGCGTGTGTGATTACAACAGCGCGCGCTGTGTTTGTAAAACTCGCAGCCTGAGCGGAGGTTGTGTTTGACACTGTAAGGACAGTGTTTATAAGTGGGGGTGCATAAACAGTGTTAGGCACACGCGTCACCTTTATAATGTTTCCCGCTTTTACTGGGGATGAATTTATAACTGTGTGAACAGTGCTTGTGTGTAGTGGTGCGTACATGACCGTAGGCACGTGATCTACATTCATGGGAAGCGCAGCCTGAGCTGGGAATGAATTTGGCACTGTTTTGACAGTATCTGGGAATGCACACTTTGTGGACATGTTAACCCTTAGTGACGCAGGCAGAAAAAGACTTTTTTTTTTTTTTTTTTTTTTTTTTTTTTTTTGTGCGTCGCCGTAAAAACGGTGTTTGTTTGCAGATGAGCGAGCTCTGTGACTGGCCCATTGACTGCTGTATGGACATATCCAGCCGCCTGTAAGGGGACTGGGTAATGTTTGAGCTTTTGCAGAGAGAGTGGTCCGGCTTTTGCGAGACACGCACTCTCTCTTCTCATTTCTGTGGCTAGGACGGCTTTTGAGAGCGCGAGCGGCGTCGAGCGTCAGCCTGAGGCGCGGGCTGAGAGGCAGTGGGAGCTGTTCTAGCCCGCTGCGGCTGTGGCGGTCTCTGTCTGCTCTGCGATGAGCTGGAGCGCTTTGGCAGGAAATGACGCATAGCTTGTGAAGCGTTCTGGGCCTCAGTGAAGCGTTCTGCGAAACCTTTAACCGCCGGTCCAAACAGCCTGCTGGTGGAGATAGGCGCGTCGAGAAATGGCGCCTTATCCGCGTCCTTCATCTCAGTCACAGTCAGCCACAGATGGTGCTCGAGAACAGTCAAATTAGCCATAGCACGGCCAATAGACTGGGCGGTGGCCTTCGTGGCTCGCAGAGCTATCAGTTGCGCTGCGTAGGTCCCTGAAGGCTTCGGGTTCGGGGCCAGACTCGTCCATAGAGCGGAGAAGCTTGGCTTGGAACACTTGAAGTACCGCCATTGAGTGAAGCGCTGATGCAGCTTGGCCGGCGGCGGGGTAGGCGCGACCGGCGAGAGCAGAGGTAGTGCGGCAGGGTTTCGAGGGGTGGGAAGCTTTGGCTTTCCATCCGGTGGTGGAGGGCGGGCAGAGATGATTGGCCACGACCTCCTCGAGGGGCGGCGTTCCCTCGTAGCCTCTTTCCTTCGCGCCGTCCACTGAGGAGAGCGAAGAAGAAAAAGAAGGCTTTAGGCTCGCAGAGTGGGGGGCTTTCCATGACTTGGCGGAGAACACCAATCGAGCCCGAGGTCCTCCACGGCCTTCGAGAGGATGCGGATAATCTCCGTATCCATGGTGGAGCCCGCACTCGTGCTAGCTAGGGTCGACGGGGCGGGGTCGAAAGTGGAGCCCGGCCAGTCGTCAGATGCAGCGTCGATGGACAGGCTGTCATTCACTCCCCCGTCGTCCTCGGACGCGCCGAAAGTCACAAGGCCCACCGCTCTGCTAGAGGGGTGTGGGTCCGGCTGAGTGAACTGAACCGGCGGTGGGGAAGGCAAGAGCGGCGGTGAAGCACGCGGAGACTGGCTCGGCGTGACGTCACTGAGCTCAGGTTCAGGAAGCCTCTGTGAGCGGGGTTTTTTTTTTTTTTTTTTTTTTCAAACGCGGCTCAAACAGAGGGGTGGCGGCGATGGGCTCGCTCGCGGCGAAAGCGGCGAAGCGAGCCCGCAGTGTGGAGAGACCCAGGTCGTCACATTCCGGGCATCCGCCCTTGGTCAGAGCAGCTTCTGCGTGGTTCCGGCCCAGGCAGCGAGCGCAGATGATGTGACGATCCCCGTCCGGGAGAAAGTCTCTGCACGACGCGCAGGAAGGCATTTGAAACAACGCCTCAGAAAATTTGCTCTTTTACAAATGTCGCGGGCGAACAGATGTAAAATACTTGCGTGTGTGGCGCGCCGGATGGCTCAGTAGGATGGTGTTCGAAGGCGGCTGAAGGTGCCGACGTCCTCGTAGCAATCCCGCTGGTATGCTTTTCCACGGCGGCGAAGGCTTTCAATAATCCGGAGGATCCAGCGAAGAAGGTGTTCGCTGAAGGAGATTAAATCTAAAGAACTCTCATGACGGGGCGCCCAATATATAGCTTGGCCACGCCCATCTTGGCGGGCTCTGACGCGCGCGGGCGCGAAGCGCGTTCATTGGTCGCGCATTCAGAGTCGCCCCGTCATTGGTTCGAGCAAGTTGCCGCAGCACAGCCAATGACCGAGCTCCTTCGTTCATTGCTGTCAGCTGTGCAGCTGCAATGCGTTTTACATAAAGACTTCAATATTCTCGAGAAAAGGAGTTTTCCCATAGCGTAAGCTACTTACGCAATAGGAGAGACCTCTCGAAAGGGAACAACGTTGCATGCTCGCTCGGCGGCGCGCCTGCGTCATACTGATTCTGGCTGGACAGGATTTACTGCGAGTTTTCAAAATAACGATAACCAAACACGGTTTTAGTGATAATTAAATTTTAAACGATAATACTAACCGTCAGGACATTTTACCGTGGTTTACAGTGAAACCGGTAATCGTCCCATCCCTAATACTGTTACACATCCAATTCTCTCCTAACCGTTTACGTTTGCATAGGACATAACAGACTGTGTTTACATGAATACTCCACACAATGTGCATTTTGACATAATTGTGTGTGTTTAACTATGTAAGCGCGATAAGCTGTGAAAGAGAACTAAATTTGAATCCGTTTTCGCGGCTTATTGTGATTAATAACACTATAACTTGCCAATAACTTTAAGTAGTACTGCGAAGTTAAAGAAGAATCGACATTTAAAATTTGTGAATCAGCGCGAATCGGTAGAAGACAGAATCACAACTCAACCCTAGAATTCCCTACTATATTATCGCCAACTTTATCCACACACATAGCAGTGGCGGCTCCTGTAAAATCTCTCAGGGGGGGCAAATGTTTCAGATCAACTTTATCGCATGCTGACTTTTTAATAGATTTAACTTTAGGTTTTGAGATGTGCAGGAATCAACTTAAAACAGGTTTTCTTTCGTTTCCTGAAAAGTAACAGTTTTGGACATACAAGGCTTCTGTCCGACAGCGATGATTTGTGTGTGTGTGTGTGTGTGTTCGTTAATTAACATTTTACCAAAATTCAAGCTCAAATGGAGTTTGACAAGG
Source organism: Gila orcuttii (assembly GCA_026230005.1). NCBI lineage: Eukaryota > Metazoa > Chordata > Actinopteri > Cypriniformes > Leuciscidae > Gila > Gila orcuttii. The sequence continues at coordinate 23,966,198 of JAPDVR010000019.1, read as the reverse complement.
GTTTTTGACCAGTAAATGCATTTTCAATGCACTCAAATAGTTTATTTTATTAAAGATTCCACTAGGTGACGACAAATAATATTGTTGACTGAATCGTTGACGTGTAGGATAAAGATTGTGTTGGTGTTCGAATGGAATGTACAAATTTCAAAATACAATGCTAGGAGTAAAAAAGACTGCTACCATCCTTTCCTAAACTGATTGTAAAAACAAAGTGAGATTTTCCAACACTCAAGTATTTAAATGGTCAGCAATAAATACAGCCTCTGCTTGTCTTCTTCTCCCAAGGCCCTCCTAGATCTTGTTGTTCCTGTTGCTACTTGCTCCTGCTCCTGAAATGAGCTCTGGTCCCTGAACACCTGACTCTGGTCCTGATTACTACGACGGCTGAATGGTATTTCTTTTAATGACACGATAGAATTAACTGCGTTCGCCATGACGGTTGTTCAAGTTCAACTAGCCTCAACTCGCAAGATGTCCCAACAGTCTCTCTCACTCTTGTTCTTTTTTATTTTTATTTTTTTAATCACATTTGATAAAGATATTAAAGTAGTGTTTCATTTTTTCTTGTTGTTCAAACTCAAAATTGTTTTCAAATATTATTTGTCACTTAATAGTAAAGATTTTTGATAGTGTATGTTTGTTCCCACCAATCGCAGCACAAGTTAAGGATACGTATGATGACGTAAGCACGTTAGTGCGAGCCCTCCCGGAAACCCATTGAGAATGCATTGCAGCACCTGCAGTTCGAAAAAAAAACATCTTTGAATGTAAGTCTATGGGAAACACTCTGGGCGATTCTCAGCCAGAGTGAAATCGCCCAAAAAGAGACGGTACTCCACAGAACGTGACATGACGCTAATTGGACTATAACCAGAGGCACAGTGACAGCTAGCGTAACTCTGTGGTTAAATGGGATTGTGAATGTGATTGAAAAAGTCCCTTTCACATTTTGGTGGTGCGTCGCCCAATCGCCCAAATGAAGAAACCGCCCCTTATACATAGGTAATCACCCAGTGAGAAAAAAGAAATCCTGTATAGAAAAAAAAGATGCATCAATAATCGTTTTATCATCGCAGCCGTCTGAATCGTAACTGAATCATGAGGTGCCTAGAGATTCCCATCCCTATACATATACAGCATACTCACATACAGTAAAGCGATATATATTATATTTCAAATCTCAACTGTACAATTGTTTATATTCTTGCAAAATGTAAACTATATTCCCATCAGTCTCATTCTGCTACAATAAGGCATGATGATATTAAGATATTATCAACATTAACAATGATTTTTTTTTGCAACTACATCTGATATCAATCCTTCATTTGCTCGGCTGACTCGGATGAAGAGATCATATTGGCTATCGCTATGGTAACTGCCACAATAATGAAGCAGCAGGAGTTTTGAATAAGATAACTGGAGCGGAGGACTGTTAAAGTTACACAGCAAGACAACAGCTTTATATCTGCTTTTTGCCCTCTCACATGCTCTCTTTCTGTCTCCCTCACTCTCGTTTCTGGGGTTTCCGGGTCACTGTTCACTAGCATTCACTATTGTTTAGGGGTGTAACGATATATCGTGGTACGCTGTATCGCGATGCAAAAATGTTACGATATGTATCGTAGAGTTATGCCGATTTTTTTCTTTTAATATGACGTCCGTTTTATCCTATTGGTTGAGCTATCGCACCCGCGTCACGCTTGCATAACTGCATTCATGCTCAAATGAATCGCTTGAACTGAGCAGTAGCAGGGCAAAATGAGTTTGACTGAAATTGAAATAGAGGATGCCCCGTCCACTTACAAGTCCGACGTCTGGCAGCATTTTGGTTTTCCAGTTACTCGACAGGAGGACGGTAAAAAACAGACAAAACACGAACTGTGTGTCAATACTGTAAACAAACACTGTTACAGTTATACACGACGTCGAACACAACAAATATGATGTGTCATTGAGTGCTTGAAGTGGGGGAAAAAAGGTGCCGGTACTCTCTTGCATTGGCAAATCATGACATTTTAGATTTCTACAGTGAAAAACAAAACTTGGAGATATTGCTGGTACAACAACAATTTATTGTTATTAACAACATAAATGTATCTAAACAAGTCGTGTGTGTGTGTGTGTGTGTGTGTGTGTGTGTGCGTGTGTGTGTGTGTGTGTGAAAACGGAACTCCTCCAAGTCTGCAAGTCCAAAAATACATTTATGGTGAGATTACAGCATTTTATTTAATTAAATGCATTTATGGTAAGATTATTATATTTTCATGTCAATCCGTGTTCATGTTGACTACGAACCATGCGCTGTAACTTTAATTCAGCGCGTGCAGCACAGCAGAAATAGACTGTGTGGAAACGATCGCTGCACTGCTGTATAAATTGTCTCTGTGTATACACACCGTTCCTGGAACGGATCGCCGGAGCGCATCCAGGTGCAGTGTGAAAGCTCTAACCTGTTAACATGGGTGAGGAAAAAATACGCACCACAAATTCGCTTTTTCTGTCAGTGGTAGTATAGCCTACCGGCTACATGCGAGAAGTAGCGGTATGCAAGAAAAAGTGCAGGTACGCTTAAGAGTAAAATGTAGAAGTGCCGGTACTGCCGGTGAGTACCGCCCCACTTCGAGCACTGGTGTCATTTAAAACGGCACCACAAAGACAAACTCCTGCAACCGGATGCGAAAAAGAGAGTGAAAGAAGGACAATTCTATACAACGTAGTTTTATTGGTCAATGACACCTAGTCAATTGTTAATTTTACATACAGAAGGTTAAACTAAATCTTGATTTATATTTAAGTATTGTAAATTCTTTAAGATGTATGTATAACAAGACATTTATTGAACACTGTTAATGTTAAATAAATCTGTTATTTGATTTTCAGTTTAATTTTTTAATTTTGTTCAAAATATCGTGATACGTATCGAATCGTGAGCTGAGTGTATCGTTACACCCCTACTATTGTTTGATGACTGCAAGAAGAAATGATTTTCTCACCATTCTATCTATCCATATGGATTGATATGACATAGTAAGAAAAACAATAGCTGAGCCAGTTTATTTTTATAATCAGAAGGTGTTGAGGTCTAGCGGTATAGATCCTCTGCATTCAGGTATAGCATTTCTATATGTATACTCACCAGCGCCACATCAAGCAAGAAGATTTGCAGAAAGAAGCCCAGGGCGGTGCCTGTGATCTGATACGGAGCCCCTCCGATTGCAAAACACACCTTATTCCACACAGTCAGAGGTCTTTTCCTCTCCTGCTGCGGTGAGAGCTGAAAGGAGGACAAAAAAAGAGAGATTATGAAAGGATGAACAATGACAGTGATTGTAGCAAGTAAAACAAGAGCCATGAGAGACCAGTGAACTTTTCACCGCAAGAGGACGCGATAAGATCCTAACTGGAAGAGTTGATTTAGTTTGGATTCTGTTCGTGTTTTTGCGACGTTCCATCTGAAGCTCTTTTTTTCCAATAAAATCCCAGTGCTCAGCATCAAAGACCATTCAGAACTGCTGGAGGGCTTTTAGCATTTCAGTCCAGCAGTAATAAGATCCTCAAGTTCATTCTTCCCTGGCTCGGCAGGGACATTACAGATAAACTGGACTTTGTGCTCTTCTACCTGCATTTTAAGGTCCTCCTTCAAATGAACAGTAATTTCACCAATCTGACTGCTTGCACATTTGTCATAGGTAAATGCTTTAGTTAATGGCTTTAATATGCTCATGGAATTATCAGCACATTTAAACTACCAGCCAAACTTTGCTACTTCCTCTTACTGGAAGTAGCTGTAACGGTCTCGCATCCTGAGAATTATTCTAGTTTAAGCTATGCTTGTTGATGGTTCCTCCTTTCTATACTATTTTCCTACTAACAAAATCCTTGCAATTGCTTGGCCTTAAATGGCTCAGCATGCTGAGGGTGGTCAACCACTAATGCTTGAACTGTTTAAGTGCAGACTACATAAATTAAATTAGCATTATTCGTCAGACTATGATGACTCTGAGGTCAGTTCTTCACAAATGGTTATGGTCTATGCTTTGTCAGTTAACGTTGACCAGATTTTAAACGTAAAACATTAAATCTGCAGTCTCTTTACACACTGAGAACCTGCACATGGTCTGCAGAGTGTGTTAATCTTGTAACAAAGGTCTGTAGGGAAATTGCTGCATTAACAATATTTTACAAGGCCGTTTGCCTTGTGCTTTACAATAACTTTAAGACTTCTGAAACTTAAAACAAATTTGAAACTGTAAAATATATACAGAGAAAGAGAAATAATGCAGTGGCAGACATGATTTAAATATGATTTTGTATGCCATGTAATGGCATATGTGAAAGTTCACAGTGTAATTTTAACGTTACAGATAAAATGCTACAGAAGAAAACTGTTAAAGGGATATTTCACCCAAAATTGAAAATTGAAAATTGTGTTAATTACTCACCCTCATGTTGTTCCAAACCTGTATGAGTTTCTTTCTTCTGTTGAACACAAAAGATGATATTTTAAAGAATGTTGGTAACCAGACAATTGACGTCACCCATTGATTTTCATAGTAGGAAAAAATTACTATGGAAGTCAATGGGTGCCGTCAACTATCTGGTTACCGACATTTTTTAAAATATCATATTTTGTGTTCAACAGAAGAAAGAAACTCATACAGGTTTCGAACAACTTGAGGGTGAGTAAGTAATGACAACATTTTCATTTTGGGTGAAAAACTGTAAACTGAAATTCCCAGAATTCCCTGGGTAACACTTCACATTAGAAAGTATTTTGTTTAAATAATTATGATTCTTAATTATTTTTGTTATCAGTTATGCACATGTGGGTTTTATGTTACATCTTCTGTTGTTTAATGCATTATTTTAGTATCATCCGTGTTACCATGATGGTGTTTTGTGGTTGCGTGAATGACTCTGTGCACCTTCTGTATACTAGTATAATTCAGCTTGTGAAAAGGCTACTTGTGATGAACTTCTTAATGATACTTCACATGGCTTCCTCTTTTACCACCTGCATTATGGTGGTTGTCAGTATATGTTACAAAATAGATTTTAGTAGTAGTGTGCATTGTTGGATTTACCAGTTTGAATTGTAATTTTCTTGTTCGTAAAAATTTACAGGTTGTTTTGTAAATATGTATAAATTTTTACTGTTTTTTTGTACAGAATTAATCTGGCAACCACAGCTGCCAAGATTGTTTTTGTAAAAACAATGGGATTTATTTTACAGTGTAGTCTTCTCTTACCTGTAATCAGCACCGACTGTGAGACATATCTACAGTACAATATCATGGACAGGATTAGTTAGCCAACAACAGCAAACAAATAACAGGGAACTATTCGTTCAAATAATGAGCAACACTGTCTGTAACTTAAAGAATAGTTCAACCACAAAGATTTGACGCTGTCAGCACCTGACATCTTTTGTTTTGCACAGGAAAGAAAAAGCTAAAAACATTTCGAACAATACGGGGATGTAAATGATAACTTTTTTTCTTTTTCTTTTGCTATTCCTTCAAGTCAAAATGAGCACACGTCCCCTTTAAATCCGGCTTTTCTTCGCGGTGTTCACAGACACGCCTCAGTAAAGCTAGGGTGACAAATATAATAGGAAACCAATATCATGTAAGTATATCCCCAAATATATAAGACCATCGGCTTAGCCTATATTTCTATTACAAGTATGACATCAATGTCATTGTCATTCGTCGGTAGCCAGCTGTAAAAATTACGGCTGACACGTGCTGCTGTAACGTTAATCACTTTACATTCAGCATCAATCTAAACTCGCGCCTTATCAATTAATCAAACAATTTGCTCTGAGAGTACCTACTTGGAGCCAAAAATACACAGTGCTAAAAATATACATCAATGATTTAATTTCTAACTAACGTTAGGTAACTTACCTTAGCAATTTTGATTCCATCTTGATGCACGGTTTTGGCTATAGGAAACAGACCGGATGATGAGAAATGATCAACTCCCTCTCCTCTTGCCATAACACTGATCAGAGGTAATTTTATTCCAGGAGCAGAATGCTTTATCTGCTTTATCCTTGTGTTCTGACTAAGTAACACTATTTGACAGGATGTTGTTGCTTCCGAGGTCGAACAAAACGAGATGCTGTTCAGTCTCCACTTCTGCCTCGTTTGAATTCTGCTGAAGTGTCGTGGCGTGTTCACGCCCACATGCTTTTTCACCCTTACTTGTCACGCATCGAAAGATGTGCACAGTGCACACGCTGTTGCTCCATAGTCACAAAAAAAACATGAAGTTTATGATACACGATTTTGTCAAAATGCAGTAGTGCATTTCACGCCCTGCATGTAGTTAGTGAGACATTTCTCATATTTCAGCTGCACACAGATGGACTCTAATGAAGAGAGAAGAGAGTCAGCAAAAAAGTCCCAGAGTGAGGGTTAATGTTTATGCATTTAATTATTTTCTGCTTCTAATTTTAATATTCGAATAAAATGCCTCAATATTTTCCCTTTTTACTACAGTCGTTTTTTAACAGTTTTAGTGAGCAGGTTTTGAAATAACAATGTAGGCCTACAGTATACAGTGTTTGGGAGATGCATTACAAGTAACGTGCGTCACGTAATCAGATTACTTTTTCAAGTGACTAGTAAAGTAACGGATTACTTTTAAATTTACAACAAAATATCTGAGTTACTTTTTCAAATAAGTCATGCAAGTTACTTTGTTTTGCCATTCATCGACTGACACCTCTCCTGTCCTTATAGAGAATTTGGGAGTGTGCGCTGTGTGAACATGATGGACTAAATGTGAACATGCATTTACTCGTCTCACTGGCACAAAAACAGATTCAGTATTCCTCAAAATTAATAAAAAACAGTGAAATGCAAACTCAGAATATTACACAAACCTGCAATGATTAAATATGTTAAATAACACAAATATTCTTAGGCTACAAGAAGCAAGGCCAGCCCACATGAAAAAGTAATGCAAAAGTAATTCAATGCATTACTTTCAATAAAAAGTACCTAAGTTAACTAAAAACTAAAATTTACTTTTTTATGGAGGTTCCAAAAGGAGGTTTTCACAGAGATACCATAGAAGAACCATTTTTGGTTCCTCAAAGAACTTTCCAGTCACCTTCCGGATTTGTTTTTCTTAGTGTGAAGAACATTTTAATACTCTGAAGAAACTTTTTCAATTTAAATAACCTTTTGTGTTTTGTAAAGGTTCTATGGATGTTAGAGGTTCTTAATGAAACCATTGATGCCAATAAAAAAACTTTATTTTAAAGACATCGGCAATTACACTATCTAATTACACTATTACACTGTGATGGATTATCAGAAAAAAAAAAAGTAAGATGAGGGCTTTGTTCTATTCTTTAGTCGATGATTGGATTTTGAGATGTGGGCATTTTCAATGGAGGCAGATCATTCACCCTTATTCTACCCATCTGTGTGCAGTAAAACAAAATGTCCCACTGCAGCAAAAATGTCCCACTTACTGTATTTTCATGAAGGTTGATGAGAGAGCAGAATCAGGAAAACACCACCTTAGGATTAATCATGCCCTTCAAGGCCATGCAACGTGAAGATCTGAGATGATGAGGGCCTTAAACAATTTTAAAAAATCTGATTTGATTCCAAAACTCACAAGAAGAAATGTGGAAATTCCAAAGCATGCAACAATTTCAATTTAAGGAAATAATCATGTGACATAAAAATAACTTTTGTGCAATACTAATTGCTATATTTGACATATACCTAATATATCAAGAACATTATTTTATTACTTTTATATATTGTATTATTTTGTGTATTAGTATCTGAACAGTTCTGAAGATGTTTGTAAGGGGAATAAAAGGAGCAAAGAACAACAATCCTGGTGCAATATGTTGAAGCTGGGAATAATTCCCCTTTCAGCAGGAAAATAAATGAAAAACAGATAGCAGCTTTTGTTGGTTTAAAATAAAAAGGTAATATCCTGAACTGGCCCAGTCAAAGCCCTGATCTCAATCCTACTGAGCCTCTGTGGAATGACAGAATGTACAAAAAACTGTATGGAGTAAAAAGCTCACGTTGCACAAGCACCATTGAGGAAGACTGTTCTATTGACTAAAGAGCGCAGATTCAAGTTCAGATCACACAATTGATCCATGAATAAAACACCTAACAACCACGAGTTGATCCAGGGATGCTGTTCCTGTATTAACCGTACTGTAGTTGCTTTGGAAAGCATCTGCTAAATATAATTAGGAAGTTACTGTTACTTTTCTTACAGGAGAATTTGAAACAATTAAAGTAGGCTACTTAAACTAAAGAGACTGCTGACAACAGAGGTCGACTAAAACATACTTAGACCCTTAAAGGGACAATGTGTAGTTTTTTAAGTATTATCTAAAATCAATATTTTTATTCATAAATATGTCCTCAATGGTGTACAAATCCTCTGCCAATGATCTGACTTATCCTCGTAAACGAAGAATTTATTATCTTTATATAGATGGGACGGGTAGGTCGACGGTGGCTTCCATGTCATTCCGCCATCTTGAAAAACTATAATAGCAGAGAGGGACAAAAACTAGCCCAACACGTTTCCACAACGCGTTTTCGTTCAGAGCCAGCGTCACGTGACTGAAAGCAGCTGAACCGGACAAGAAGATTTGAGAGGCGCTTGTCACTGCCCCGGCAAGTTTAAAAGGCTCCACTGCACAGTTATTTATAATGGAGGACCATATTTATTTGGAGCCACAGGACCGGAGATTGCAAAAAACTTGGTTTAATGTCGGGATAGCTTTTTCCAGGTGGAAAGAGTTGATGCCGGAGAAAGCTTTCAAAAGAGACGCTGAACTTGCCTGCTTTCTTTTCAACAGGTAATGTTAAGTCAATGTTACGGTCTAAATTACAAGCTTTTTTTTGGTCGCTTCTCTGCCTTTGGAAACTTTCAATTCTATCAAACATCCGTTTGTTCGTTGTGTCAAGTTGCAGTTTGTTTGAAATAACAAACCTGTTCACCCGAAGGAAAACTCGATGAAGTGCTATTAGAAGACATCCTGTCGTAGCTTTTTGGTACATAACGGCTACCGTAGTTGCAACACGCATTTGAAAAAGCGCGGCGCTGTAGAGCACTAGTCGTTTGAATGCAAAATACAATTTCCCCACTAGATTGGAGAAATTCCTACACATTGTCCCTTTAAAGGTGCTCTGAGTGATGTCACGCGTTTTTTAGGCCAAAACATTTTTTGTCACATACAGCAAACATCTCCTCACTATCCGCTAGCTGCCTGTCCCCTGAACACACTGTAAAAAAAACGCGGTCTCTGCAGACACCCCAGGCTCCAAAAACGGCAACAAAAACAAACTGGGCTAACCCGCACCACGAAACATAACAAACTGTTCCAGCCAATAACCGACAAGAAGGATTTGGGGGTGGGGTTTGGGGGGTTAGTGCGCGGATGAGGAGGAGGGAGGGTATAGAGAGCCTAAGTCCCTCCCCTTCCGGTGGACCACCATGGGACCTTATTTCGGAAAAATATTGTATGGTAGTCAATGGCGAGAGACAACAAATATTTGGATCCCATTTGAATTGTGCCCTGAATTACACATATGATGTTTGTCAATTTAAAAGATACATTTTAAAGTCAAGAAAGTCGCAGTTTGATGTAAAACTGTTGAGGTATAAGACTGTGAAAATACGTAATTACAAAGACTACAAACCCAAAAAACGCGCATGTGACGCCATACCTTTTCTCTCAATGAATGAAGCTAACTTTACTGAAGCTAACGTCTGTCATTTTTTCTATAGTCTAAGGTTATAATCGTAACGTTACGCCGTCATGACCCATGCCTGTGTGTTTTGTACCACACTGCACACATACGAGCTTGTTGACGTACATAGTGTGAGACGAGAGATGTAGTTCATTGAGCGATTTTCACATAAAACTAAATGTTACTCTTCTGTTTTATGACAAACTGTGACTTTCTTGACTTTCATAATTATCTTTTAAATTGACAAACATCATATGTGTAATTCAGGGCACAGTTCAGACGGAATAAATAGATAAGTTGTCTCTCGCCATTTTCTACCATACATATTTTTTTCCGAAATAAGGTCCCATGAGTCGGAAGCGGAGGGGAGGGACTATAGGCTCTCTACAGCTAGCCTCCGTTTTGTTTGACACTCCTTCGAACGTCAACAAGAGGTGACGTCACCCAACATCGCTTAGAGCACCTTTAAATCACAGCCAATCAGGGTGTGGGTGATACACAGCCCATTTGCAGCTGTTCAGCATATAGCCTACTTCAGTGCAAATCTTTCAAAAGCTTGTCAATTTGTTATATCTGATGTGTAGGCTCTGCTTTCAGCTACATTCATACTGTTTCTGTCCAATATTTAGGACTTCGGATTAGTGTGTTAATCACTATTAAACTTTTATTTTTTTTAAAAAGCCTTCCTGTAACTCAATCAGTAAAGCATGCTAGCAAGGTCATGGGTTGGATTCCCAGAGAAAGCAAGAACTATTCTTTTTAAAAGTCCATCCTGAATGCAATGTAAGTTTTAAAAGTGTCTGCCAAATGCATAAATGTGTAAGTCATATTATGTAGAGTGGTCTGTAACTTTACACACACATTCTAAAATGAGTATGCTGTATGAACCTGATACTGTGGACATCTGTCGCCTCTAACTCGCACGTGTTCTCATAAGCATGTGCATATGTTCATTCATGGACACAGTGTATGTTATCCTTAAGACAAGAAAATGCTTTGAATATATCACCACTGTATATGTGTTCCCCATAACAGTTGATTTCATTTCTGAAACGGATTTCTTGTCTGCAGAGCTGCTGTCATTTGCTACAGTTGAGATATATTCTGTATTCTTGTTCTCTATTATTATATTGTTTTGGAAAAGGGACATGGTCAGCATTTAAACTATGAAACTTCTCAACTATCAACAAACACCATGGCCATTTGGACAGTTTGGTCTCCGTACTCCGTTCCAATGACGAATGAATTTAAGGGTGTGGCGTCATCTGCTGGACAGCAATGCAATTACAAGCAAAAAATAGACGAGCTGGGATTTTATTCAACTGGAAATATAATCAATGCAACTAAGTTTTATTCAAATGAACTTTATTTAGATTAGATCATCGTACTTAATGATAAAAAAGTAAATGATTTACCAGACACAGCAAAATGATTAAAAAAAATGTAACCTTCTACCTTGACTGTGAAGAAATCAGTATGAGCACATTTCCCTCAAAAGCTGTTGAATGTGTCATGACACATGAAATTTCCATGACAATTACAATGACAGTTACATTTTAAACTGGCTTCTCTGATCTCTGTAGTTCACTTATCATGTGAATTGTGCTGCTTGGCTTGTGTATGGCCCATCCTCGGGAAACAATAGGTTTACTGCTAATGTATGTATTTAAATGAGACAAATGAAAAATGATATATACAGTTATAAAACAGTTATTTTGAATTGTAATATAATTTCACAATATTTTTGTTTTTACTGTATTTTGATTCAAATAAATGCTGATTTTATGCACAAGACACGTTTCTGATTATTATCAATGTTGAAAACAGTTGTGCTGCTTCATATGTTGTGGTAACCATGATACATTATTCAGGATTATTTGATGAATATAAAGTTAAAAAAGAACAGCATTTGTTTGAATAGAAACCTTCTGTAGAATTATAATTTGTTTTAATAATAAAAAAAACTTTATGAATGTGCAACATAAACTCATGTGCAACTCAAACTCATTTTCAGAGCTCTCATAAAATCTTTCTGGTCTCTGAAACCCTCTGAGGTCATTGGGGTTATAGGGGGTTAAAGGTGAGATGAGGGGAATGGGGATTGAGGGGCAGAAACAGGGGTTGGTCTGAAGATCAGACTCCTCTCAAACACACCTCTATGAATGGCAGAAGGATTATTTTGTCCTTTTTTTTGTCATCATCCATAGCTTGTGTTTACTTTAACTGCACATACTTGGTCTTTGATCCGGTCATTTCCATGTGTGACAACAATTATTGTTCATGTACAGCATCTCATTTTCACCTAATGAAGTTGTAAGCCCTTATTTTCTGACTCCACTTTAGAGAGTGTGTGTAGATAGTGTAATTACCGAAAGGTTTTAAGCCTCCAACCTTTCTCCACATGCGCATATGAGTGTGAGGCTCTGTAGAACAATACCAGCTCCCAGCACATGGAGCGCAGCTAGCCTGCAGCGCTAACCCTCCCTTAACCCTTTGTTATGGGCTAATCTGTTGCCTTAACAAAGACAGTGGCCTCCAAGTTTTTGCCTCCATTGAAGAGGGGGATGGTGGGGTACAGAAGCAAGGGAGTGGGAGAAGAGGAGAGAAAGACAGAACTGAGTGGGGGATATGGATACTACTGTCATGTCTTTGGGTGACTTCTTTTGTGTTAGTAGGTTGTGGTGATGAGAGGGTTGAGTTTAGAGTATAAATAGCCACAGATGTAAAATAAATAAAGACAATAGTAAAATATTTCAATATATTTAAAAAAAAAAAATTAAAGATAATGTAAAATTATGTAAAACTTAACTTATATATACGTATACTAATTTATACATATGTAAGTACATACTTATGTATAAGTTCATATATATAAGTATATATATAAGTGTGTGTGACTATGTGTTATTATAATTACTAATAAAAAAATAAATCAAATGTATATATATTATATTTTTATGGAATATGTTATATTTTATCTAATTGTATAATTTTAATAGTATGCAATTATCTGTGTACAAGCCCTCCAGGCAGGAAATACCCTTCTCTGGGAATGAGGGATGGAAGAAACAGGAAAAAAATCTTTTGTTTCTTTCATGTAAGCCAATGCAGGGTTAGGAAGTGTCATGTGTCCTTTATGCAGTAGGGGGGCGCCCAAATGCAATCTGCTTGAGCATAGACATGTGCTCCTTGAAATGTGTGTGTGTGTGTGGGGGGGGTGTGGGTGTGTGGGTTCTTTGTTTAAGTAGTAAGTATATTGCCCATTATAAGCCTTTTGACCATGACTGGGTGTTTTGACAGACCAGACTTATACAACAGATGTCCAGAGCAGTTAATAGAACATAGCATGCTCAAATGTGTGTGTCCCAGACCTTTATATTCAGTTAAAAAATAATCTGAACATAGGCCTATTTTTAGTAAGAAAATGCTGAACTGGTTGTTAGGACAAATCACTGTTCCAGAACTTTCATTTATCCACCTTTCCTGTGTTTGTGTAGGGATTTGATGATAAATGCAATACGCCCAATTTCCATCTTAACTGCACACGTTACAAAAGTAGCCTATAAAGAGAAATATTGCACTCCTATACTGGACAATTTCGTTCTCTTTCCTACATTATCCTGAAACATAAGTATACCAGACACATTTCTTTTTGAGCACTGGCACTTTTTCCCATAATACATAAACTTTTTTACTTCCATATCTACAAATTATCTGTACACATCTGTTGCTAAAAGCAGTTTCATAGAAATGTCATGTGTATGACCTGATAGACCTAAACCTTTTCCACTCAGTGCTGTATCTGCTCTGGTTATTTGCGTAGATGTGTGATGCCCTGTACGGTCAAGCATTAGATCACACTTCTACTCGACTAGCATTCACACTCTGCTCTCAGCGAGGAGTGTGTTGGGTGGAGGGGTTCATGACATCAACACAACCAATAATATACTAAATCTCAAACCTATGTGAGTGCTGAATCCAAATGAAATGGAAAAACATGGATAATTTGTCTCCAATAGATGTAACTGCATAGCATACAAAAGTAGCAGAGTAAGAATTCCTGACTGAAATCATATAGGCTAATACAAAGAAATGCATCAACAAACTTAATAAGAAACACTGATCAATGAGGCTTGCAAAACATGGTGCACAACCTGCATTTGGTTTGTGGAATAGATGTTTTATTAAACTAAAATGTCCACTTTGAAAGGAGCCATTTCATTTGATTTTATCTCTCTTGTAAAAAAAAAAAAAAAGTTTTTTGTAATACCCCTCATTTTAAATTGGGTTTACTAGCAATACCAGAATAATTATATTTCAGTTGTGATAGGCAAAATATTTTTTATCTGATTGTGACAATTCAATTTGTAATAATAATAATAATAATAATAAAAATGCGCTGGGCATATGGAAGCAGAATGATATGGATGGACTGTATAGGCTACGGATTGATGGAAAATATTCCTTGATATAAACTTCAATTTTTTCCATTTGGTTTTGTTGCCTATATTGCCCCAAGATCACAAGAATCAGAGACACCTTAATTCATGATAATTAAAAGAAGAAACGTAGTATTTTGTAAAAAAAAATATCTTGTTATTTTATGGCTTATTTTCATTCTCTAGGGCTAGGCTATATCTTACTGTTTTCAAATTACTGTTATAAGAAGTTTATTAGTACTGTTTTTTGCTTTTCCTGTCTGCAACACTTTGGTGATGTTTATTAGGCCTACATTTATCATGCAATTAAAGTACAAATATAATTAAAAATAAAAATCAGTTGCATTTAATCAACAGATACTTTAAACAAAACCGTGGAGATGGCAAAAACTCCAGTGTTTTCATCTTGGCTTTCAAGGATTAGCGCGTGCTGTCCTCGCCAGTTCAGACGCAACATATTGATTAATGCGTCATCCATCAGAAGACAATTAAAAAGACGCATCAGCTCAATCGTGATTAAATTGGAATAGTGACGTAGACGCTTCTATTTTCATTCAAATGCTTATTTTAGTGCTGCGAATTGCCTTCACATTCACATTAAGCGCGGTTCACACGCTTTCCCCGCCCCGTGATTCCGGTGGGTGGGTCCACGCGACGCTCTCGCACACAAAGACGCAGATCTGGCGCGAAAGCACTTTTACCGGCAGTGGGCTGGGGGAGGGTGCGGCTGCACTGCACCACGCGGATCGATCGTTGCTGCCGTTGTAACAGGACACCCGCTTTATTTCTGCAAGGGAAAACAAAACTTTTCTTGTTGTTCAGGTTAAACGGCCGTAAAACAGGCGTCTGGTGTGTCTCGCGCGCTATTGTTTAGTGAGCGTGTGTGTACCGGAGTTCTACCGGACGCTGCGCTTCTTTGTTCTGTTCTGCGCGTCCCGTAGACTCTCCCTGGACTGTGCAGGTTTGCGACCCCATGGTAAGTGCATTTTACATCAGAATTCCATAATTTGCTTAAACCGTACCTTAAGTTCGTTTCGTTGTAAACTTTCGTGTTAGTACTAACCCGTGGCCCGTAGAACATTTCCTGGATCCTTTAATCGGACCCGGGTGTTCCCTTTACCCCCTTGTTAGTAAAGTAACGTTACGTCTTATCTTTATAGAATATAACATTAAAGCACCACATTTATACCGCAACTCATGGTTTCTATGTGACTTTTAATCAGTGATTTAATCCTGCTAGTGTTGATTAACGACTTTATGTTGCGTTGCCTGGTTTTTTGGCTGCACGAGCGCTCACTAGGCGAACCCCTGCAGTTTTGCGCGTGCTACAGAAATCAAGTGTTTATAATTTATAGTTGGTGAAATTAATCAATGAAATCGATTAGGAGCGTGCAATTGCTCATATGCGTTTACATGTGAAGATCTCATTTAAACCATGCATTTGGTGAGAACGTATTTGTATGTCAAAATTGCATGTAAATATGTATCATTACAAACTTGCTTTAAAGTAGGTACATTATGTGAGTTAAGTAATTAGTAAGAAGCATGCATTGTGGGAGAGCTTTCTGCTTGTAATGTGCATTGCGTCGCATTTGAACTCCACGTGGGCAGTCATCATTTGATCTATTGACCCCGTTGTATTCACAGATAATCTTGTAGACATTCTGCAGCAATGCTTGGAGTCAACACTCGCACACTGTACGGCTGGGACATGGAGCACTACTTTTACGATGAGATGGACACCGAGGAGGACTTCTTTAAGTCTACAGCCCCAAGTGAGGATATATGGAAGAAATTCGAGCTGCTTCCCACCCCGCCCATGTCACCCTCAAGGACCCTTGTTGGGGATTGGTTACTGCCGCTACCAGGGGACTGGCTCGGGTGGGCACCTCCGAAGGTATTAACATGTGATGAGGAGTACGAGGGGCTGCACAAATTCGACCCACTGGACATTTTTGGTAATCTGGGCTCTATTGTTATCAAAGACTGCATGTGGAGTGGTTTTTCCACGAGTCACCGACTGGAAAAAGTGGCTCATGGTGAGCGAGCACCGGTGACCGCTCAGATTCAGACCATGACCACACAGAAAACTGCTCGTGCTCCATCGGGCACGCCCGTGACTGGGACCCATGCGGCACAGTGCGTCAGCCCCGCCGCAGTCCTGGAACTCCCTGTCCCGCATAACAAGAAAGTGGCTGCGGGCTCCTCTGGTTCTGAGTGTCGCTCGGATTCATCCGGTAAGATATGTGATTACTTCACATGTGATTACTGGCATGAGTCCATTTGTACTTCAGAATAATCCTGAGCCAATGAGGTGATATAGCTGCTGTTACTGTGCTATAAAGATGGATGTTATCGGAAGTAATTTATTTAATAACTTCAATTCAGATCAGATTTGGAAGTTAGTGTTATTCTTCCATTCCAAAGAAAATTGATCCATAAGAAGCCAAAGCATCAAGCTTTGCCTGTGACCAAGCCACTTGGAGACTAAAAGCTGATGTGGAGCGTCAATTGTTGCAGCAGATTCCTTTTTTCTCTGTTCAAAGTTCTGTAGTCTGCTCCACGCCCAGTTTTCGTTTCCCACACCCTGCACACTAGTGAGGGGAAATTTCACTTTTATAAACCCAGTTGTCACTGCAGGCAAGGTCATGGAGCGTTTACATTCATCATATAAGATGTTTTGTCTTCACATTTTAGTTTTTTCATGATAGAGGAATTAATATCTTAATTTATATTTTTAGTCTGTTTTATTTTTTAGTTAAAAAAACATTTTTAATAGTTAAGGTTAACAACAATCAGAATAAGTTTGGGGTGTTTTTCTCTATACAAATGTGGTTTAAAAAAATCTTGGTAGTTTTATTATATTTTGACCTCTATTTTGCCATTAAAATGGCTATAGAAGCTGGAATGGCATTAAAAACAAACTGGCTCATGTGGCGGTGTAGTTGGAATGCAACTTTCTTGCCAAGAACTGTGAAATATTCTACAGATTGACTTATTAGTGAGGTGACGTGTAAACAACCATCACACATTGGCTAATTTAACTGCTCTGTAGTGGATGCATTCATTTGATTTGTAGGTTTCTTTTCCCTTTTTTTTTTGTGGAAAATAGTTAGCAGACCAGTCTGGTTTTCTTATTAAAGTATGTTGTGCTAGAAAAGATGTCTCAATTAATTTGATATGCTAAGTGCTTTAGCTAAATGTGCCAAATGTTTTGGTGTCTCAGATGACGATGAGGATGATGATGATGTGATTGACGTGGTGACAGTGGACAACCGACCGAAGCGTGGTCGCCCTCCAAGCCGACGAACGCCGGTAACCATTACAGTGAGTGCCGATCCATTTGGACCATGTCCCAAGCACTTCCACGTGTCTCTACATCGGCAGCAACACAATTATGCTGCTCCCTCCCCTGACACGGATCCGGAGGATGACTTCGATGAGATTGAGTCTGTGAGCAAACGGCCACGTCTGGAGCCTTCGTCCTCTCCCTCGTCTCCACTTTCCTCACCCGCCACATCGGACTCTGAGGACTTCAGCGAGCAGCGTCGTAACTTCCTGGAGAGAAAGAGGAGGGATGACCTTCGCTCGAGGTTCCAGGCGCTCCGGGAGGAGATTCCAGGTCTGTCCGGATCCTCGAAGACCTCTAAGGTGGCGATTCTGACGCAGGCGACGGATTACTTGCTGAAGCTTCATGGGTGCCAACGGCGACAAGCTCAGGAAAAGAAAAAACTGAAAGCCAAACAACAACAGCTTCTCCGCAGGATCAGTGCGTTACAGAACTCCTGAAAAAAAAAAAAAGTCTACTTTAACACTGCACAATATTTCCAAAGCTCATTATGGACAAGAGAACTCATTGTTTGTCAATCACTGAAATGACACTTAAAACACTGCAGGGAGATCTTTAAAATCACATTGAAATCTGCCCTTCTTGAAGGGATCTGTACATCTGTGAGTGCTGGGCTCTAGACTTTAGTCGACACATGGACAACTTTGTTTGAGGAGACAATGACAGAAATGTGCACATGCAATGCCTTTATAAACCTCAGCAGATGGCGATGAAGAGGAAGTTGATGCATTTACCTCCATAGCAAGAAGGGTGGGTGGTGTTTGTATGCGGGTGGGGGGGGGGGGAGGTTATGAGTGGGGAGCATGGTGTTTGAACATGTGTCGAAAATATGAAATGTCTTGTTCATAACTTGATCTGTACAAAACTTGTTGTAAATATTGTATTCAGAGGATGTTGTCCTCCTGTATCTACTCATCAACTGCACAGAGATTCTATTTTGTTAAAGAATAAAGCATCTAAAATAAGTGTTTTTTTTTTCCCCATTTAATAAAGTTGGGCCAGGGTCTAAAATGAACTCTGACAGTAAAGTGCACTGAGTTATGTACTCCAGATGTTTTGTGAGAATAAACCTAAGCTTGAGTAATTCAGTTTAAGCTAAAGATTAAAATTCCGGGTCAGAATTTAGTATTTTTTATTTATTTTTTTAATTTTATTTGTTCTGATTCTTAAGAGGCTGCAAATTATGTCTCCCGTTAAGATTAGTTTTTCAGATCCTTTCCTGTGTGTGTCTGCTGTTAAAGCTGAAAGAGGAAGTGTTCTGGATATTTACTGCAAAATGGGTAGTTCAAAAATCACCTTTACCCCCATTATCCTGCACAACAAGTTAAACTGTGACACGGTAGAGGTGTGAAAACTGATTTGCGTTTAGGGGAGGCTTATTCTCTCACTCATATTAAGTTTAGTCCCATATCTCATTTCTTGAAATTGATTCTTAAAACTGCAGGAAGCTTAAAGAGGAAGTGATGCTAGCAGCCATGCCTTTTCATGTATATCTGAATTTCTTCACCAAACTGGGATCAATTTAGTTCATCAGATTTTACTTCATGATTGTCTAGAAAAAAAGTTTTTTATTTTGAGAGCGAGAAATTAATATTTATTTGCAGCAAGGACACGTTAAAAAGTGACCGTAAAATAAATGCTGCTCTTTTGAACTTTGTATTCCACAAAAAAATTAAGCACTGCAAATGTTTTCAATATCGATAAGTGTTTCTTGAGCACAAAATCAGCATATTAGAATGATTTCTGAAGGATCATGTGAAAGTGAAGACTGGAGTAATGGCTGCTGAAAATTAATGTTTAACTGTTTTAATTGTACATCATGTTTTACTATACTTATAATCATAAAATAAATGCAGAATAGTTTTGGTGAGCATAAGTGAAACAATTGTTTTGGTGAACGCCTGCAACTGCTTTTGTACATTCCCACTATTAAACAGTTGTAACTTTATCTACTTTATCTTGTTATAGTGCAGCAATTATTGGTGTTTGGTGTGTTTATTTTCAAAAAGGTCATATCCCTTTCTTTTCCCATTATTCAAAGTCTATTACATAAGAATCCACACATAAACAGTAGCTCTCTCTCAAACATAAGGCCCGGCTGTACCAGCACCATCTCTGCCAAGCGCTGACCCAGATTCCATTCCCATAGAATCAAAGGAAGTCAAGACAGCTCCCAAACAACCGGTGACCCACTGATCATAATGAAGCTAATCTTTGCCACACATACTCATTTATTTAGTTCCCACTTCCTAATCCCTGTGTGCCCCCCCCCCCCCCCTCCAATCTCTTTCATTTCTCCTTTTCTCTCTGTCAGAGAGTAACTGCAGTTACAACAGGCAGTGTTTATGTCTCCCGGTCTGTTTGTCACCTCACTGTCTGTGGACGTTAATGTCTGGGTGTGGCACAGAAGCAAGTTTATTGCATTTGACTTGCTCTGAAACTGAATCTGTCTGCCCAAACATTTAAAGCTCTAGTCCGTAACTTTTTTGGGTTAAAAATTATCCAAAATTAATTTTTGAGCAAGTACATAACCAGCCAGTGTTCAAAACACCTGCTTGCTTCAGCTCGATTCAAAACGGTAAGCTTGTAATAATGTTTTTAATTCCAGTGGTACTGGTGGATTTCCGCGGGAAATTTGATCATGTCTTTGCGTCATTACGTCACATCTGTACAAATTAAGAAGGTATCTCTCAAAAAAAAGAAGAAGAAGGTGTCTCGGCTATAGGCTATGTTGCATGTGAAGATGTTGGAGTTGGAGATTTTTTAGTCACGCAATGCTGATGTTGTTAACATTAACAATTTGAGAACAAAGTAAAATTTGCATGATTTGACGTGATATGATAAGCGATCGTTAGATTTAATCAGCGCGATTTACTGCAATGCTTTTTTTCCCTTAGTTGGTCAGAACAAAAGTGGATGTTACTTTCTTGTTCAGATTACATTTTCCGGTGAAAATTCTTATGATGGTCATACTTCCAAAAAGTAGAATCTGTGATTCGGAATGACAGAATCCACACCGCGCGGTGACTGACAGCCGCACATTCTCCTCAAAACATTGGATTCATCCGCGCTGTGCAGTGCTGAGGCACAACCCACGTAAAGTTGATAATTTTCGCGAATAACTGCAATTGCAGATTTCGAACAGAGATAGCGACAAAGAGGAAAAACTACGGACTGCAGCTTTAAGTAAATCAGCAACAGATTTGATTTGGTGTGCTTTTGTGTCAACTCTCAAGTAATCTTAATCCCACAGTTTAAACACAATAGCCATCTGGCTGCAAACAGATAGACCCGTGCGTCTCCACTTTGCCATCCAAACATATAAACAGTAAGGCATTTAGGTAATCAGATTACTTTTTCAAGTCACTAGTAAAGTAACACATTAGGCCTACTTTTAAATGAAAAGAAAATATCTGAGTTGCTTTTTCAAACAAGTAACGCAAGTTACTTAATTTAGCAGACGCTTTCATCCAAAGCGATTAACAAATGAGGTACAAGTGATTCATCCCAAAGAGGCAACAAACACGAACAGTGAAGGTAATACAAAGTTTCAGAGCATTGTTTAGAATAGTACAAGCTAGAACAGGCAGAGATTAAGGAAAAGTAAAAGCATAGGGGAAAATTCTTTTTAAGGATGCAGTTGAGATGAATCTTCAGCTGTTTCTTCACTTCTGTTTCTTTCAGATAGGGTTGGGAAAATCATTCCACCAGCAAGGAACCGTGTAAGACAGTGATTGTCTGTGACTGTCTGGACAGTGATTTTGTGTCTCTCAATAAAGGTACCATGAGGCGTTGCTCATTTACGGACCTCAGGCTTCTAGAGGGGATGTAGACTCATAAGAGTGGAGGGTGCAGAGCCTGTGGCTGTTCTATATGCAAGCATCTTGAACTTGATGCGAACCGTAACTGGTAGCCAGTGCAGAGAGATAAACAGAGGTGTGACGTGGACTCTCTTGGGCTTAATGAAGACCGGTCATGGTGCTGTGTTCTGGATCATTTAGTGGTTTGATCGAACATGATGGAAGTCCAGCCGGAAGAGAATTGCAATAGTCCAGCATAGAAATGACAAAGGCCTGGATGAGAAGTTGTGCAGCATGTTCAGTTTGGAAGGGTCTCAGGTCTTCCTGATGTTGTGCAGTGCAAACCTGGTGTTGTGTGCGCTGTGTGAACATGATGGTATTTTTATTGTATTTCTAGACTAAATGTGAGGATACATTTACTCATCTCACTTGCACAAAACAGATTCAGTATTCCTCAAAATGAATAAAAACAGTGAAATGCAAACTCAGAATTTTATGCAAACCTGTATTTGTAAAACAAACAAGCAAGCCCTAGATGAGAAAAAAGTAACGCAAAAGTAACGTTGCGCTAACTTTTGCCAACACAGCATATAAACACACTATTAGACACTCTTAAAGTCAGCACAAAATCTAAATTGACCCTATATTTTTTTTCTTCATGCATGTTACTGAATGATTCATCCATGAATTCATTTAAAAATATATATTTTTTGACAAATGCTTTTTGATAAACCAATTGCATGTAGATCTGCCTTCATTCCAGTATGCAACACTCTTGTTATGAGATGGAAAACTTTCAACTTTATTCTGTATTATATCTAATTAACAATTACTAAATTAAAGTGTTGCCTTACATACAGGAAATACATGACTTTACTTGATTTTTATTTAAGTATTACACTCCTAAGTGGTTATTAGATTGAATTTCAGGGGTTTGTGTGTCTATGTGTGCTAGTTGGTAAGGAACAGCTGTTGCATTGTATTGATGCACTCTCAGATGAATGGAGAGAGCCTTCAACTGAACCTAGAGACTCAGTTGTATCATTTGAAACCACCCCTCTGTGCTGTGATTGGCTGAAGGAGTTGTATCTCAGATATGGGGGGGGGGCATTAGATTGGTGGGGGGTCTTTGTCTGTTTGGTTTTTGTCTTTAATGAGATTTTAGACTCCTGGTCATCAAACCAAAGCTTCAATTATCACTTATCTGCACTAACTTAAATGCATTATCATTGATGCCGTTTACAATTTGCCTGGATGCAAAATTAAATGATAGGAATTCTGTGTGCAAGTGTGTATAATACAGCAATAATTATGAAATTAGTTTCAGTTTCAGATTTACAAAACTAAGACTTCAACTGTACATTTGCATTTTATTCTATTTTTGTCATGCAAGCACTATAAAAACTCAAAATTATTCTGAGACTAGATTAAAAATAAAATAATAAACACCTGGGAAAGAAAATAAAGTGTGTAATTAGGCATATATGGTTAGTGTGTATATGTATCCTTGTGTGATGTAAGCTGAATATGGGTCAGTAGTGTAGGGAGAGGGAGCTCTGGCTGACCTCAGCACAGACATGCCTTTGTTATGTAACTCTCTTCCCTGCCCCTCCCTCTATCTCTCGCTATTGCTCTTTCCTCAGATTCAGACTCAAGCTTTTGGGCATGATAAAATTAGCTTATATCTGCTACGGATTAATAAACGTTTTTATAAACATAGCCTATAGTCCATATAAAACATGCACACAAACATAAACGCATCCTGTCCCAACCCTAGCCTGGCTCCGCCCTCCTACGCACTTCCGCTCAATTTCATTTTCCTTCAGTACTACGTCTGGGATTGCGCTGTAGACTTTGGTTTTCTCCGATCAATTTTTTACCGGGCCAATCAGCGAACAGAGGGAGTGGCTGAGAACGATGACGTTGACGTTGTAGTTCAAAATAAGAAAGATGCGAGCGAAGCCATTCAGTCCGTTGTGGCAACGCTGCCGAATATCAAGAAGTTAAAGCCGGAGCAAGAACAATCTTTGCTTAGTTTTGTGTTTATGGCCATCCTCCCACGAGGTACGGGAAAAGACATATGTCACGACCAAACGTTAGCAATTGGTTATGGGCAGATAGAGTGACAGGGCAGATCCAATAGTTTTAGACTTCAATAGAATACCCGCCTACAAGGAAGTTAACGCTTGTCAATGGAGCGGTGCCAGACTCTGAGTCTGGTAGAACCAGGCTATCCCAACCCATGGCAAACGCTTGCTTCATAAAGTGTGACATAATTGTGATCCGATGCTGCCCTCTGGCGGTAGAAGGACGCATAACTAATAGTCTTGATTGTGTATAAAATACAAAGCAGGGTTATTATATGAACGATTATATACGCCTATTATATGCACAAACAGTAATGCAGTAAAGGTAAACCTGTTAAAACATTTCAAAGCACTGAATTCTGCATAGCTCTTTAACAAACAACATTTTTTCTGACCTGTGTAGAGTCACAGATCTCTTCATAATTTCTGTTATTTGTGCTATTATGAGCTATTTTATAGTTTTAATGGCTACAGATCAAGTGTATTTATTTTTATTTAAATACACAACAATAAGCTATAATAATCGATGTTAAGTGCTTTTCATTAAAGGTATTGGTAACAAAAAAATCAGTTATTATTTATTCACCCAGTTGCAAACCTGTTTCATTGTTTTTTAAAAAAAGATAGTGAAAGTAAATTGTGACATTGTAACATCCAGAATAAAAATAATAAAAAATAAAGTTGATCTCTCTCGTAAATGTGTCCTTTTAATTATATCGAAACAGTAGGACGAAAATAACACAAACATTTTTATTTATTATTTAAAATGTAATTGACGTTTTTTTTCTAGTCCAGTGGTAAAATGGTAAACGAGTTCGTATTTATTGACCTACGTCAATGTTTTTTTTCCCTCGTTGGATGATTTGGATGTCGATCAAAAGAACATCCACTAGACGGCAGTTTCACGCGCAATGTTATTGGTCAATTCATGTGATCGTCCCGCCTGGCAAACACCGAATCTTGCCTTTGATTGGCTGAGACTGCGTCGTTTAAATTTGAACCGTTTCAAACAGCGGAAAGATAGACTCACAGCATCTCTGTGTCGCGCTGTCTTTCATTGAGAAGAAAACGTTTTTTGTGTTAAATTTGAGCAGTTTGAATAAGGTACGTATTTTAGGAAACTGTGTACACAGTTATAGGATACCTATAATGAAATATTGCGCGATATTGAACAGTAAAAGACGTTGCTAATTACAGTTTTGCCAGTGCTACTAGGACGTTGGTAACGTTAATTATCCGCATATGATATTATCGATCTAACAGTTAACGTTAATTGACTTGCAGAGATCTTCACTCTTATTGTATTCACGAAATGTGTGCAATTATTTGGATACTAATGGCAAGAAAATGTAGTATTGGTTTGGAAAATAAATATAAATAGTTTGATCTTTGTTTGAGATTTAGAGACATTGTATTTCAAATACAAACGCA
The DNA here is from genome assembly GCA_026230005.1 of Gila orcuttii. Classification (NCBI taxonomy): domain Eukaryota; kingdom Metazoa; phylum Chordata; class Actinopteri; order Cypriniformes; family Leuciscidae; genus Gila; species Gila orcuttii. Next base: position 23,941,334 of record JAPDVR010000019.1, on the reverse strand, counting down.
CGTATTTTGCTTTTTTATTGAAATGTATGATTCTTTAGTGTTATTTTGAATCAACCCTGTGTCATAACATTACATGTGGGCACGTGGCTGCTAACTTTTAGTCTTAGTTAAAATCTTCCTGGCTGTTCCTGTTTGGCTTCTTTATTGCTTTCATTTCGATTACTTGATCTAGGATATAACTGTGTCCAGGTTAAAACCTGATAAAATGTTATTTATGATGGTGGGCTGTTTATAACCTGTCCAGGTAGGCTGTAGGAGAGAGAAGCTGTCAGAAGTGCCTGTCATTACAAAGCTGACAATTATATTGTCAGTCCTACATAGTTGAGCAGAATCCAGGGAAGGACAGATGAGGCCAAAATTGGTAATGATTCTTTGAAAATTTTACCAGTCTCTTGTTCCTCCTTGTCATAAAAATCATGCCATCAAGGGATTGCCACAGTGTCTGGTAGACCATATGTCACTATAAGCTAAATCACAAGGCTGTGTTGCCATCAAAAAATGCTTAGTTAACTGCTGGTTTTCTTCTGCTATATCATTTGACCATCTCTCTAAGGCATGATTCCTTCACAGATAAAGAACCACTTTGTTCCCTTGGCACATGGCTGAATTGCACCGGTTGATATTACCAGGGTTCCCACGGGTCCTTGAAGTACTTGAAAGTTTTTGAATATGAAAAAAAGATTTCAAGGCCCTGGAAAGTTTTTGAAAATAAACAGACATAGATACAGGTCCTTGAAAGTGCTTGAATTTATTTTGTGCAAGAAGTTTTCTGTAAAATATTCCATATTCCCTCCGGTCCGCTAATGTGTTATCTCATCAACACTTCATGGCTTATGCTTACTAGCTTGCTTGATTTACGTTAGTTTTTAACGCATTTACGCGTTACCTTAAGTGTTTCCCGCATGAGGTACTTTCTGTTGTAAGTTGCCATGACGTTAACGCACTCAAAACTGTAGCAATGTATCTTACAAGGTAACAACACAATGTAACCTTGCTCTCACGTGAAATGTGACCCCACATTAAGTACTTTAATTTGAGTGTATTGGACCTGGAAAGTCCTTGAAAGGTCCTTGAATTTGAAGTTTACCAAGGTGTGGGAACCCTGTATTACATGCTTGGGTTGTTAGTCACAGTGGGTTAGTCTGATCTTTGTCCGATGCTCGAAAGAAATGCAACAGATTTGAGGTGTCTCGTGAGTATTAGTGTCTCTGGGTGTTGGGTGAGAAGGTCAGATGCCCGCCTCCGGGTCTTATCAGTATAACCAGCTGTGAATGGTGCCCGCTGGGCGTGGCTTTCCAAAACCAATGTTGTCATATTCTGTGTGTCTCTTGTCTTGCAGTATGAGTTTTGAGGTGCTGAAGGAGAATCAGGGAGCTGTATGGATGAATGGCAGTTCTGAAGACGCTTGTGACATTTTCGCATTGGAGCAGCCGACTGGCAGGCCCTCGATCCTGCGGCAGTCACAGGCTGACAACATCAGCAGGACTGCTCATAGAGGAGCAAAGGTGGGTTTTCCAAAGGTTTCCATTTGTGTCTTCTACCTTTTGTTTTGTGCAATAAATTCTGTTTGAATATATATTAAAATTTAATTTATTCCTATGATGGCAAAGCTGAACTTTCAGCGTCATCATTACTCCTGTCTTTAGTGTCGAATGATCATTCAATATGCTGATTTGCTGCTCAAGAAACATTTCTTATTGCTATCAATGTTGAAAACAGTTGTTTTTATTTTAGTATGAATATGTTAGCCTTAAAGGGTTAGTTCACCCAAAAATGACAATTCTGTCAGTAATTACTCACCCTTATGTTGTTCCAATCCCGTAAGACTTTCGTTCATCTTCGGAACACAAATTAAGATATTTTTTGATGAAATCTGAGAGCTGGCTCACTTTTTTATAGGCTGCAAGGTAATTTCATCTGCCAGAAAAGTTAGTAAAGACATCGTTAAAATAGTCCAAGTGACTACAGTGGCACAACCTTAAGTTTATCAAGTTTTAATAAACCTTAAGTTTAAAAAGACAAAAATAACGACTTTATTCAACTCTTCATTTTCTTCTGTGTGGGCCTCTGACTTGAGTTCACGAGAGCACCACAACGCATGCGTGAGAACTGAGAAGATGACGCAGATGGGAATTTTAATTTTTGGGTGAACTAACCCTTTTAGGTTATGAATAAGCTGGTGTGTTCCTAAACAATGGCAAAATTCGCATTTAGGAGATATAAGCATTCAAAACTTAGTCTCCCACTTCCGCTAAAATGGATCACAGATTTTTATAACATCACCGTGGCGTGGACTTCTTCTCATCACATCTTCTGTCCAATCAAATGCTCTAGAATCTACAGCTTCCCACCCCCTTTGCTGTACATACCACCTGGCCAAAGCGGCCGGCTTTGACAAGTCATGGAGCAATATGGGTTGGAGATTTGTATTCGGTTGCTCAAATGCTCGAGTTTTATTTCATTTTCCAACTGTACGTTGGTTAAGAATGAAATGGCTAGAATTTATTCACACCTGTACTATTGAATCCAACATATCATCAGTGCTCTGATTCGCTTCCATGGTGCTGTGATGTACGAATTGTAGCCTGTGAGGTAGGGGTCGACCGATATGTGATTTTCAAGGCCGAGACCGATTATTACAGATCAAGTAGACCGATAACCGATATTTTAAAACCTATATATATATATATATATATATATATATATATATATATATATATATATATATATGTCTGGTGTAAAAATGTATTTGATAAATGTATAATAAATGTATAATAAAATGTATAATAAATGTTATTATTAACAGTTCTCAGATTTAAAGATATGTTTAAAATAATTTAAAGAAAGCATTTGTCAAAACTTTGTTATTCTTAATTTTGACATTGTAAGTTAATGTCAAAATTAAGAATAACAAAGAGTTTTGACAAATGCTTTTTTTAAATTATTTTAAACATATCTTTAAATCTGAGAACTGTTAATAATAACATTATTATTATTATTATTAATAATAATAATAACTAAAAAAAATGTGCAGGGAGCACCCAGCAGCATTCTGTAAAACTTAAAGACTCTATTTTAATGGTTAAATTAAATTTTAGTAATCAAAAAGCATTTCTAATTAATTTAAATCAAACTTATTCAATTTATTTACAGTTTAACAAAAATTACTTGTTCAGGGCCCTATGAAAAAACAAACTTTTATTTTGACGGGTTGCCGTGGAGTTCTTTGAGTTTCTGTGTGTTTATGATATGACGATAACTTTTCTCAGTTGAAGCTTTAAAAAGCTCATGAAGTGACTAAGCGGCTCTGGAGATGATGTTTATGCAATCATGTCCTCATATAATGATGCAGCTGAGGCTGAAAACAGCGCAAGCGTTACGCGTGCTCCAGTGTGTGTGTGTGTGTGTGTGTGTGTGGTAAATGAAATCACGCGTCTGCACTATTCATTTAGAGACACGCAGGATTAATATTTAAATAGTCTTTTTGCGGTTTGAAATTCGATTTGATTTGTACTGACCTGCTTTTTATTAATTTATCAAGAACAAATTGACAAATTCCGTGACATTCCGCTTTATACAGTAAATTCCGTTTTTATGACTGGATTCCGCGATTCCGTCTGTGTTTTCTGCATCGCGGACATCACAGGACCCTATTATATTGAGGTGTTTTGCAACTTCAGTGTAGTAATTTATTGCTACTTCAGCAAAGTCTGCTGCTGCCTTAACTTTGAGAGACAAGAAAACTGATGCGTGATCAGTGCAGCAGTTCCAGTCAGCGAGTGCTGTCGGTGTGAGTTCTAAACTTTCAGTGCCTTCAGCTTTCCGCATTGATTGGCCGGACTCGTGACTCCCAACAAATCAGATGTGCGGGACATTGCATTGGTCTAGTCTACAGAGTGGTGAGTTCCGACAGAGGTGGCTGCGTCAGAGCCAAATATAGCGCATTTCAAAATTAAATTATTTTATCGGCAAATCGGTTTCGAAAATGGCCGATACCGATAACCATAAAAATGCTCAATATTGGCGCCGATAATCGGTCGACCCCTACTGTGAGGTAAACTAAACGCTATTTGAAAAGGGGGAAGGGCCATTCAATATGACTTTTGTAATAGTGCTAAACTCTTTACTTCTTACTTAAGTTAAGCTTTTGTTGACCATGCATTGTCGGACATGTAACGTAGTATAGATTTACATGCCTAGTTCTTTGTTTTGTTTTTCCATAGGTTTGTTTTCAAACTCCACGGCGAGACCCAGTCACAAAGAAAATCATGTCCCCGAGCCGCACCAGTAGGCCTGCCATCCAAGAGGGCAACATTAAAGCACTGGAGACTCACTCAGCCTCTACTGACCAGTGAGCAAATTACTTGCAGCTCAACTTGTTTAGGATTTAATTTTTATTTTATATTATTTAAGAAGAATAATTTAACAAGGCATAATAATTTTTTAACATCCAATTTAGTTCAGTGTCTTTATGCAATCATAAGCTGTAGCAGTCATTCATAATAATCCATTTAAATAAAAATGACAATCCACTAACATGTAAAAATGAATTTGTGTTTTACAGGAGTTCATCGTTGAATAACACCTCCACCACACCGATTGAAATGCAGAGTAACTGCGTTGCCTACCCTGATGATGACATTCCTGTTCAGAGCAAAGGGACCTATACCCTCGATCTCGACAATCCAGATGCCATCAACCCTTTCCAGGGGTCCAATAAAATGGCGAATTCACCTCCTAAGTCTTCTGCTTTGCCTGAGGCTTGGATATCAGAGCTTGTAGAGTCCGATACAACTGCAGCCCTTGTTTCTGCACCTCAGGCTGAGGTTCCAGAGGTGACCAACACTGCACTTAATGAGACTCTTCCTTTTATCGCATCAGTGGATAATTCCCTTTCAGAATGTTCTGCCAACATATCTTCAGCAGAGGGTACTGTCATTATCAAGACTGATAATGTTGAAAACAGCATCACAGAGACAGAGGAGACTGATATGACTGACCCTGCCCCAGCGTCACAGCAGATTCCTACTATGGAAGATCAGCTTGAGGCCCAGGATTTGCCACTTCCCCCCGCAGGATCGTACAACTTGGATTTTGATAATCTTGATTTGCTCAACCCATTCCAAACTGGTGGCTCAAAAATCCCAAACTCTCCTCTGATTGGCAAAGCATCAGCTGTTTCTGATCCACCCCTGCCAATCCAAGAATCCAAGCAGGAATCAGAGATCTTAGTCCAGACCCCAGATGTCCCGCCCCTGTCAAGCCAAGAAGCCAAGCTGGAATCAGAGCTCTCAGTCCAGAGCCCAGATATCCCAAGCCAAGAAGCCAAGCAGGAGTCTGAGCTCTCAGTCCATAGCCCAGATGTCCCAAGCCAAGAAGCCAAGCAGGAATCTGAGCTCTCAGTCCATAGCCCAGATGTCCCAAGCCAAGAAGCCAAGCAGGAATCTGAGCTCTCAGTCCATAGCCCAGAAGTCCCAAGCCAAGAGGCCAAGCAGGAATCTGAGCTCTCAGTCCATAGTCCAGATGTCCCAAGCCAAGAAGCCAAGCTGGAATCAGAGCTCTTAGTCCAGACCCCAGATGTCCCACCCATGCCAAGCCAAGAAGCCAAGCTGGAATCAGAGCTCTCAGTCCATAGCCCAGATGTCCCAAGCCAAGAAGCCAAGCAGGAATCTGAGCTCTCAGTCCATAGTCCAGATGTCCCAAGCCAAGAAGCCAAGCTGGAATCAGAGCTCTTAGTCCAGACCCCAGATGTCCCACCCATGCCAAGCCAAGAAGCCAAGCTGGAATCAGAGCTCTTAGTCCAGACCCCAGTTGTCCCACCATCCTCCAATGCCTTGATGCCACCTAAGGAGAACCAGATGCTACTAGAGTTTAATTTTGACGATGGAGCTGAAGTCAAGCGCAAACCTCCAAAACGCCTCGGGGTCAAAAGACCTGCAGGTGCAAAACCTGTGACCAAAAAAACAGTCACAGAGAAGAGAGAACCAGAACCCGAGAAGAGGGAACCAGAACCCAAGACGATGTCCCCCAAGAACCCAGAGGAGACAAAACCTGTGGATGTTCCTTCTGTTCAAGGTTCTTACACCTTTGATTTTGACGACCCAAACTTTAACCCCTTTGGTACAAAGGCTACAATGGGTAGTTCTCCACCACGTGGGGTCCAGACCAGCCCAGTTTTGATGAAAGCACAATCTCCTCTTCAGCAGCCTGAGGCTCCTGCACAGGATGATCAGCCTGAGAACCGGTACAGAAACTAGAGCTAGAAAAGCATGTATAAACACAACACATGTAATATAAAAAATAATTTTCTGAATCAGAAGTGTGCCTGTAGCTCAATTTTTGGTTTGATTCTCAGATAATGTGATTAAATGTATTCCCTAGGGGTAGGGGATAAAATTCTTAGATGCATCGCGATGCGGACATGGACGATTCTGAATCGAATTACAAATGTCAAAGATCGATTTTTAAATGTTAATTGATAATGGAATGTTGGCGGAACTCAAAAGGCGCCTGGACAGTCTGTGGCGTGGAGCTGTGCAAATAACAGAGACACATGATGGTTGAGCGAGAAATCCGACTGGCACCCTCTGCAATAAAATCTTGCGCAACTTTGGCTTCTATGAAGTTGAAGGGAAAAAGGACCAGGAAAAGAGCCACACTTTATGCAAGTAGGGTTCCAGACTGCAACCAAATGAGCGATGAGGTCTCACTGGTGCGACCACCACGTTGTCCAATTAATAAGAGCTGCAACTTCTGTTACATATGAGAAACATCTAACGGAAACGAAACAAAAGTGAAACAAAACCGCACTATTCGTTTGAGCTGTGCAGAACGTTTAGCGCAGTGTGAGCTCAGAACAGGTTTACTCGTGGGCCGATCTCAATCACGCGTCACTATTACACAGCGCTAGGAGATCCAGTGAGAAAGCGTTTGAATTCACAGCAGAATTGATAACATCACAGCGAGATCTAATTGGAAGCATTCAAATTCTCCGCAGAATTCTGTTATAAACCACACGTCAGATCAAACAGCGCTGACGTGGAAACCAGGACAACCTTAAAAGCTTCCACCCAACTCAGAAAAGGCAAAGCGAACAAACTATCAAAACATTTATTGCCAATCACTTTTATTTGTTTAATTATTAAAATATATTGGAAGTAAATTCATTATGGATCATTACAAATACTTTGCTTTAAAAGTACAAAGTAGTCACACAGTAAGAGGGAAAAAAATCTTAATAGAAAAAAAAGATGCATCGATAATCGTTTTATCACATCGCAGCCCTCTGAATCATAATCGAATCGTGAAGTGTCTAGAGATTCCCACCCCTAGTATTCCCTGAATGCAATGACATGCACTTTGGATAAAAGTATTTACCAAATGCATAAATTTAAACAATTTTTGAGCTCAGATTTTTCTTTTTTTCTCCTCCAGATCTCACCAAGCAGTTTCTGAAAGCAATAAAAACAGTGCAGAAACTGATCTTCCTGTCACCAAGCAGGTAACTGTGCCTTTCAATTTAAGAATTTCAACAAAATCAGTCTGTTACCACAAGTTATGATCATGTTATTTCATTAAAAAAATCATATTTTACACTTATTCTCCTTGCAGGCAGAAAATATAGAGTCATCTGCTGTGTCCCACACTTACATATCACAGAAGCCAGAGATCGTGGCAACACCTGAATCTTTATTGGATTTTCAGAACCATACCTGTGATCTTGGTGTGGTGGCACCAAGTGAAGATGAATTTGTGCCAGGGGCATTGTGTGAGTAAACATGATTGAATGTTTTGAATGACACTGACTCATCAGGTGCAAGCTTTTAACATTGGGAGCAAAATGTTTGTTCTTTGTCTCAGTCATGCCAGGAGGAGATTTTGATGGGCAGATGGATTATCTGGAGCAGTTTGGGTCAAGCACTGTGAGTGTTTCCATTTATGAGCCTTTAAAAACTAATTTACTACTACTTTATTTATTTAAGGAAATGCTGCACTTAATAGAGTGAAGCAATTAGGTTATACAGGGTATGCGTGTGATGTCACTGTTGGCCAGTGTGACTGCGGTTACGCCCTCTGAGTGGCAAAAAGACTGAGTGGCAGCATTTGTTTTCAGCGTGAATGCAGACCTGCCAGCCTGTACGCATTTTGCGTAGCGGGTACGCATTTTGACCTCAAAGTACGGTGGTACGATTTGTCACTCTAAACTACGCAAAAACCTGGTGACGCTTCTGTGCACGCGCAGTCCTCAAATCAAGCAACAGCAAAAGAAGCGGAGTTCGACAAATATTATAAAAACAAAATAAAACACAAATCATTACCTCCAGATCATGTCGAAGCGGTCCCTTGCCATGGCCCTGGGGATGTTGGTCTGGTACAACCATTTTGTCTGCCTCCAGAAATCCCTGCATGGTGGCAGTTTAAAAATACCGAAGGCGAGACACAGCCCGACAAATGTCTTCATCTCCGCGTTGGAGTCTGACCGCGCGTCTGTTCGGCGTACCGATTAGTTTCCATCACCAACATGTCCCAATGCGCCCGCGCGCACGCACGCACTCTCTCACACACACACACACTTCCTCTGTCTTTGCCATTTTCTCGCTCGCGATCCAAAACAAATGCACGTGTATGTCTGATTGATTGACGTGATTTTCAGCGAACCACAGTACATTTGGGTGATCACGTGGTCTTTAAAAAATCAACAAGACCCACCTGATGTGTATTTGAACCAATGACAGTGCGTTCTATGCTGCATGCGTCATGAAAAGGATGACGAATACAAAATGCTGCGCCACGCAGCAGCCGGCAGGAGGTTCAGAGTTGCGCAACGCAGTAACCGGCGGTAGATGTAATGTTTTGCCGCGCAGCATCCGGCACAAATGGGTTAATAATAACTAAAGTACCTAAGTATGTTACATAAGTATTTTGTATGAAAACTAGCGCATTAGTTACTTATGGATTAAAAAGTACCGTTGTATCAGTGCTGCGCGAGCTCTCTCTCACAAACACAGACTGCGCGCACACAGAGAGAAGATAATTGTAAATTGACCCTTCGCTAAGCCACGCCTAAGAACCGCCACTGGCCAATCGTGTCTTAGCAACCGTAACTAGGCGCGGGAGGTCTGGCAAGCTTTCGAACGAGGGAAACATGCCGAAGTGTTGTGTGTATGGATTAGGGCTGGGCGATATGGCCAAAAAATCATATCTCGGTATTTTTTGGTTAAATGGCGATATACGATATATATCTCGGTACTTTCTACGTTTTTCTAATTGGATAAAGAAAATCTGTATTTATTTAAAAAAAAAAAATATTTTACATCCTGCTCAATGATTTCCAAACAATGTTGATATTGAAGGATATGGAAACAAATATAGTGAATGTAATGTAGGCTATGCAATATATTATGTGCAAAAAGGTGGTTAAAATCACATTACATTGTAACATTACAAACTAAAAACAAATATAATTCTTTTGTTTTTAAAATGACTTAAGGCTAAACTAAAAATGAAAATACAAATAAAAGCACAAACTAATTATATTAGCCTGCATTTGATTACCCCATTATAATGGTCACTTTCATAAAAATATACTTGTAGGTTTAAAATTCCACAAACGGCACATTTATTGTCTCCAACAACAATTTTAGCAATAGCCTATGTATATTTTAGTCACAATTATTGCGCTACTATTCTATTGTGCTCATCTGTTTGGCGCGCATGCGCGCGGCGGCGCTCATTAACGGAAGCTTGAATTTTAGCGGAGATTCACTTGCAGAAGCTCGTCCTCTCCTGACAGTGAAATGGACACATTTGTTTGATTTTCTAACATTTACAGATGGAGAATATACCTGTGAAATTTAAGTTAAGCACTGAGGAAAGCACCACGTCTCAAACGCATTAAACAGTGCAAGTATTTATCTGTCAGTCAGCAACAGTCTCTGTCAGAGCATCTGACAGGGCAAGTTGCTTTAAACTTGTTAACTATATCTTACCAGTTACTTTAAAGCGCTTAATATAAGCTTGTGTCATGTTTAGGACAAATTGTAGGCTACCATGTACTTTCACTGCAGGAGCTCACACTGCGTCCTCCGCTATTTTTCAGATGTGCTTGTATCAAACTATTGCCTCATTCCATATCGTGGGGATAAAAAATATCGATATATTGTACAAGCTCGATATACCGCCCAGCCCTAGTATGGATTGTGCTAATCTGATACCCGGTATCCTAAAAGTTTGGACGGGGGAGTGGAATTTTTTTTCCTTCCCGAAAATCTAAAAGCCAAGGTGAGAAATGATGTGCGTGGATCAAGCAGTGTGGCAGACCCCATTCACAACTACATGTCGACAGGATTAACAAAAACACATATTGCTTGGAAGTTGGAAATAATTACGGTTCTTTGTTCATAATGCACATGTTTTAACGTAAAAAAAGACATTTAAAGACAAGAGGGAGGCTCACTGACATACTTTAAAATAGAGATGCTCCGATCAGCATTTTTGGGGCCGATTACCGATCACCAAAATCATGATCTGCCGATCACTGCCGATCACAGAACGGCAGGGGAATGGGAATCTTTTATCTATAATCTAGCAGAGTTTGCACCATTTGTAGAAATGTGTTTATTTAATTGTATTTAGAGAATGAGATGTCTTAAGGCTACTGTAGGCCAGCTTTCCCAAATAAGGCAGAGTAACATTAAATTATTCCAAACAAAGAGGGGTCAGGCAGACCAACACACATCAGATCAGCCTAATGGGAGGGGATCAAGTTACACTTAGGCATATTTGGAAATTTTAGCCTCTTAATACACCCACTACATTTACTAATTGGCAACAAAATGTACAACTTGTTACACCAAAACTGGCTACTGATAAAAGGACAAAACTATGGCAAGTTTTTTTCTGTTATTATTATGAACGTCTGATGTAGTTGAGCAGAATGCTCTTTTATGAAGTTACTTCATTAAAGGACATATTCTTGAGATTATGCCTGAAAAGGTTTTGGATTTTTTATCATATGTTCATTTTAAAATATATATTGTATAAAATGACTTCTTGTTTATATTTGTTTTGTTTTATTGTATTTATATGATATTTGTATTTTTATAATTGAATTTTTGCCATGAAAATAGCTTTGAATGCTGACATGGCATTAAATAAAATAATCTGAATCTGATGTAGTTGAGGAACCAACTACGTCAGATAAAAAAAAAAAAACCACCTTTTGAAACATCTCGCGGCACGAATGTACCAATACAAATAAATAAAAACATCTCCAGTTAACTCAGAGCATTCATTTAGTTCATTTGTTAAATAAGAGGCGATCTAGCGCTGAAATGGTTGTTTTTTTATCAAGTGATCAAAGTGCTCGTTGCCGCAGCGATCAGTGGCGCAGATACCGCGTTCTGTTGTGGCTCGCGCGGTGCACGGTCTTCACTCGGACGCGCGCTTCAATCTGTTGGGAAACTCCCTATTCGTTCCGGTGAAGGAGAACTCATGTTGCCACTGCCAAGCTCCACTCCTCTGTTGTGTGCCCGTGCGCCACGCATGCAGGTGGGAAAAAGTCGCGCGAGTAATTTACGTCACGTGATCGGCTTTTTTGATCGGCGCTTTTGGGGTTCGCCGATCAATCTATTTTTATCCAATATCGGCCGATCATGATCGGCGTCCGATCAATCGGAGCATCCCTACTTTAAAATATATTTAAGCATTTTGTTAATCGACGGCCTACTACCCCTGACTAACTTTAACACCGGGAGAGCCGCGATCGGATTGGGTTAGTATTATTCCACAAGATTTATGGATAAACTGTTTGATTTATAATTATTAGATTAGTTTCACATTTCACTTACCCTGCTGTGCAGGAACATAGCTGTTCCTCGATTTGTGTTTTTCCCCTTGTGAATGGTCAGCGTATGAGGCGCTGCTGCTGCGACTATAGGCTTTAGCTTCAGTTTTTATTAAATTATTCTCTAATCGGTTGCATATGTCGTGGATATATCCCTCGAATGCATACTGCAGTCCCTTTTGTCTTGCTCTCTCAGATATTTCACATGTTCGCCAAAAATTAATAATTATCTCATTGGGAATGTCTGACACCGGTGCATACACACTGTAATAGATGTGCTAGACGCGAAAGCTTGACAGGCGTAGCAACAGTAACTAAGGAGGGCGGGGCTTAGTGAAGGGTCAATTGACAGGCTAAGTTTAAATTTTGTTTTTGGTGTTTTTTTTTTCCGTCAAAATGTCAGAAAGCATTTTGTATTATCCATCCGTGTTTTTAAAATTTGTTAAAAGACAGACGTTTTACTGTTAACACAGTCTGTGAATTCACTGTCTGTGAATGTCGTGAAAAACACACAAAAGACATCTAAAACTAGGGATGCACCGATACCAGTATCGGTATCGGGCCCGATGCTGAGTTCATGTACTCGTAAAAATGCTCCGATACCAACTACCAATACCAGGCAGCGTTTGTACACTTGTGTCCAGACAAAGAAACACTGACAACATGGAGTATAATGGGGATAAAAAAGAAGGCTGTCTATGAAGTAAATGTATCTTATTAGTAGAATATTAAACAAAATATAGTAGAGCTGCACGATAATGGTTCAACTGATAATCACGATTATTTTGCTCAATTATAATCACGATAATTAATCACGATTATTCTCATTTGAGGAATTGCAGAGAAAGAGACTTGTATATAATTTGCATAATTATCAAAAGTGGTAATGTAATAGGCCTAACAGCCATTTCTTGCGTTCATTACCAACCCACACTTCACCTAAAAGGCCTGTAGGTGGCAAGTCAATACAAAATGCATGGTTTACCTTAGATGATGCATGGTTTAGATTTGTGTTGTCTTCACATTAGATCTAAGTGACAATTCGGTTGCAAATGAGACAAACTACAGATCCAGATCGCTCAGCAGTGGTGGAAAGAGTACTGAAAAAACATACTCAAGTAAAAGTACCATTACATTCCAAAAAATGTAGTGTGAGTAGAGTAAAAAGTACTTGTCCAAAAAACTACTTGAGTAAGAGTAAAAAAGTAGCTTATTTAAAAGTACTCATGAGTACTGAACTGCGGATTCTACCCCTTATAATAAACACTGTGCACTACAATTTATAAATTTAAAAAAATTGCACATTATATATATTGTAATTCACATTATATTTTGTTCTTTGTCAGAAAGATTGAAGAATATCTATCATCCATCTTTTTAAAATGCATCAAATCAGTACATTCATCACCATTTATATAATATTATTTGGGGGAAAAATGCATTTAAAATTAGGCGAAAGGCAACTGGGCCTGAGCATGCTATTGTTGCACATAAAATATCAATATTCATAACTGTGCAAAGAATTCAAAAACCTTTAGAAACTCATATGATAGTTCAGCATCACACACCATGAGATGGGTTAAAGCTATAGTATACGATGTTAAAAATCGGTCGAGAAAGCCTGAGATGTTAGGGGAGTTTTAAAAAACTCATCCCGCCCCTCCACACACACACCCCTCCCACACACCTGATCCCTCCCACCGGGAAACAAATTGAACAACGTCACTCAGTCAAGCTGTGATCACCGGTAGTAAACATCGGACACACATCATATGTAAAATTGCCTTTAGACACTTGAACTTAGTTGCTCCATCAACAATTCAATGTCACGTTTGAGTTCACGTCAACGCAAGGTTAGCAACACATGAAATGTTCTAAACTCCCCACCACCATTAGTAGGCTATAATACTACTAGTATTGCTAAGGTTTTCAGTAATTGTTATTGCAGCACACAGCGCATCTTGTTCAAATTTCGATCGGCTCGAACAGAAACCCGCTATGCTACTGAAATATATTCAAGGACTTCAAGAAATATAATTACTTTGACCCGATCAGGCAAACTGATAAAAAGCTATTTATGTAACACGTCACACCATAAAAGTATAAATAAATGTTTACCTGCTCAACAAAAAGTCAGCCGTGTCAGCGTTGGTCTTCAGTCCCAGATCTTCCTGAAGCTTCCTCCAACGGTCAATGGTGAACCCTATATTTATCCTACTCAAAGTTCGGCGTTCTTCACTTTTTTTTTAATCTCTGCTCGTTCCTCTAATGACTTTCACTTTCGTCCTAACTTTACTGTAGGGGCAAGCAGGGGATGCTTGCTGCTGTCTTTTTTTTTTATCCATTGCTGATATGCTACTTAGCTAGCTACCATAGACTGTCAGCTGCTTACGCGTGCAATTTCATGTCGCAGGAGGGGGGCGGGCACGGTGGGGTGGAGACGCGAGCGCCAGGCGGAGTTTCAAGTGGAGCTGGTAATTGGATGAGAGCAGTTGACCAATGTAAGCTGTCCGGCCGGACAGCTTACATTGGTCAACTTCTCTGCGGCTGTACAGCCTATAGAGTGAATGGATTTTTTTCATTCTTTTTTCTATTCATATTGTTAGGATTGTACTATATAACCATAACCAGCATCTAAACGAGGATATTAATAATGAACAATCTTTGAAATCGTATACCATAGCTTTAAATAGAGAGATTAAAAAATACCCAATTTCTCTCCAAAACGGTACCAAGGTTAGTGTTTTGATAAATGAGAATCACTAATATTATCAGATTACCTCACCTAATGCACTGAAAAAGGCTAAGATAGTGAGCTAACACTAATTACACACTTTAATTCCATGCTATTAAATATGTTACAATTTAAACGTAAATGCACATTGTTCTAGAAGGGTGGCATCATCCCTTACATTTTACACTGCTACATTTACTCCCATTGTAATGCTGATAATATAATTTGTAAGAAATTGTGCATTAAATAGGGAAGTTATATCCAGGAAACTTTTACAAAAGAAGCAAACGCACACACACAAATGCATGTCTCTTTGTAGTCTCGGCGAAGCTGTTTTATCAGCAGCATCCACACACAAAAAAACATAAGTTGAACATGAAAAATGTTTTGCACAAGTGCACTTGCCAAATGAAGACGGATTGTATAATGGATCAATCAAAAAACGTTGTTTATTAACGAGCTGTAGTCACGCACTGACAGAAATGCAGTTCAAGTTAACGCCATGGTTCATAGAGTGCACTGATTCTGAATCTAGCGGCATGGCGAGCGCGAGACGCGGCAGTGCACAGATTGTGATGCGCGTTTCTCTATAATGTGATTGTGAAGTAAATGGGAGTGGGAATTCACCGCATTATGAACTCGTCACGCAATACCCCCAACCTCAGACCAAATGTTAGGCCCTGTAGACAGGCCTGCCTATATAAATATCATATTAAGCAGAAATGTACCTTAGCATATTAGAGGAAGACGCTGATATCTGGATTGAATTGATGCGTGAAGAATGCACTTCCACAGCAGTCACGAGTAACAGCAGGAATAGGCGGTTAAAGTTTTCTATGCTTAATTTGATTTGATGAGTCACGAGACCGATTACTCGATCCAATCACGTTGATGGATAAAAATAAAATTAAATTAAATTAAAACAAGCATGTAACGAGTAACGACCACAAACAGAAGGAAAATAGCGGAGAAAAAGTACCGATACATCACTTCAAATGTACTCAAGTAAAAGTAAAATTACACAATTTTTAAACTACTCAAAAAAGTACAATTTCTGAAAAAAACTACTTAATTACAGTAACGTGAGTATTTGTAATTCGTTACTTCACACCCTTGTCGCTCAGCAAATTCATACTGCAAAGAACGATTTCCTACTTGTTGATAGACACTTGTAAATCAGTTGAAAACGACAGCCACTGACAGTTATATCATGAAAACTGGTAAAACCTTAAACTTCAAAATATAGAACAGTGAAACTCTTCATTTCCAATAATTCAAAATTGTTCATTTAATTCTGCAAACATAATCCCGAACAATAAGGTGGAGATCCATGTTTTGACTTTTTTTTCCAAATAAATCGCTGAAGGTTTGATTGGCAGATTTAGTCACACAAACCACACAAGTGGCTTGTGAAGAAACAGACTGGCTGAATGAGCATGTAAGCAGAATATCGCTGTGGAGATCGCTAAACTCCCGTGCATGTTTGTTTTCAGATCATCAGTGCTTTTCCCTCAGTGTATAGCGAGCGTGCGCAAGGTTGCCAGATTGCACAGATTAAGTAAAACACTGGGCAGAACATGTAAAAGAAAAGATCTTTTTGGGGGATTTAAGCTATTTACATCTGGCAACTACAAACATCAACGCTAGTGTTGAATTGACGCAAATGTCAAAAAATAAAAAGGTGTTTTCAGGATAAATGAGTAGGCAAAAACCGCGACGATTATTTACAATTAATCGAGAGAGGCAGATATCATTATCGCGATTAAAATATGATTAATCGTGCAGTCCTAAAATATAGTAACAGATAGCTGTGGCGCGCAAGCTGATAAGAGAGAAACACGCAGTGGATTGAGCGCGCAGCGGCACAGACGCACAAGCTGGTCGAATGCATCCCTTTTTCGCAGACGTCAGTGGAAAGTTTGTAGTTCAGTCAGATGTCAATGGCAAAGAAAGCATGGAGCGCAAGTTCATGAAGCCTGGGGATGATGTACTACCCATAGATAAAGGACTCAAAAATAAATGGTGCTGGGCGTGGATGGAAGGTAGAGACGGCGAGCCTTTTGGCAGTTGGTGCCAAAAACAGAGAGCCTGGTGCTTGTTTCGGCACATTTTGCTTGAGGTTTTGCTACTATATGCCAGCAGCGGTAAGAAAGTGCTTGCTCGTCATGAGTTGGACCCCTGTCATAGAGCTGCTGCCCGTGCACTCAAACTTACCACGACGTTGCCAGAAGCAACTGTTACAGCTGACACACCGTTGTCTATGACTGACCGTGTCTGCGACTTAAAGTCATGTTCCGCAATAAATGTGCACAAACATATTTTTGTCATCCACAATTTCGCAGTCACTGGTCACCCTGGGTAGAAAACTAGCAGAAGAAAAGAAAAAAAACGTTAACTAGCCTGTCGGTTTCAAATCAACATTTGAGTTACATGAACACTCATGGCATCACACTACAGTTCAAAAAATGTTTGTCTGAGAAGCTAAAAAAATGCATGTTCTCACTCAATGTTGATGAAGCAACAACCTTGAATAAGGATAAAATACTCAATGTGCTTGTTCGCTGGCAAGCAGAAAAGTCAACATTGCCAATGCCCCAGTAACTGTGCATTCACACCGCCACCGGCGAGAGCATTAAAGTGGCCGGAAGTCATTCATTTTCAATATGAGCCAGCGGCTAGCTCCAGTGAGGGCAGCACGGCGCGTCTTGGAAAGCGAGAGCGGTAATGAGCTATGACGCAGTTCGGCGGCAACCAGTCGGAATGTAGAAGTCCCCTGCATGAGAGGATTCCAGATAACGCAGTTTATAAACTTTGGTTCCGACCACATTAGTTCCCAAGCAAAATAGGAGAGGTTGATCATGTGAAATTGATTATAAGGCGTGCAACAGTATTTATAGGCAACATTTCGCGCTACAGCGCTTGTTTTTCAGCGGGAATGCAAATTAGATTAGGACTTAACCATAAACACAAAAGACACACCACATAAATGGCTTTTAATTGATCGATGGAAAGAACTTAACAGGTTTGCAAACAAAATAATCCAATTTCTTACTTTCACATTTAAAAGATTCCATGAGGTTAACTTATACCCTACCTGGTCAGTCTGCAAAAATAACGATCAACGTGCTTGTTTGCTTTGCGGCTCCTTTAAATAAAGTTTAAAAAAAGACCAAGCATTCAATCGACGTCAGAGCGTCCACAAATCTTTCTACGGCGTCGTTGGCAGAGTGGCGAGAGCGAATTTTGCCGCTCTCGCCGGCGGCGGTGTGAATGCACAGTTTAACCTGCTGCTGTGTTTTAATGTTAATCAAATAAAGGTCAAATAAATTGCTCACCACTCTTGACTAAATAGGCTATCTTTTGTAACTTTACAAAAAGATCTATGCATATTCATTACTGAATAAATTAAGTGTTTTTTTCCACATTTGATTGATTACTGTAGTTTTTGTTGTATCAAAATTGGAATGAAGAATTGATATTTCACTGTGTCCAAACATTTGTACCACTGACCCAATCCTCAGCACTGAGCCCTGCTGGAGCAGTTCTAAATATGTGCTGTAGTATTAAATGAAAGATAAAATATGATGGAGCAATAGAATGAAGAGTGAAAGTAACAGAAGCTTATACAATGCATTTTAGCAGGCTTAATTAAGCATCTAAATAACTGAAGGAAATATTTATTTGATGAACAATTTATGCCAACTAATATTATTTATATTCTTTTGGTTTCTCTACCAATACATTTAAAAATTACAAATGCAGTGAAAATACAGGTATCGGTTAAACTGTATCGGCGACGAGTACCAAAAATTAAAGTATCAGACTCGTTCTGGAAAGTGGTATCGATGCATCTCTATCTAAAACGGGAAGGAGCTTTGCGATTGACTGTACATCTAGTTTTGACTAGAAATCTGAGGTATATTTTTACAGACTGCCGAAAGCTACAGAACAGAGGAGCAAATGTATCGCTGCAATTCATAGAAACAACTGGACTCCAGGCACCAAAAAGTGGATTTGCAGTTATTTTGTGTCCATATGCTGAATTTAGGGGTAAAATCATACCCTATATATTGTATTGACAACTCTGACAACTAAATTAAAAATATACCATCGTATACTTTGCATAATTGGATGTTTTTAAATAAACACTGGCAAAAAACTTTACAAGTTTTAGTGCTGGACGATATTATAATAGGTCTATATATAGTATTCAACATTTGAAGTGGATCAAAAAAGTTCATAAAAGTTGTCCTAAGACAAGAACGGGTATAGTTCAAAATTCATGTATAACTTTGAAAGGCTTTGATTCACTTCAAATGTTGACTACTGTATAACATTGTTATACATGATCTGAATTTAGACCTACCTATCTTATATTTATATAAAGCTTTCACAGGCAAATTTGCTTTTTCACTGGTGTCGAAATCAGGCACACATAAATGTCAGGAAACGCGTTTCTTGGCTGCATGTCAATATCCATGGATCACTGGATCTTTGGTAAGTTGTAAGAAACCTTTAGTTTAAACTGATAATCGCTTGCTTTTGCAGTTTCCCCCTATTAAATCCAGTCATGCAGCAGACTCTTTTGCCACTCAGTCTGGCTGAGGGGGCGTGTTCCGGCAGGAAAATGACGTCAATGCATGCCCTCTATTAAGCAACATTTCAGATTTTCAGTGCTTCACAAACTTTTTTTTTTTTTTTAGTTTAAGGAGTCAGCTTTGCGGAAACAGTCACTGTATTTGAAGTTTGACCCGCTGTTGAAGGAGAGTCCAAAGAAAATTGTGGTGGACGGTGGCAACTCTGGATTCAGCCTGCCACGGCCTTCTCTTGCCATCAGGTCAGTATTCTCCACAAACACAATGAATTTCCTAATTTTTAAACCTCTTTTGAAATGTTACTGAAAATATTACAATTTGCCTCAATGCAACAGATCTGATCTACATTGTGATCAAAATCCAGAGTGTACACATGAACGACCATGTAAACTTATTTTGTGTGTTAGGATGATGGAGGCTGCAAAGTCTGAAGTAAAGCAGAAATCTCACTATGACAGTATGAAACTGCTGGATGATCTGCCTCCACCAGTAAGACAACACAAACTCCTTGGTTTGGTAACATTGTCACTATATTAGTAGGCACTGAAACAGGCATTTTCCTTTGCACACTGGAGCTAATTTTACCTTGTCTATTCCTCTTCAGGCAGTGGAAGCTGTGGTACCAGATCCAACTGTTCTGGACTTACTGGTTCACACCTTAAAACAGCCGGTGAAGACTGAGGACTCCATCATAGAGGTTCTGAAGTACAGTCAGAGAGACATGGATGCTATACTACAGAAAGCAGACAGAAAGGTCAGTTCCCACACAAGATTATGAGCACATGTGTCTCATTGGCCTCTCTAATGCTTTGTTTCTCTTTTCTTAGGCGGCAGAACGACAAAAAGAGATGCAGTGTCAGATTGAGACATTGAGTCTGGAGAATCAACACATGTTGTAAGTCCTATTAAGAAAAACACTTTCACATAGGGGTTACCATGATCATTGCCTTTCGGGATTGGAAAAGTGATGGAAATATCTAGAACGAATATTTAGTCAAATTGATCTCCCTCTTGTGATGTTTGAATTGTGAACAAGTTGTTCTTTGAGCTTGTTCTTTTAAATTTGATTCCCAAATAAGAAGGGCAGTGTATCGAGTTCGATACTTTTTAGGCACCGGACAAATTGCCTCTACTATAGAGTATCGAAAAAATCTCTTGTCGTTCGGTACCAAATTTCGATACTCAAGGGGTTAATCTTGTCAATGTCATTTAGCCAATAAGCATGCTGCATGGCTAGACAAAGGGGAGCTGGAGCACTGCTTGAATCCTCTGGTGCTCTTGGAAGGGTTAATTATTCATAAAAAAGAATTGGAAAAAATCCAAGTCCAGGCACTCAGTAGGATGCAAAGGTTAAAAAGCCTTTATTATTTTAAGGGCTAAAACACCAACGCGTATCGGCCCACTGGCCTTCATCAGGGTGTTGGTAACAAACAAACAGAATCAAGTCATACTTATAGTTGGATTGATTTCAGGTGTGCCACTCTGGCACTTGCAACAATTTCTTGGCCTCTAGAGGCATTAATTCAGGTAATGTCTAATGCCAGAGGTTAAACCATATAAACACAAGAACAAATGAAAATGACACCACTACAAACATCCAGTGTACTCCACACAATATGCACCACAAGTCAATAAATATAAATAAGCTTGTTACACAATGATTCTTAATTCATAGTCAAGATGGTTCTAAAACAACATGAATTGTGTACAAAAAATGGCAATTGGGTCTATTGCATTCAAAAACTAGTCATCATTTACAAACAGCCATACCCTGTCAATATTGAGACACAACAGTTACCAAAAGGGTGAAAGGTCAAAATCTTCATTAAGACCTGGATGACTAGTGGCCCTCAAGGAATAGATCCAATATGTCTCCCTTTGTTTAACCTCTTAACCTTCGCCAGTGCGTCAGCAAATTGATCTCCGACGCACTGGAGATCGGAGATCAAAACATTTAACTAAATACAGAGTTTTAGACTTATCATTTTCAGATTTTAAATATAAAATGGTCACACATATGGCTTTAGCTTCAGTGGATTTCTAGATTGCTCCAGGGCCAACTTCAATTTTATTTTCATGAAGATGTTTCATAAAAATAAATTTCTTATAACTTTACAAAACTTTGAAGCTATTTAAAAAAAAAAATCATTGACAATAATTAATTCTACATTTACAATAAACTATCAGGTGTCAGCTTTCAAATGAGATCATACTTGTGCTTTTAGTGCAAAGGGTTCATGAACTGTATCTGTTTCAGTTTGGGTATGTCATTTCTGGGGATTTTTCAAAAGTGGGCTTGCAGCTTAACAGGTTAAGGTGTTGAATTATATCCCCACCCCTGGCATCAAGGCGAATAGCCTCAATGCCCACTACTCGGGGGTGGTGATGGCGCAGTGGATAAGACACATGCCTTTGGTGTGAGAGACCCGGGTTCGAATCCACTGAGACACCAATGTGTCCCTGAGCAAGACACTTAACCCCTCTGCGACCTCTGACATATAGCAATTGTAAGTTGCTTTGGATAAAAGCGTCAGATAAATGAATAAATTTAATGTAAATGTACTCGTAAGGGTGAATCCCTCCCATGTTTTGCGTCTATATAATGTTTGGTCATTGGATAATTCATGTTTCCAGTCCGGATGGCCTACCTATGCTCAGCTACCCTGTTTCTTAGTCTCCTTTTAGTGAGGCCTAAGTAAGAACAGCCACAAGTACACTCTAATTGATAGACAACATGGGTAGTATTGCAATTTATAAAACTGTTAACAGTGTGAGTCTTATTACTGAAAACATCCATAAATGTGTCGGTTTGAGCCATATTCTCACAATAATTGCAATTACCACAAGGAAAGTTCCCATGGGGTTGACGAAGCCAAGTTTCAAGTTTAGGAGCAGGGAGATAACTTACAAACTTGTCTTAAATTGTAGGGGCCCCCCTTAAGCTGATCCCAGGGGGTTCCGTGAATATTTCCCGTAAAGTCGGGTCATATTCAATAATGTTCCAGTTTTTCTTTATAATGCATTTAATCTGGACAGCCTCCTTGCTGTAATGAGTGACAAAGTAGGGTTTCTGAGTTGACACTCTTTTGGGTCTAGACTTAAGCAGGCTCTTCCTTTCAAGTGATTGTGCACTTTTATGAGCTTGAACGAGAGTTTGGGTTTGACATCCTCTGTCAAAAACGTTGCTGCATATCCATAGATTGATTTTGGAATGCCTGATCTTTATCACATACACCTTAGTCTCTGGATCTGTCCAAAGGGTATGTTGTCAATAAGCCATGGCGGGTGAAAGCTATTTGCATGCAATATGGTTTTACTATCTGTTGCCTTTTTGAAGGTAGACGCATGTAAGAATCCCTCATTATCTTTTGAGATCCGTAGATCTAGAAAGTTTATGGCGTGTATTGTAAGTCATAATCCAGACTAAATTTAAGGTTCTCATTTAAGCTCTTTACATAAACATGGAAGTCTACACGTTCTTTTTCTGAGCCTGTGAACATCAGAACCACATCAATAATGTATCTACCCCACCACAAGACTTTAACTTTAAAAGGGTTATCTTGGGAGAATATATACCATTAATCCCACAAGCCTAAAAAGAACAGATATAATTGGTTGTTGATAATAATAATTGGTAGCAAAACAAGCGCCCATTGCAGTCCCCTTTTCTTGGCTGTGGCAAGGCATCAAGGAAAAACTCAAATTTACGCCAGTTATGCCCAGAGACATGGCACACACATGAGGCTGTAGTGTGTAGGCGTCCCAACCACCATAGATGTAAAAGATGTGGAAAAGATTAAAAGTGTAGCACATTTCACCTGGCCCGATGCCAACAGCACACGATGCAATATTTGCGACAAGATAATTTCTGCCAAAACCGGCAACACGAAGCACTTAAAGGGTAAGTTCGGCGTTTTACAAGTAAAGCCCTGTTTTAAGATCGTTTCTGATTAAATCGAATGGTTAAAGGTGACCTATAATTCAAAATTTAATTTACCTTGGTATAGTCAAATAACAAGAGTTCAGTGCATGGACATGACATAGAGTGAATCTCAAACTGTACTGTTTTCGCGTTCTCATTTAATTCACGTTTATGAAAAACACCCCTGAAAAACGGTCGGTTCTCCACACAATACCGAATGTGACGCAATAGTCGGGATCATTAATATGTATGCCTCCACAAATTTGCATATGCCAGCCCATGTTCAATGACAAGCGGAACTGCGCAGTCGAAGCATAGGAAGTTTTGCAGGGGAAGATGCAATCGAGACTCATAGGGAAAATGGCAGACCATGGCAATAAATGATATGTCCCAGGCTGTGCAGGAAATGTGACTACTTTTCATACCCTTCCTTCAGAAATGACATGTCAACAGGCGTGGTTGATGTTTATTTACAATCGAATACCAAAAAACTTTAATTATAAACTGTTAGTTTGCTCCGCGCATTTCACCTCGGACTCATTTACAAATCTGGGACAATTTCAAGCAGGCTTCTCTAAGCGTCTTTTACTGAAGAAGGGAGCAAATCTATCATAATTTGGAAGTAGCAGAAAGCACACACAGGTTGAATACATTGCTATCTGTTTGAAATACCTGTGGTATTTCTATGCAGCATATATTTTCTCTATCGATGGCCATGCGTGCACAATTTCCACAAGTACACCTGTTAAAAAAGAGACTTTGATGTAAGTTGTTGTTAGGCAAATCCCTAATCACAATAAAACAGCGGAGTAGTAAAAAAGACGACAATGACTATATTGAATGTCTTCTTCAATGTACTTTGGTTGGCTAAATAAATCGTCTTTAATAGGTTAATTTAATGTAAATACGTTCCAGTCAACACATTCACGCGCTACACAATTCGCTGTTTTTTAGTCTCGATTCAAATTTGAAAACCTGTCATATTGAAATTATACGGTTAGTTTATAATAATTATATAAAATTGTGAGTTAATGAGTAAAGCTAATTCTACTTAACGTTTAGATAGAAGTTCTAGCATTGACGTGACAGTTGAGTTCTTGCTGAAAAAAAAAAACAAAAAAAAAAACTTACCACTCAGAAGCGTCCATTTGTAATCTTGAAACAAATGGTTGTTCTTCAAAATCGCCGTCTTCATCAGATACAGGCTCAAACATGTACGGTCGAACACCTAATCTCTCCATTGTCACGCTGGACATCAGGAACCTATTTGCTGACACTCTGAGCTACTGTAATGAGCCCGCAGTGAAACAGCCAATCAGTGCAGAGCTCTTCATTACTATTCATGACCCTTCCAAATAAGGTAAAAACAGACCATTTCATTCTAGGGGCAATTTCTAGAGTTGAACATGGACCTGTAAAACCATTTCTGGACATTTTAAATGACCTAAAATATGAAATACCCTCTATGTAGATATCAAAGACCAAATTTAAATATTATTTCAAATCATTATAGGGCACCTTTAAGATTAAAATTTGGACACATGCTGCTGTCCCGAGAATTTTAGGTTTTTGTGTTAGCACCCCCCCACCTATACAATGGTTTCATAGGTGCACTGGAACAATCATTCATATAAACGCATTAAACTTTAGTTTACAAAGACGTGAAACTCACCGAGTGGTCTGGGGTGTTCACTGATATGCTCACACAAAAATCGCTGCAAAAGATGCTTTCCAACAGGTGTTTTACCATTCGTTGTAAAACTGTGGACCTATTTTTCCAACGCCTCACAACCGGACATTCTTCCAAAAACTACGATAAAACCTTTTGGAAAGCATCTTTTGCAGCGATTTTTGTGTGAGCATATCAGTGAGCACCCCAGACCACTCGGTGAGTTTCACGTCTTTGTAAACTAAAGTTTAATGCGATTTCATAAAATTGGTATCGAAAAAAGTATCGTTCAGGAACCGGTATTGAAGTCAAGGTATCGATATCAAACATTTTTTTAACTATACCATAAAAATAATAATTTAAAGAAAAGACACCAAGGAATGATTTGCTTACAATTCAAACATCTCAAGAGCAAGATAATGATTCAAAGTGTTTTTAAAAAAGACTTTTCCAGTCAGTTGGGATTACTGAATCAATCAAAAAGTGTGAAATCCATAATGAATAATTGACATTTGAACAGTGCACCAATCACACTCTTCCTCCTCTTCTCAGGTTCATAGTGTCAGAATTTGAGGCCACCATCACTCAAATCACAGGTGTGACCAGATTTTTTGATTAAGTACATTATTTTTAGGGAGTATGTTGGATATTAAAACACATCTGTGTTTACAGATGAGTATAAACAGAAGGAAGACTTGGCTAAAATTGAGTTGGAGCGAGTCCTTCAGGAAAAAGACCAGCTGTCTAAAGATTTGAATGATTTGGAGCAATCCTTCTCCTCTGTTGTCAAACGTCTTGACAGATGCAAGGAAGTTATTGAGGGATTCAAAAAGGTACACCTTGAGAGTTCTGCAACAAGACTAGCATACATAATTGCAATGAATCCCAAATCAAGATGTTATTTTAATGTAAAACGGTCATTTTTTTGTTTTCTTTCTTCTGTCCTATAGAATGAGGAGACGCTGAAGCAGTACGCTCAGAACTGCATGGACAGACTGCAGAAAGAGGAAAAGCGTTATCAAGCTCTGAAGGCCCATGCTGAGGAGAAACTAGATCAGTATGTGCTTTTCAAACTGTCTGAAATATGTCCTTTCTTATGAACGTAATAGTACAGTAAACCTATATCGATTAATATGGCTAAAAAGTCTCACCAATGCCACTGTTTCAGAGCAAATAAGGCCATATCCGAGGTTCGCAGTAAACAGGGCGCAGAGGTGGCAACACTGCAGGTGCAGCTCAAGAGAGAACAGCTGAAAGTTCAGTCCCTAGAGAAGGATCTGGGACAAAAGGTACATGAGCGTGTACAAGGGATGTCACTCTTGCAGTGGTGGTACAGCAGATTCTTATGGGTGTATGGCTGAATTACTTGGTGTGTTTAACATCTATATTGCCTTTTTTTGTTGACATTTTCTATTTTCTATTCTCAGGCTAAAGAAGTCAAAGATGTCTCAGATCTGTGTGATGAGCTGCTGCTTAAAGTGCAAAAGCATGGTTTTTAATGCACTTTGCCCTTGTTCATTATTTGTGTTGGTTCGTTATTTGTATTTGTTGTAAGGATGTTTAATAAATAATAATAAAAAAAAGAATGAAAGTACAAACCTTTGTTTTGACTCTTAATATTGGACTTGTTAGAGCTGTTGGCTCGTGAGGAACCAGGTTCAAGTTCACATCCTACTTCCTCAAACCACTGCTTTGTCTAAAATATACTGCCATATAAAAGTGTCAATGCTTAAATCTGTTAATGATTGTGGTTACAGACAGGATAGGTTAAAAGCAGCTAAAAGTGCTATATCCTTAAGTCTATTTTTAACTGAAGTTACTTCCATGTAACATTGGAAGTTTTTTTTTAAATGACCGATTCAAGAGTACTTTATACCACTTCCTCATTGTATTGTATTTTTCTCAATCTAGGAGTCACATTTTATTTAGTTATTCCTGGCTTAGCTTTTCTTTTTTTGTTAACAAAATAATTGTATTTTAATTGCACTCAAAAAGCAATTTAAAGAAGGCTTTCTATTTATGTTATAGAAGTCCTAAACACCAGAGCATGGAATGCATTTACACAATATTTTGTGTGTATATAAAATGTATATTTAATACTATCAATCAATAAATGTTTTATTAATTGCACATTGTTTAATGGCATCTTTTATTTTAATGAAGGCATCACTGATACCAATACCACTGTCTCGTGAAACTGATTTTTTCGTTCTCAATTTTAACCCATTAATTATAGTCATACAGCATTACAGTATACTTGAAAGCTATTCTTTAAAAAACAAAAACATTTATTAGGCTTTAAAAAATATAACTTAATTTAAGTGAACTTAAAACAATCTTTACATAAACCCATTATAATAAATGCCACATTTACCTGTGGCTTCAAAATATCAGGGCTCAATTTTTCTATTGGTCCAGATTTTTACCTTCACTGTCAAAATGCACAAAAAGTTATTGTTTTTGATCCATGTAACTTAGTAAATACTGTAGTGCTTTAAGATTTTTAGGTAGGTCTAACAGGTAGGATATATACAGAAATTAAAGATATCAAACACTTCAGTTTTCACTGCATAAATTATAAATTAAATCTAGATTAATCCTACTTAAAGCTTTAAAAGCAGTGAGTGATTTTATTTGATTAACATTATGACTGTCATCACAGCAGAGGTTTATTAGGCGGCTGTCATTTTAAGACCCGATTCGGATCTGACATCCTATTTGTTCACCCTAACTGTTTACATACATTTAAGAGTTAGTGTAATTGTGCTTGCAAGGATAACATTAATGTGTTAATTTTGACAGCAGCACTAATATATATAATTTAAAAAATTCTTGCACTGATTTTATGGTCATTTTGAACATTTAAAGGGATTGGTAATGGTGATGACCTTTCCATAAAAAAAAAAAGTTTGCAAGGCTATTAATCCAGTCAGGATTTTTATTTATGGAAATGACAACATTTATTCACCAGTATTTCACACACATCTTAAACAGAGAACAAGACCGTATGCCCTTGTGCTACTTATCACAAATCAATAACTAATACATGATTTTATGCTGCACTGATTTAATGTTAATACACTGTAGCTGATCATATAGAGGCTATGCAGCAAAACACCAAGAGCAAATAAGCACAAAGAATCCAGCACTGACATCACAAAGCATTTCATTATTCACACAATAAATATGTCACATCAGCACATTCAAGTTCCCATGGCCTGAGCTCGGATTCAGCGTTTATTGATATAAAAACAGCACTGTCTGTAAATAATCCCTACAGTCAGACAAAACAGTTGTTAAAATGAGTCCTTAAAACATTCAGCTTTTATTCTATTGTGATAAAAATGTCATGACATTCTACTGCGGTGATAGTGACACAACACATCTGCTGTACACTGTGATCTTCCAACGGGACCTTAAACAGTAGTCATCAGTCTGTGCCTACAACAGTCATTCTCATAGTACAAACACAAGCATTCTGTTGTAAACACTTCAAGCATGTTTTAAAAATATAATTCATTCTTTTATGTTTATTAAATAGCCAGAAAAATTGTTTTGAATGCAAACAGTTAAAGATCTGGATGATCTAAGTTTTATACAGTCAATTAGTCGATTATACTGAACCAAACTTCAGAAATCCTAGATTTTCGTCAAACATTTTTGGTATGTAAAGACATTGTGCTGGATCTCAGTAGCTCAAGACAAAGACACGTGGAACCAGCCATTGTTCGACCTTGGATTCAAAAAATCCATGTAAACTGATATTGACTTGCTCTATCAAGCGTCATAATATTGAGACCAAGGTAAAATATCACTTTCTTCACTGTATCAAGAAAAGAATACAGTATGGCATGTTTTTTTCCCTTCTTTAAGGTAAATGTTACATTTCAACTGTCATCTAAAACGTGTAATGACTCCCCTTTAACCATACAAACAGTTTTATGCGCTTCGACACCAATTTATGCTACAGTATATGCTGCATTATAGTGCATCATAGTCTTAACATTTTAATGTTAGAATATTTTCGTTAGCCACTTAAAGAAAATCTAAATCTTACTGTTAGCAAACTCACAAGGTAGATCACGTGAGTCTGAAATAACACTTAACAGGTGATGGATGTGCAACTACTATGTTTGATGACAGGTCTCCAACAATATTGAGCACTCACAACATATTTATGAAGATCTGAAAAGACAGTGGTCTTTATTCGAAGTTTAGATCAGGGCAGGAGTGCTTTACGATTTAGAGTCTATTTTTGAAAAAAATTGGACCTGGAAATAATATTCCAGGTGCAATACAAGTTAAGCTCAGTATGCAAAAAGATTTGAGGTTACAATAAGGCTCTTACTATTACAGTAAATGGGGCCAATTTTTTAAAAAATTAAGTGATAGTCCACCCAAAAATGAAAATTCTGTCATTTACTCACCCTCATGTTGCATTACTTTCTTCTGCTGAACACAACAATAGATATTTCGGAGAATGTTGATAACCAAACAGTTTTGGTTCCCATTGACTTCCATTGTATTTTTTTTTTTTTTTGTCCATTCAATGATAGTATATTTTACATAGTATTAATGTAGTATTTTAGTGTTTACGAATTGGCCCCATTCACATCCATTGTAAGCGCCTCACTGAAACCCACATTTTTGCTTTCTTAAAAAAAGGTTTTTGTGGTAATCAACATTATACCACAAATGCTGTCGGGGTTACTTCTACCATTTCGACAATCTCAATAGACAAGTACATACTAGATTTTAGTGTGCAATTATGTATGCTTTTTAATCTAGTTCCTGGGTTTTTATGGACTAGGCCTAAGTGTGCTTATGATCATTTGCAGATATTCAGTAAGCACACTGAACAGTTTCATCACGTCAAGGAACAGGAAGCCAGATTGGCATTGTTTTGTAGAGGGCTGTTAAATACGCAGAATCTCAAGTGATATATTCAAGTAATTTTCACAATTCTGTGGCCAGCCAGTCACTTGCGAGAACCCTCGGCTAAAGATGTGTTCCTCGATTGAAGGTTATGTTGATGGAAGCTAAAACATCTATTTGATCATGGGGTCATCACCTCCCGGAGAGGTTAGGACAGGGAAGTCCACAAAGGGCTCGGTTTTATCTTCCTGGGGCGAGTTGATGGTCCCGTCTGGCATGGAGGTAAAAGCCAGGTGGTCATGTTCCATGATGGCCAGGCGATCCTGGGGCTTCTCCTTCTTCAGATAAAACATCTTCCTCAGCTGCTTCAACTGCTGCAGCTCACAGAAGGTCTCCAACACCACCAGCATGGCAATCAGACCGAGGAGGAGATACACTGTGGGACACAAAGGGGAGAGAGATGGAGAGATGAAGGAATGTAAACTTTTCACAGAGTTTATGCTAACTTTTGAGTTTGATGGTGTGTTTCACCTCAAACATTTCTCTGTCTGCTCTACATGTCTGTGTGTGTGTTTCTTGCTTCACTGTAGCTTGAAAGTAGTTTTATCCAGTCTGGCAAAATGTTACAAATGGACACTGCAACATCTGATATTAAAAATGTCTTTATATTCTTTTATAAAAGGGCAAAAAAACACCCCTTCCAACCACCTAGCTTAAAGGGTTAGTTCACCCAAAAACGAAAATTCTGTCATCATATACCCGTATGACTTTCGTTACAGCTACACATCTACCACTTTGACGCTTCAAAAGGTTCATAAAGAGATCGTAAAACTAATCCATATGAATTGAGAGGTTTAGGCCAAATTTTCTGAAGATACTCATTGGTTCTTGTAGAAGCTCAAATGTGATGCGTAACACGAGAATGAACCTCATTGGTTCTTGCAGAAGCTCAAACATGCTGCGTAACACATGAGAAGTCAAGAGAACATGCTTGAGCTTCCGTTTACCATAACTGATGTGTGAGTTGATGAATGTTTACATGTGAATAAAAGCCTAAATTAAATCTGTTCATCATATAAAGCGATCAAGTCTCTTCAGAAAATTTGGACTAAACTGCTCAATTCATATGGATTCGTTTTATGATCTCTTTATGAACTTTTTGACATGTCAAATTGATAGTTGCATAGCTGTCTATGGTGGGACAGAAAGCTCTCAGATTTCTTAAAAAAGATCTTCATTTGTGGTTTGGAACGACATGAGGGTGAATGATTAATGACAGAATTTTGGATTTTTGGGTGAACTATCCCCTTTAAGTATGGCATATAATGTCCATTTTCACAATCCGATTTTTGATGGATGAGCCTAAAGTTAAGTCCTGTTTTAAATTTCTTCATAAAAAATACATCACATTACAAAAAGCTAAATAAAATAGGTTGCAAAATATGTTGTTTTAACTTGAAAAGAAAGGTGTGTATATGCTACTTCAAGGATCATGAATAAAATGCTTTTAGACTGCAAGAGAGTCAGAGCAAAAGGAATATGAGACTTCAAGCCAACTCAGCATGTGTGGGCCTCACAAATGCCACATCCTCCTCCACAATTACGCAACGACAGCAAATGTGGACCTTTCTCACCGACTCCCACATACAGAAAAGAAGGATGGGGCCATCTGCATAAACTAAACCCACACAAGTACGCAAGCCATGTGGGATTTTCATGCAACTTTAAAAAAAAAGGAGAGCTGTACTGTTTCATAAGTAATACAAACACTAGATGGAGCAGTGGGAGAACGATTTGAACCCTTAAATCACATGCACTTCCTTTTACCTTCCATCTGTTCCTATGACAACAGGCCAGACTTACACATGAAGATGTTTAGATATACAAAAGGAAGTAAGCGGAGTATTTTTACTTACATATTGAGCAGTTTCTTTTTCGAAAAGAAGAACTGAATCGACTAGCGATTACTCATTAAAATACGTCACTATGAGAAAAAAAGGCTTGAGTAAATATAAGGGCCAATAAATTGGACCACAATGTTAACATTTTAATAACCAAAAACTACAACTAGAACATAAAATCAGTTTACATTACAAAAATACCACAGAACATGCTTACTAATAACATTTGTTATTCAAGTCAGCATTTTAATACACACATAAATATTTATACTACGGGGCAGATTGAATCTGATTAGGTGACAAACGTTTTAAGGTGTGCAATTATTTTCAGGGAAAAGAACGGCTAAGTAGTTCCAGGCAGGTCTTGAACGCATTACAGTTCCATATCACCTTGCCAAATGATTTCAGTTATTTCAAAGGTCCTTACAACAGACAACAGCAAAAGAACCAAAACCCACAATGACAAAATATAGTAAACAACAGGATAAAAACGACAAATTATGTCCGTGTTTTTTTTGCCACAAAAATACGTTTTATGTATGGAAAGCACATTATTTTCTCTCTCTCTCTCACGCACTCAGCACTGCTCTGACGATTTGATCAGTTTAACAGTTCAACAACTTAAAAGCTATGGCATTTCTCACTAGCGAGTTAATAACAGCACTGTTCTTGGAGAAGATCAACTTACAGTTTCACTATTAGTAGTGGCACTGTTGCTGAACACAGTTGAGAGACAGAATCACAGAATGCTTAATCTCTCTCTCTCTCTCTCTCTCTCTCTCTCTCTCTAATAACTGCATTAAGGTCCTTGCACACTGAAGGCCATTGCACACTGAATCCAAAATTCCCATCCGAAATTTCCGCACGTTAAAAAAAAAATTCGACCTCACGTTATGTCAATCACGCTTGCACACTGCCTCCGAAACTTTCGTCCGTCATAAAAAAATTCGAATCGGGTTCGATTTTTTGCGTTTTTCGCATCCATAGCAAGCAGTTTGAATGGTGTTTGAATTGTGTTTTGACAATTCAGAGCCACCAAATCACGAATGCGAAAAAACGTATACGAAAATTTCGGACTCAGTGTGCAATGGCCTTGAGTCCGAAATTTTCGCATGCATTTTTTCGTATCCGTCATTCGGTGGCTCTGAATTGTCAAAACACCATTCAAATGCTTGTTACGGATGCGAAAAACGTAGAAAATCGAACCCGATCCGAATTTTTTTTATGACGGACGAAAGTTTCGTAGGCAGTATGTAAAAGTGATTGACATTTAACGTGAGGTCGCATTTATTTTTTAACGTGCGAAAATTTCGGACGCTAATTTCGGACTCAGTGTGCAAGGTTCAAGCCTCCGTAATTAGCTCTAAAACGATGTTGGAAACAGCAACATCTTGGGATGAGATGAGTAAGAAATTAGTCCCACACACAAGAGTGTTTCAAGGACAAAAACCTGACAAATCACCGGATCAATGTTTTGAGGTGTGGTAACTGTAGTATAACCGGAATAATTGACTCCGGGCTGTTGAATTGAAAAATAATGCACACCCGAGGTGTAACGGCCACTCCGCGACAGCCCGTCGTCAATTATTCCTTACATATTCAAGGCTTTCAGTCAAGTTTAAGTCCTCTATCTTTTGCGTTCTGGCAAATATTGAATCTGCAAATTGAAATTGCGCCCAATGGAAACACTTAAATTTCGTAAAAACTCCCATATATCGCAAAAAACGTTTTTACGCTCGCATGAGGTATTTTTTCAGGCAATTTGAAAAAGGAATATTTCACAAAACGGCAATGGAAACTTTTTTTGCATTTACAGGTCATGGCGCCTACGTAAAAGTCGATCATTCTTTAAAGATGACGTGGTAGGTTTGAACAGAAGACGAGACGGAGGCTTTATTAAAATCATAAAGGATAAAATAATTACGGGAATACTGGATTCTAAACAACAAAGAAATGCCAATTTGAAGAGACGAATCTGACCATTGAAAAAAACAAGGTTAAAAATTATTTTAGCATTTTGTTGATATATTCAATGAAAAAACATTACCAGAGGGGATTTACTCACCTTTTGTTACCCTGTAAATCAGAAAATACTGCCAATAGCCCAATTTTTAGGCATAAAATGTCATAAATCAGGCCAAGAATTAATAAATCAGGCCAAGAATATATCAACAAATCCCTCTGGACAAACCTTCACAATATAGTTAGGAATACAACTGTAAAGTTTGGTGTATGTAGGTGCTACAGAAGTGGAAAATTGTCACTCGGAGTGTGAGAAAAAACTAATTTTGAGAAAACGGCCTTTAAAGATTTTTATGGCAAAATTCCACTAATTTCTATTGATCAAAATATACTTTAGGTCCAAGTAAAATCCATGTATCACACTGTTTAACATCCAAAACTCATTATTGCTTCATCCATCACTGATCATAACATCCAAAACAACACATCAAAACAACACATCAACAGTCCATCACACAGGTGAATATGTATCTGCCTGAGGGACTCACAACCACTATAGAATCCCACAATTACAGATTTGTTTAGTATTATATAGTAATTATATTATACAAAAACTGAAATGTGTTGTGTAATGTAATTGTTTTGTATATATATTGTGTAAAGACTTTTTTTCAGCACAAGCCAAAAATCTCAAAATTGACCAGTGAAAAAAAAAAAAGATGTTTTTGCCTGCCATGTCTCGCCTTAAGAGATTTGTTTAAAAACGTTGATTCATCCAGGAATGAAACAAGTGAAGTATTTATGAAGTGAGTCATTGAATCACTCAAATAAAAAAATTATTTAAACGTTTTAAATAGACTGCAGCAATTAACATTTTGTCAGAACCTCTAGTAAATTTCATGTTATTTTGTTTAGTTGTCTGTTCAGAATCTTGGGAGAATCGTGATTTCAGTAAAAAAAAAAAAAAAAAAAATGTGATTCTCAATTCATCCAGAATCGTGCAGTTCTAAGCCAAACCAAAACAAAGCACATAAACCACACCTACCGGTGATGCCCAGTTTGTAGAGCTCACGAAACTTCTGGTTGAAGGCCTCTCCGGGCACATAGTCACCCAGACCGATAGTGGAGAGTGAGATAAAGCAGAAGTAGAAGGATTCCAGAAAGTTCCAGTTCTCTTCTAGGGCAGAGAAAATGGCCGCAGGGATGAGGAAGAAACAGGACACAGCTACGACGGCCAGCATGGTTGCATGTACGAGGGCCACCAGGGGTTTAGACAGACCCCAGCGCGTATGCACGTACATAACGGGCCGCCATGTGCTATAGACCATGATCCTTTGCACCACAGCCGTGAGGAAGAGGAGGGTGAAAGGGATGCCAATCACAGAGTAAATGATGCAGAAAGCCTTCCCACCATCAGAGAGAGGAGCAGTGTGACCATATCCTGTGAATTATAAGGTGGAAATTGCACATTAAACATTCCCATTTACTTAATGAAAATGTTTTCTTCAGGAGACTAGCATATACCCATGGATTAGCACACTCTATTCTTATCACTGAAAACAAAACCATACTGTCTCACAGCCATTGCCAGACACAGATTAACACATAGATTAAGTTCCATCCTGGATTAATCATTCAGTCAAGCACTGTAATTTCATTTCTGTGTGCGTGTCCCTGAAATAAACAGATTATATTGCTCTCATTTCTGCCCTCAGCAGTTTGATGCCTCCCTAGAGCTCACAACTAATGGACAATCTCACATTATGGACATCAACAATCAGGTTAGTTTGCAGGGTCTCTCTTAATGCCTCGCGCCTCAGACACAACCGTGCTAGAAGGATTTGCGTTACAGAGCAAAGTCAATTAATAAGGAAGCAAGGACATAAATGCCAGTTTGAAAAGGAAATGACAAAAGAACAATTTCTAGTGATTACCGTAAATTTATGCCAAAACTCTTGATCTCTGTCATTGAAACCATCTATAAACCTTAATGAAACAATTAAATAATCAATTAATAAGGAAGTTATACCTATAAGATTTTGGAAAATGGATGGATGTGGTCTTCTGGTCAGATGTGGAAATTCAAATTCATTTCGCGTATGACTCTCACAGTGCATTCTGGGTATTCTCTAGCCATTGAGCGTGCTCTGGCCCTCCAGCCTGTGGTTCTTTCTATGGCCTTATTCCACTCTCTATCAAACTGTCTTGTTCAAATGTCCTTTTTTAGAAAAAAATAAAGAAGAAGTAAAACTATCTTTTGTGCAACATGCATTAATGTAAAGGGGAACTAGATACTGAATGTCTGTGTTAATGATAAAATTGTTGAAAACTTTTTTTCCAGTTAAATCATGACAGTGCTTTTACTCATACAACCCCATATCCAGAATTTTTTTTTAACATTTTTTAAAATGCAATAAATCAACAAAATCAAGAATTTGTGATTTGTTAATTCTCTTGAACCTTTATTTAACTGACAAGAGTACAAACAAAAGATTTCTAATATTTTTTCACTGGCCAACTTAATTGTATTTTGTAAATATAAACAAATTTTGATTTAGATGACTGCAACACACTCCAAAAAAGTTGGGACAGAGGCATGTTTAATACTGTGTCGCATCATCTTTCCTTTTAATTACACTTTTTAATCACTTGGGAATTGAGGATACAAATTGTTGCAGTTTTGCCAGTGGAATTTTTACCTAATGCCAGATACAAGACAGCCGCTCAACAGTCCGTGGACGTTGTCTGATTCTCCTTTTCATGTTGGGTCATGCATTTTCAATAAGAGACAGATATGAACTTCAGGCAGCCAGTCAAGCACATCCACTGTACGGTGTAGAGTGTCTAACAAGTGCAGAATGAGGCCTGGCATTGTCTTGCTTCCCAGAAAAGATGTAATCTTATGGTTATTTCTATGAGCACACATCTATGATATGTCTCTGTACAACCTTTCACACATTTTCAAGTCACTTATACCGTTTGCACTGATGCATCCCCATACCATGACAGATGTCAGCGGCATCTCTGCACAGAATTGATGTATTTCTCCTTGCGCAACCATGATTCAAGTTGTATTTCTTGATACACCAGTATACTTTGTTAAGTGACAACGGTTTTCCAAAGTACTCCCGAGCCCATGTGGCTATTTTTTTTATGTTTTATGATGGTTTCTCATGCAATGACATCTAAGGCTCAAAGGTCACGCACATTTCCAGCCTTGCCCACATGGACTGAGATTTCTCTGGATATGCTGAATCTTTTCATAAAATTATGTATGGTAGATGGTGAAAGACCCAAATTCTTTGCTATCTGGCATTGAGAAATGTGACTTGGATTGTTTGACAATTCTCTCATGAAATTTGGAACAAAGTGGTGAGCAAAGAGTCATGACCCATTTTTGCTTGCAAAGACTAAGATGCTCCTTTTATGCCACTAACCCTCACTTATGACCAATTCACATGCCTTTGTGGGCGGTTTAAAACTGTTTAACCTGGATATTTTATACTTGTTTTACTTTTATTTTGTCTCTGTCCCAACTTTTTTGGAGCGTGTTGCAGCCATCAATATAAGAATATTAAATTAAGTTTGTCAGTGAAAACATTGGATTTGTTTGTAATCGTTGTACTTTTGCCAGTTAAATAAAGGTTCAAGATAATTAACAAAATCACAGATTCTTGATTTCGTTGCATTTTACAAAATGTCCCAACTTTTCTGGAAATGGGGTTTTATAAGCTAGCTCACACTTCCCCAACAAATGCCAACAAACACCAAATTCCAGTGGTAATTGGGATTTGTTGAATCCATGTGTTAACCTGGTGGTGTTTTCTAGAGCAGTGCTTATCAACTTATCAGCATGATCAAAACTTTGCTAAAAAACCTGTTGTACACAATATACTACATGCCTTCTACACTCTGATTAATAGTTCACACCTTTTTAGTACGTAAAAGGCATTTTAGTATAATTCTGAATATGTGGTTGTGGTAGACGTGTCTTTTTGTTATGAAATCTAGAATGATTTTGTAAACGTAATAATTTTAATATTGTTATTACTTTTGATATTAATAAGATGAACATTTACTGGACTGAAGCAACTTAGATTTACTTGATAATCAATACTTTTTTTTGTTGAAAATGTATCAGATTACACATCAGGCTTTTGAGAAAAGTTTATTCATTGTATCTCATTCATATCTCATTGTATTTCATTATATGATTTGCCCACCACGATTAAAACTAAAGAGCTTTGATCATAAAAACATTTAAATATCATCTTACTAAGATATATTATTGTGAGATATAAAGTGATAACTGATACAGACTTGATTTTCAATACAAACTCAAAAATTAATATTACTTTTAATCCATTTAAATAAAAACATCGGCATATTTTTGCTCAATAATTAATTTTGTTCATAATTACAAATATGGTCTTTCATGTTATACTGGATTGGATAGTTGTACATGCTTGAGGCTTGTTATGATTGACGAGTTTCATAATGAGAGAAGAGGGGTTGTTTTCATTTAAAGAAACACTATAGTCACTTCTGTAGAACAGAAACTAAAAATCGTTATCTGCATGTCTGAGCTCACTTCTCTGTATATCTGAGCATGCAGGCCCATATCTGTATAGTTCACAATCTGAATAAGACCAAATTGTAGAGATCTTCTATAAAGTTGTTGTCCGTTTCATCCCCGTATGAGAATTGGATACCTGTCTAAGGTAACATTTCTGCGTAAAGGCAGGTGTTAAATGACAGACGAGACAGCCTCTCGAAGGGAACCAAGAAAATGGAGAAAAACAAGAAGGCTACAAAATTAGCAGAACTTATCAGTTATTATCAGA
Source organism: Gila orcuttii (assembly GCA_026230005.1). Taxonomy (NCBI): domain Eukaryota; kingdom Metazoa; phylum Chordata; class Actinopteri; order Cypriniformes; family Leuciscidae; genus Gila; species Gila orcuttii. The sequence continues at coordinate 23,902,987 of JAPDVR010000019.1, read as the reverse complement.
AGTGGATTAAACGTATTTGAAAAAGAGTCGGAAAAGGCAAATGAGATGTCTGTATTGTGTGTTGTTGTTATTGATGCCTTGCTGAAGCCTTTAAAATAAATATAGGTCATTGCAAATAAATGAAATCATGGTGCATCATTAAAAATCATGAATTACATCGGATCTTCAGAGTAGGCCTATCAGGTACCGTATGCAAGTTAGTTAGCATATTTAATGTCATGCAGTCATATAACTTTATGACTTTATCCGCATTGCTGAATGACTCACCTGTGGTTGATAAGACAGTGCTTGCAAAAAACAAAGACGATGTGAAGTCCCAGTTCCAGCTGGCCGATGCGTTGTTGAGAATAGACACCCCATAGTTGCTGGCATCCAACGCTTTGGACAGAAACCTCTCCAGCCGCTCCTCGGACAGACATTTGTGTTCCTTGAGGAACTGTCGTTTGATCTCTCTGAGCTGCTGGCGCAGGAGGTCTTCATACGGCAGCTCCACAGAGGAGAACACCACCGCACCGAATATGAGATATAGAATATAGCCGAGCACCAGAAACAGAAAATACCATGCCGATTTGTTGCTCTGTATCAAGCGCACACACGAATTACCGGCGAGGGATTGGAGCATCTTTAGTTTTCCTATAGATCCGATGTTGATGATGTCGGACTCGCGTGGCTTAGATGCGTTTTAATGCCCTTGTTTAAACGAGTGGCTCCGAATGCAGCGCGAGGAAGATCGAGCTCAGCTCGTAATGGGGACGTGACGTCACTGGCTCTCTCGCCCACCAGGTAACACATCAAGAGAGGAAAAAAGAAGAAAAAAACATCAAGAGAGGAAAGAGCATCAAGACTGTCTGTGCCGAGTTTAACATCCTCCTACTTACATCATTGTTGCAGTCTCACACCCGTTTCACTCATAGGCTACTCAGTGTGCAGTGCGTATGCGGTGCGTGTTGCGGTGCATATAGGGCCTACGGTACAGGAGCAGCACGCGCTTTTCACATATGCTGCGTTTGCAGTGCGCTACTGATCCGCAGTTTCTGTATGCCACAAAATCAAAAATAGCTAAGTAATTTTGATTTTAAATCCAAACGTTAACGTTGACATTGTTTAAGACATTGAAACAGTATGAAAATAAATTGTAATCATTGTGATTCTTTGTTTTACATGTAGTTTTCCCCCACCCCCTCCCCAAAACATATATCATGTATTTTTTGAGGGGGGAAAAATCATATATGATGGCATTTTGCAACTTCTGAGACAATAATCATACTTTTTTGTTTTTCTTGACCCTGTAATTTAGTAACTGCAGAACACATTAACTGTAATTATGCGTATATGATGAAATTATTACAGTTTCTTGTCAATCTGTGTCTATTTTAATGTGAACAATGCGCTGCCACTTTAATTCAGTGCGGTGCAGCACATCAAAAATAGACTCGGTGCGGAAACGATCGCTGCACTGCTGTATACGCACCGCACCTGGAACGGATCGCCGGACCGCACCCGCGTGCAGTGTGAAAGCTCTAACCTGTTAACATGGGCACGTAAAAAAATACGCACCGCATACGCACTGCAAACGGAGTAGGCTATGTGTGAAACGGGCGTCAGGCAGAGGATGTTATTGTGCATGGTTGCTGTGGAAAGAGGCAAATCGATTTTAGTTCCGAACTTCCGATTCTGGTTCTTCTCAATGATTTTGGTTCCAATAGTGATGCTTTGCTTGTTTTGAGAAATAAATATTTCAAACAAATGAGTCCGCAAATTAACGCAGCGGTAGAGTTACACTTACACACTGCACTTATTCGCAATCACAAAAGTTTACTATTTGCGGTTTTCAAACCCTCGGGTGTGTGTCAATAGAGTGGACAAGGACAATAGAATTAAATAAAAAAATGAACAAAATTTGTTTTCATAAAATCATAGTCTATAGGCCTATATAAAAGAAACACGTGAAATATGGATATTTACATAATTAATAGATTAATAAAACGAAAGAAAAAACTGCATGCTGCTGAGTTTGGTTCATTTCTGTGAGGCGCGGCTCTTCACGAACAAGTTGACGGAAACGAAAGGTTGCTCTTGAAAAAGTTTGAAAACCACTGATTTAAAGCTTTGCCGGGTAAACATTTCATTGGCGTTCTGTTCTGACCATTTTTTACAGTCTATGGTTCTGACATGATGAACTTTTTTTGAGCGCGTATGCCCGAAGCGCGCACACTGACAAACAGCGCAAATCTTTTGCGTCTGATTTTTGTTGGGTCAGACCCATCTGCTAGCAATGGGGGGCCGAGACTGAGAGAGCTACATGGAAAAATATGCACCAAACTAGACACTTTGAAATTTTGTTGTTTTCATGATTACAAAAGTTGGGTGGCCCTCCCACTAGACTAAAAAAGGTTGGTTTACCCTGACCTCAACAAAGAATTAAAAAACATGACCCTCCCCTATTTTCCTCCGGTAGTCCATTCCATAAATACCTAACGGTCCCCAACTCGAACGAATAAAGTGGTAGACTAACATTTATTTATCGCGGTTTATTTTTGATTCACTACAAAAGATCCACATTCATTGGGGAATTAGACTATTTTGTTGATTCACTTAAATGAACCAGCTCGTGAGAGTCGTTAGTGTTTGACTTGAAGCGGCGCTGTTATGTGCATACCTCAAAGTACCGCGAGAGCGATTAGAGAGCAGACAGCTCCGTATGCGTTCGAATCGCTGTAGCCGTAATTTCAAAGGCAAGTCAAACACACCTAGGCTGCATCCAAAATCACATAATTCCCTATATAGAAGAACAATACCAATTCTTGTCTTAGGACAACTTTGACAAACTTTTTTGATCCACTTCAAATGTTGACTAGGCTACTGTACTTTCGCAACTGAGTATGTAACGTTGAGTATGTAAAATCTTTGTAAAATCTAAAATCTTTGACTCCCATGAGCACAGAATTGTGAATAATGTTGACCTAGTGACGTAAAAGTCACATGAATTCCGATATGACTGTTCAGAGGGCGGTCGCATTGCAAAAAATCTGACCTGTATCGGATTTAGTATGAATCGGAATTTAAAAGATCAGATTCCATGTGGTTTGTGCTGTTCACACTGTCATTAGAAAAACCGATCAGAGTAAAAAACGGATTTGGGCCACATTTGTCTGCATTTTGAACTCTAATTCTAAATAAAGCTTGTGAGTGTGATGGGCTTCATCTGTCTCTCTCTTCCAATAATGCAGATAATTAGTATGGCCATGAAGTAATTACTTATTCAAAATAAGTACCTACTCAAGAGAGTATGTGATTTCGGATGCAGCTGTAAGGAAGCCTACTTCTCAATACTCAAATTGAGGTGTCCTTGTTTCCTCGCTCCTCCATCCTCCAGCCCGTGACCCGGAAACCAATCGAACTCAGCCATCTTGAAGGGCATCTCAAATTGCCATCAGCCGGAAACTGAAGCCTCCCTGGGGGCCGCCATTGTAGCAGACCATCACCTGCTGTTAGCATTCCATTGACTCCCATTCATTTTGGCGTCACTTTGACCGCGAATAACTTTACATCTGAAGCGTCCAAAGACTTAATTGGTCTATTATTTGTTTCTAAAGAAACACGACAATGTATGGCTCCATTACTTTGTATCTTATGTTATGGCCCCGTAGAAGCCATTTTTGTAAAAATAGGCTAACGTTTGCGTCATAACCACGCGACTCTCTGTCGCACATTAGAGAATTTACCGTATAGAAAGGAGGAGAAGCTCACATGCAATCGTTTACTGTCTATGAGGCAATCGGGGGGACATGGAGCATAAAGTCAAGGAAGAAGCTCATAGATAGAGAGTCCATAAAAGCAACGGGACAAAATATTTCAACAACGTTTTTGAGGAATTGGAAATAATTAGGTATGTGGCACAGCTACTAGAAGATTTACAACTGTCAGACAAGTTGCTCACGTCACATCTACGTCGTCAAGCTCAGTTTGAGACTGCACAGTACGTTCAGCCATCAGGAAGTGAGTGCTTCTAATGGGCTTCACATTTTTCAGTTGAAATCAAGGGGGTCGCTGTGTCCATTTCTTTTACTGTCTATGCAAATTGCACCGCGGTGAGGCAAGGAGGAGAGAATATAATTTGGGTCTATTGAGTGGAGCTACAATATCCAACCACACCCTAACCCACAACTCTATCCCTCCACCCCATCCAAAAAGGTGGAGCTGGATGTCATTTGACTGCAGTGAGCACCACTTAGGCCGAGCAAGGACACTTCCTGAGGAGTCATGAACGAGGATACACAGGTGTAACCTTCCCTCGCATCCTAAGGGGTGGAAATTTAAGATGTGAGGAAAGAAAGCAAAAAAAGTAAACAAGAATGCGCAAATAAGAAATGAGAAGCACCCTTAGGCTGCATCCGAAGTCGCATACTTTCCTACAATAATAGGCGAAAAACAGTATGTGACAAAAGAAGTATGTCCGAATTCACAGCACTCATAAAAGAGTGGGCTAAACCAAACAAAATAATATAGTAGCTACTCATAGTATGTCCGGATTACATTCATACTACACACATTCATACTAAATAGAACCTATAGTACCTTCCAAAAAAGTATGCAATTTCGGACGCAGCCATATTATTATATGGTGCTGTGTTTTTTGATTCACTAAAATGAACCAATGAGAGTAATTCGTTCAGGAATCGGACTGCATTGGTGGCGCATTTAGTTTCAGTGTAATTGTTCAAATTACTATGTGCTATGTTCAGGAAAATGACTACTGTCAAATAATAAAAAGAAAATAAGAACAAATAATCTAACTACAAGCAACAACACAAATAAATACAATAGAGCAAAGACACAAATAAAATAAACTGTGCTTTTCAGGTTTTTCAGGTAGAGGTCTAACAGTAGTTTTCAGGTACAGAAATTTAAAAAAATATAATCAAATCTAAAATAACATTGCATATAATCTTCACTGTATGAATCAAATAAAGGTGAATCATTATTGAAATTACAAAAGCTAGCAGTGAGTAATTTCCTTGTCTTTTGTTGTTTGATTAACACTAAAAACACAGACAGCAGGAATATTAGGCTGCTGTCACTTTAAGACATAATGCACGGATCCAAAATACTGATACACATGCGTTGTCTTTCTAAACTTTACGTTAACTTAAGACATAACCTACTATGTTTTCTAGGATACTCACCAAAATGGGCATGTTGTGAATTTTTCCATTCAAGCGCAAGACTTGAAAGAGAACTTAATATTGAGTGCACAAATCTTCTCACAGCGCGCCCGAATTCACTTTCGCATCGCCTTGCGCTTGAATGTTTAAATTGGCAAAGCTTAAATGATTTTAGTTTAAACGCAGATAGCAACGTGTGTTGTTCAGGTCTCACCTACGCTCGCCCGCCACCAACACCCAGGTGATTACACTCCTATTGAACGAAGTTTACAAAGTGACTGTTTTGTCCACATTTTTTTAGTCATTACGGTTGTAACGTATTGGGAAGCATTAATGCGTATCCATCAACAGAAACATACACTAGCCAATCTCTGTATGTTTGTTTTATGCGTTGTTGTTTTCAACAAATGATGTTTTATTAACAAGGTTCGGGAGGAGCAGGTGCAGATAATTAACCCAATCAGCACAAGTGGAGATCAATCAGTAATCGACTCAGGACAAGATAAATAACAGCAGAACCCACTTGTGTTTCTTGACGGTTTATCAGCATCCCACCTCCACCCCATCTCCTCACTTTTAGTTCCATCTCTAGTTCCATCTACTCTTACCAACGGGGGGAGTACTCTGGGTTCGGGCAGAAATTCCGAGCTCGGAGCCCTCCACCCAGACAGCACGCCAAGTACGCATAACCGTTACCATAATAATTATATGTAGATGTGAACTCGTGAAACCATATTATAGATGCGTCTACAGATTTGAGATGAACAGCGGTGCAAGTGCATGTCAAACCGTGGGTGGAGAACGGTACGGTTCGATTTTTTACCGTGAACTGTTAAACCCCTTGAACCGACTCATAAGAGTAATTCTTTCAAGAATCGGACTACATCTGTGATGTGTTTTGCTTCACAAAAAATATTAGTTTCTGTTTTTCTACCCTTATGCACATGCCTAATGTATGAATACGTTTTTTTTTTTTTTTCTGTATTCTGTATTTCAGTATTCTGTATTGGGAATTTAAACCTCTGAGCAGTAACAGGAGGTGGATTGCAAAATGTTTGTTTACTGCTGATACAATAAGTACAGATTATAATTTTGCACAAAGCAGGATTGGATCTGTGTGGTGCCATCATAGACTTTGAAGGGGATTCTCTAGTTAGTAAGAATAGGCTTTATAGTGACATTAAACGTCTAGACTGGAACAGTGTTTCTTGTCAATAAAGTAGGCATACATTGTCTACCTCAAGCAACGTTAATGTAACAGTGTAAAATATCAGCACAGAAAAATGGCGCCACTTAGTGGGAAAACTTGATACAAGACGCAAAGACAAAAATTGTTCTCTCAAAATGTTTGGCCATAGTATAAGACTTTCTAGAAAAAAATGCTAAGTTTTTACACTATCTGGCTATGTGAACTGTTTTAATCAGTGATGGATTTGAAATATATTTTACTTGTGGTATTTTACTTCTGTTAAACAGGATTTTTTTCCCTGAACAATTTTGAACTCCAATTCAAACCGAAGGAACACATAATTGTCTTTGATGTGGTGTGATAATGAAGCAGGAATTCCTGCTCAAATGGTCTGAAATTGTTTTAAAACTAACTTATTTTTATAGGGATTATGCATGCTTTAAAAGGTCAATCTAATTTACTTACAAGGTTGCAATTATTATAAAATTATCAAAGACAAAACAATAGAGCATTCAATTTCTTTTCTTTTCTTTTTTTTTTTTTTTTTACATATATGACCAAGGCAATGCCAAGTATTTCATTGTTCATATAAGCTCATATTTGCCTCTTGTTTATTCTTGGCATTAAAAATAAAAATGTGTGTGACCTGTCTGTCTACTTGTGCCATGGATATGAGACTCTCCTATCAGTCTCTCTTGGTTCAGTGAGTTTCTTGAGCTTTGCGCAGTTTTGTTTCAAACACAAACCTCCCGCTGCACCCTTTTTTGTTGTTCTCTCATCCTGGAATCATAAATTGACCTCAGTCTCATCAGGATCAATCAGGCTGTGCTCTAAGGCAAAGCTTCTTTAACGTTAATACAGTTGTCAGAATTATATTGGCACCCCTGGTAAGTATGATCAAAGAAGGCTCTAAATATAAATCTGCACTGTTTCTCCTTTTGATCTCTCATTCAGAAAATTCACAAGAATCTAACCTTTCATTGAAGTAAAATATTTGAAAGTGGCGGGTAAATCACTTTATGAAATAAATGTTTTTCTCCTAAACACGTTGGCCACAATTATTGGCATGCTTTTATTAAATACTTTTTGCAACCTCCTTTTGCCAAGATAACAGCTCTGAGTTTTCTCCTGCCTGATGAGTTTGGCGAACAACTGACAAGAGATCAGAGACCATTCCTCCATACAGAATCTCTCCTTCAGATCCTTCAGATTTCCAGCTCCATGTTGCTCGTCTCTTCAGTCCAGCCCACTCATTTTCTATGGGGTTCAGGTCTGGGGACTGGGATGGCCATGGCAGAAGCTTCAATTTGTGCTCAGTGACACATTATTGTGTTTTGGATCATTGTCCTGATGGAAGATCCAACCACGGCCCATTACAAGTTTTCTAGCAGAAGCCGTCAGGTTTTGATTTTTTATCTGTTGGTATTTGCTATAGAATCCATGATACCTTGTATCTGAACAAGATGTCCAGGATTTCCAGCAAAAAATAGGCCCACAACATTAAAGATCCAGCAGTATATTTAACTGTAGGCATGGGGTACTTTTTTAGCAACAAACCAATCTGGTGGGTTTGCTGCCAAAAAGCTCTTTTTTAGTTTCATCTGACCATAGAATCCTGTCCCTTTAGATGTTCCAGTCGTGACTGACAAATGAATATGCTGGAGATTGTTTTTGGATGAGCGAGGAGGATTTTACTTGAAACTCTCCCAAACAACTTGTGGTGATGTAGGGGTTGTTTGATCATTTTTTAGGCTTTCTGACACCAAGACTCAACTAATCTCTGCAATTCTCCATCTGTGATCCTTGGAGAGTCTTTGGCCACTCAAACTTTCCTCCTCGCCAAACATTAGGACGATATAGTCACATGTCCTCTTCCAGGCAGATTCATTACATCTGTAGTTAATAGGAACTTCTTAATTATTGCCCTGATGGTGGAAATGGGGATTTTCAATGCTTTAGCTATTTTCTTATACAGCCACTTTCTATTTTGTGAAGCTCAACAATCTTTTACTGCACATCAGAACTATATTCTTTGGTTTTACTTATTGTGATGGATTATTAAGGGAATTTGGCCTTTTTGTTTCCTCATATTTATACTAATCTGTCACAGGAAGCCATGGCTGGACAATTTCATGCTCTTAGTCACCCTTAAAAAAAAAAAAGTTCTCGGGGTACCAACAATTGTGGCCAATGTGTTTTGGAGAAAAAGTACTTATTTCATAAAGTGATTTCCCCCCCACTTTCAATTCTTTTACTTCAATGAAAGGTTAGATTTCTGTGAATTTTTTTAATGAAAGATCAAAAGGATAAACAATGCAGATTTATTTTTAAAGCCATCTTTGATCATATTTACCAGGGTTGCCAATAATTGTAGCTGCCTGACAGCTACAACTGTAGCTGCCTGACAGTCTATTGAGCTGTACACATTTTCCTATTTATTATTTAAAAAATAACTTAAAAAAAGTAAGTAACCTGGTTGCCTTAAAGTTTTAAATTCATTAAATTAAAAAATTCAGTTAATACAATGAAGTAGATTGACTCAAAATATTATGTTATCTGAACCACATGAATTATCTAAGTTGATTTAACAATATATATATATATTTTTTTTTTGTCTTTTGTAAAATCAACTTAGATAATGAATGTGGTTCAGATAACATAATATTTTGAGTTTTTATTAAACCGATCTCCATTGTACTAACTCACATTTTTAAATTTCAATGAACTCAAAATTAACCAGGTAAATTTTTTTAAGTTAAACCAACAATAATTTTTTTTTACAGTGTAAAATTGTAAATTCAGTCATATACACTCACCTAAAGGATTATTAGGAACACCTGTTCAATTTCTCATTAATGCAATTATCTAATCAACCAATCACATGGCAGTTGCTTCAATGCATTTAGGGGTGTGGTCCTGGTCAAGACAATCTCCTGAACTCCAAACTGAATGTCAGAAAGGGAAAGAAAGGTGATTTAAGCAATTTTGAGCGTGGCATTGTTGTTGGTGCCAGACGGGCCGGTCTGAGTATTTCACAATCTGCTCAGTTACTGGGATTTTCACGCACAACCATTTCTAGGGTTTACAAAGAATGGTGTGAAAAGGGAAAAACATCCAGAATGCGGCAGTCCTGTGGGCGAAAATGCCTTGTTGATGCTAGAGGTCAGAGAAGAATGGGCTGACTGATTCAAGCTGATAGAAGAGCAACTTTGACTGAAATAACCACTCGTTACAACCGAGGTATGCAGCAAAGCATTTGTGAAGCCACAACACGCACAACCTTGAGTCGGATGGGCTACAACAGCAGAAGACCCCACCGGGTACCACTCAGCTCCACTACAAATAGGAAAAAGAGGCTACAATTTGCAAGAGCTCACCAAAATTGGACAGTTGAAGACTGGAAAAATGTTGCCTGGTCTGATGAGTCTCGATTTCTGTTGAGACATTCAGATGGTAGAGTCAGAATTTGGCGTAAACAGAATGAAAACATGGATCCATCATGCCTTGTTACCACTGTGCAGGCTGGTGTAACGGTGTGGGGGATGTTTTCTTGGCACACTTTAGGCCCCTTAGTGCCAATTGGGCATTGTTTAAATGCTACGGCCTACCTGAGCATTGTTTCTGACCATGTCCATCCCTTTATGGCCACCATGTACCCATCCTCTGATGGCTACTTCCAGCAGGATAATGCACCATGTCAAAAAGCTCGAATCATTTCAAATTGGTTTCATGAAGATGACAATGAGTTCACTGTACTAAAATGGCCCCCACAGTCACCAGATCTCAACCCAATAGAGCATCTTTGGGATGTGGTGGAACGGGAGCTTCGTGCCCTGGATGTGCATCCCACAAATCTCCATCAACTGCAAGATGCTATCCTATCAATATGGGCCAACATTTCTAAAGAATGCTTTCAGCACCTTGTTGAATCAATGCCACGTAGAATTAAGGCAGTTCTGAAGGCGAAAGGGGGTCAAACACAGTATTAGTATGGTGTTCCTAATAATCCTTTAGGTGAGTGTATAGTCCTATGATTGGTGAATGATACATCCTACGGATGCGCTGGGATGCATCATCAGTGATGTATCCTGGGTTCATTGGGGGTTTCGGGTTTCAAAACATGATACACCCTCGCCCAGGGGACCCAGCCGGGGTTGATCAAGCCCAGACTTGTGTCCCAGCAGCGTTAGCCAACGGATCTCCTCTCTTTATCCACAGCCTATCTAGAAGCTCTCTCTGCTGCTTCTGTTGCAGTCCTGATGGCTGTTTTCTTCAATGGCCTGCCAGGTGTAGGCTCAGTAGAAAGAGTGTCCAGCAAAACCTCTACATCCTACTTCTACTGGGTGGCAGTGTGCTCACCCCTGCCTCCAGCATTCTTCCACAAGTTCCTGGTACTTGGCATTCTTCCTCTCGAATGCTTCTTCCAAGCGGTCTTCCCAGGGCACAGTCAGTTCTATCAGGGCAAGCTGTTTCGTGACCTCTGACAGAATGATGATGTCAGGTCGCAAAGATATCACTGCGATATGTGCCGGGAACTTGAGTTGTCTGCCTAGATCGACCATCAGCTGCCAGTCCTGTGCTGTAGTGAGCAGGCCTTCAGCAACTATAGGCTGCGGTTTGGGCTTCTCTCCTGCCTTTATGAATGACATGTGCTTTCTGGGGGGTGGTGGTGCCTGCACTTTGTTATGGCTGAAAAGACACACTCGGCCACTACCTTCAGCACTTGGTTGTGCCGCCAGCGGTATCAGCCATCCCCCAGGGCCTTTGTGCAGCTGCTCAGGATGTGCTCGAGAGTTCCTCTCCCAGAGCAGAGAGGAAAGGATGGTGTGTCAGCCTTGTCCCAGAGTTGGAGGTTTGCCGGGCTGGGAAGGGTAACATACACCGCTTGGTGCAGGAATTGTATTGATCTTATTTCTCCCACAGCTGCTCTCACTTCCTCCTGAACAAGCCACCTTCTCTCCTTGCCCTGGGCCTTGCTGTACTTAGGCGATGGACAGCTCCCAAAGCCTGCTCTTCCCTTCGCCACTGTCCCCACCACTGCCTTGTGCCTCAGCCTCGCTTCTGCCGCCTCCAGCTTCCTAATGGCACTCCATTACCTGCCTGTGTGGATTTTAATGCTGTGCCATTAGGCCAGTGCCATTAGGCCAGCATTGAAATCCGCACAGGCAGGAAATGGAGTGCCATTAGGAAGCTGGAGGCGGCAGAAGCGAGGCTGAGGCACAAGGCAGATTTTGGGGTTTTTTGAGTCTCTGTACTGCAGTGCCTCTCTAGTGCGGGAGACCTTGAATTCTTCCGTGATGCTTTTGAATGCAAGCTGCAGAATGTTGTCCCTTCAGTACAGAGCTGCGCTGCTGATGTTGCGTGGCAATCCTAGCCACCTGCGAAGGTACCCGCTGATCTTCCTCTCCATTGCCTCTACTGATGTGACTGGAACATCATACACCAGCAGAGGCCAGAGAATGCGGGGCAGGATGTTGTGTTGGTAAATCCAGGACTTAAATTTTCCTGGGAGCCCTGACTTGTCTACTCTGCTGAGCCAGGTCTCTAACTCCTTGATGGATAACTGGACAGCTGCCACATCTCTAAGGCTCAGATCAAAAAGTTTTCCCAAACTCTTAACTGGCTTCTCAGTGATGGATGGTATCGTGGTGCCATCCAGGGCGAAATGGAACTTGTCGGACACCCTGCCTCGCTTCAAGACAATTGACCTGGATTTCGTTGATTTGAAGCTCATTTTCGTCCACTTGATAATCCTCTCAAGACCTTAAAGTATATCCATCTACTACCTGGTACAGAGGATGTAGTGACAGTGAGGTCATCCATGTAGGCCCTGATGGGGGGCAGCCGCATGCCAGACCTTGTTAAGGGGCCTCTGCACTCCACCTCTGCAGCCTTCACTACCATGTTCATGGCGAGGGCAAAAAGAGTGACTGATATTGGGCACCCGGTGATAATGCCCTTCTCCAGCTGCTGCCAACTTGATGTTATTGATCCAGATGTGACTCTCAATCTGAAGTTGTTATAATAGTCCAAGATTAGGTCCTTGATCTTGCTGGGAACACGGTGCTGGTTCAACGTAGTCTTTACCAACTTGTGTGGTATTGAACCGTAAGCGTTGGCCAGGTATAGCCACAGCACAACCAGATCTCTTTTCCATTCGCATGCCTCTCTGATCAACTGTGTGACTGCTCCTGTGTGTTCCAGGCAGCTTGGCATCCCTGGAGTCCCTCCCTTCTGCACTGATGTGTCGATATAGTTGTTCTTTAGCAGGAATTCTGTCAGCTGTCGAGACACGACGCTGAACAAAATCTTGCCTTCAACGCTGAGCAAAGAGATGGATCTGAACTGCTCAAGGTTTGTGGAATTTTCTTTCTTAGGAATCCACACCCCTTCAGCATACCTCCATTGCTTGGGAACGACCCCTCTGCGCCATATTATACGCAACAGCTTCCAAAGGCATTGGAGCAGTTCTGGGCAGCGCTTGTAAACCTTGTATGGTACTTTGCTCGGTCCAGGAGCTGAACTGGCTCTGGCTGCTTTCACCACTTCTAGGATCTCTTTCAGGCTCTCTTTCAAGTCGACTTCTGGGGCTGGTTGATCCAGAAGGGCCCTCTGGTGTTCCAATTCCTGGTTTCACTGAGGATCCTGCAGTGTGGCGTGGAGATATTGGTCAACCTCCTCCTTGAAGCATGTGAGGCGTCCGCTTCGCTTGCTGCCAAGCAATTCCCTTGTAAAACCGAAGGGGTTAGCTATGAAAGTGGCTCTTTTCCTGGCTCTTCCCTGCCCCGTCTCTTATGCCACTCTGTCCTCCGCAGTGTCATGAGCATTTTCCTGAGGATATTGTGGAGCTCTGCAAGTGGTGGTTTCTCCTCCTCTGTGCTCTTGAACCGCTCTTGTCACAGCTGATGGATCTTTGCCACTCTTCGATTCAGGATGTAAGGTGCTTCGCTGGATTTCTCATCCTCCTGTCCAAAACGCTCTGCTCCATAGCTCACGATGACTACGGACATAGCTTGCAGGCGGCTGTCGACATCCCCCTTCCACATGCTTGATATTATAAGGGCGGTATCTTCCCCAAATTGGTGCCACTCTCTCCGTTCACTGGCAGGGGGCCATTTCACTTGTGCCTTTTGGTCTACTCTGCCCGGTGTAGGAGCTTCTGGTGCTTGGAGGTGCTGAGCTCTGTGGGGTGACTCCAGGCCAGGGTCCTCCTGCGTCTCACCAGGGACAGACCTCGTACGCTGCTCTGTGGGCTCCTGCACCAAACACTTCGCCCTGGCCTGATGTATTTTTAGACCGCGCAGGTTATGATTCATTTGAAAATATATGCATCAAAGTTTAATGGTATTTCCAACTATGTCAGTGTATACTGTAAAAACTAGTAAGATTTATTTATTTCCCAAGTTTTGCACACAATTTTTAAAGTAGATTTAGCAACTGTGAAACTAAGTAAAATCTATACTGTTTTTATAGTAAATCAATCAAAAGTTGTAGGCATTTTTTTTATTTTACATGTTAAGTAAATCTCAAAATGTGATTATTTAAAATATAATTAATTGGAAGTTATGCATACATATAATTTGTTAGTTTTATTTAAATTGAAATTTTATGAGTAAATGTAATTTGATAATTTTATGAAAAACAAAATCATTAAAAGCCGTGAATAAATCCAACTTCGATAATTTAGCAGTGGCTATAAAACAATCAACCCTTGTTAAAAAAATGGACGTAAAAATTAACATAATAAACTAAAAGAAACTTCTATACATGAAATTAGATCATTGTAAAATAAGGAAAATGCGTTTCATGATAAAATATAAAAATGAACTATTATTAAAAACAGAAAATGGTTCTTAGCCTAGTATTAGTACATTTTCATCTTGTGTCGCCTATCGAACTTTGAGCAAACGATATGAATGAAACATGTCCTTTTAATGTGTGCTGTATAAAATGTTATGCATTAACTATGCATTATTATTATTGTTTTACGTGATGTGCACAAAGCACTCGTGCGCCTTTATGTCCTAGAAACATGTCAAATCTGGGATCTTTTGTGAGGCGTTTTTCTCTGCAGTTCCTGTGTGCGTCTGCACGGGGCGGCCGTGATCCGGTCGGGGGCAGCGGGTCTGGTGTACTGCACGAGCTGCCGTAGAGAGTGTGTGTGTGTCACTCCCTCATCAGCGGCTCGCTGCTGGAAACATGGCGTCAGTGCACACACGGGCGAGCCTCAACTATGCAGACGGATAGAGAAGTGTGCACCGGGACTCATATCATACACTAGTCTTTGCAAAGTCGACCTCTATTGTCCTGGACATGTTCTGATTCATGCACGGGTGAAAGGAGAACCATCCCGTCAATTCATAGCCGGTTATGGAGCCTCCGGATGAGATCAGGTAAGATAAGCGAATCAGAAACAGCGGGTGCGTGTTTGAGTCTGTGTCTGTATGCATATGATATATATATATATATATATATATATATATATATATATATATATATATATATATATATATGTGTGTGTGTGTGTGTGTGTGTGTGTGTGTGTGAGAGAGAGAGATCACGCAACTATACAGCCGGGATTCAGGACACGCCGCCAAATAGTGCACCCTTTGAGACGTATTGGACCGACAAAAGCGCATGCGCGTAACATCTTCAAACCGCTAGTTAGGGGAAAACGAGTCATTTCCGTGAATCTTTCATTTCAACAGAACTAATTTAGAAACTGGTTCAGCAGTCTTTTTTTTTATTACACTTTTATATGTTTTATAAACAAGCCCTGTTTAATATGTTTTTTTAAAATAGATTTATTAATACATGTTTATTGCAATTTTACGTATCACAGTTCAGTTTGTTGCTGCCATGATTTAGCTTACCAAAATCTTGGCTTAAAACCTTTTCTCACGTTATAGTAAAATGCTGTTCATTAAAACTTTTTTTGTATGTGTGTGTTGACAAAACGGTCATACATTATAATTTCTGCTATTAAACTTACTTTTTGCTCCATCAGGCGAATCCTCGGTTCATTCTATGCTTAAATGCATGTCAGTAGTAATCATCACTTATTGGGTGCTTCTCATTTCTTATTTGTGCATCCTCGTTTCCTTTCATCGTTTCCTGTCTTTGCGTCTCAGCTTACAGAAATTTTTATTTTATTTTTTTATTGAATACAAAATCTGAATACAACAAAATGGCATAAACAGTCAATATACAGAGAAAAAAAACGCATGGAAGGCTCAACAATACAGAACCATATTGAATCCAAAATAAAATAAACAATAACACAAAATTAAATAATAATAATAAAAAACTTCAACAGATTATAAAAAAACAATTTATACAGTTTTATTGCATTTGTAATTCATTTCTGAATATAGCAATAAACAAAGGTAATAGGTATTGGAATATTCTTGATCACTCGAGCGTCACTTCAAAGCGTCATCAGCTGCGCTCAGGGAATCTTAAGTTGTTGAAGTTTAGTTATTTTAGAAATTCATAATAAATAATAATTATTATTGTTAATTTTTTAAAAAAAATTTTAACAGTTGTAATTTGAAGACAGAGACAGTTGTAAAGGGTGAATTTATATGTGCGTCAGGTTTTTTGACAACAAAGACTTCCGCATAAGATACGCCTGACCTGTGCATCCTCAATCATAGCTCCTGCTGAAGCTTCCTCACTCCTCGCGGTGCAATTAATTAGAGAATTGAGACGTCCTTCAAGATGTCTTTCTTTGATAGGTTTGAAACGAGGAAGCATCAATTTAAGTATTGAGAAGCACCCATTATTTCTTGATACCTTACGAATCGGAAACGTTCAATTAATTAACGAGTTGACTTGAGAACCGATTCAGTCCAGTTCATATCGGTTTCGTGAGCGGTTCAACCAAATCATTGAAAAGATCCGACTCACTAGAATGATTTGTTCACGAATCGGGCATCGCTGCAAATCGCTTCCTGCCACAAAGTGATCCCGCTTTGCAGCGCAACACTAAGCAGAATTTCACATTAAAGTTGCAAAGTTTTATTGATTTGAAAGAAGAATTGAAAACAGTTACCTCACAGCAAGCGTATGCATGATTACATCTGTTCATGAGGGGAAAAACTCATGGAAATGGAAACTAGCAGACCTGTGGGAAAGGTAAAGAGATTGTGCGTCTATGTGCAAGATCATTGTACTCCGCTAGCGCGCGAGTTCTCTATCTCTCTCTCTTTCAATTTCGGCAGTGTGCCTTTTAAAGTTTAAGGGCTGTGTACTATTTTTTCAGTGTACAGTTATCCGTTCTCGATATCTGGGTGTTATTAGAAATTTTGAGATTGTCGGTTCAATGTTTATTTGCACCATTCCTCGAGTGCAACTTGAGTTTCACAGAACTCTAACAAACATCACGCACAACGAGTAAAGTTGTTGGAAGTAAATTCGATATCAGGGATGAAGCAACAGTCGTGCTTGAATATAAAATATCCAGTCAGTAAACCACGAGTCCTGGGAGTCGGATTGACACACACTCCCTTAGTGAGTTGGTGAAATGTTTGATTTGCAATTCCCAGAAATCACCTGTCTGCGCTCAGCTGAGTAGAATTTCTTGGATTTGACGTGCAGCATCTGATTCTGGGAATTGTTTTTTTTTTTAAGCATAATTTATTCACTGATGTTTGTGGTTCTTTTGAGACATAATATGTGCACTGCACAGATTGTTCTGCCATCTCCCCCCCCCCCCCCATCTCTTGTTGGCCTGTAGCCAAATGCCTTTTTTTTTTGCATTGCATTGCATTATTTGCTGTCATAAATGATGTGTTCAACCTTACTGTCTTTCATGCATTTGAGTTCTTCTGTTTAAGATAAGGTTCAGAAAGTGTTGTTTTTTCCCACTGCCATGTGCACAAGGCTTTAGCTGATAAAGCCCAGTGGAATGTTCTGCTGGAGCGTTTTCATAGTTTTGTCTCTTATGACCCCACACAACGTCACGGAAAGTGTTTGCCCTGAACGCCTGGCGACAGCTTCTCAAGAATTCCTTGTTGTGTCTCTCTTCCTGCTCTCCCCGCCCTTCCTAGCAATTCTTTGTGATAAACTCGTAAGTTTTAAGGATAGAGATACAAATGCGTGTTTAAAATGCAAGATCAGAGATTTATTGTGCATTTAATTTCTTGTTTACTGTGTGTGCAGTTGCAGTATGTATGAACTGGGACACTATGAGGTGAACTTTAAAATCAGTGTGCATGACTTTTAGGGTGAAATTGCTTAGTGCGGCAAGAATGTATTTCTTGGCCTTCGGTGGTGACTTAAGGTTAAATTGTTGCCTTGGAACATTTTGGAATCCTTAGTTCGTAACGTATGTTATTCAGAAATGTCACAGATCACTCTGCAGGTATGGTATTCTTCAGTATGGTTGCTGAACACGCACAATTGACATTTTGACGTTTTACGTCATAGTAGCACGCTGTGAATCCTATCCCTGCTCATTTATGACCACAAGCATGCCTCAATTCCAGGATGTGGTGCACTAAAAGAATGTTGACCTCACGTCCTGGTGGCACCCATGGCTGGAACTCATTAATTTATTTCTTTGCACAATCCATGGTCCAATGCTTCAGATTGCTGTCAGTCCCACGTCTTTTCTGGCTTTTGTAGAACTATCATTTCAGCTCTGGTTACCAAGTAGATTTACGAAATTTACGAAATAAACGTATTACAGAAAACTGCCCGTATGGTCGTTATCACGCACAACTTTGCATTTATCAATATAGACGTGAGCGGTAAATACGATAAAATCTCACGTTAGGTCTCAGCTCATGTATGCAAGTTTAAGTTAATGCGAACTTGCTGGCAGCATAGTAAATCTGGTGGAGAATTGTAATGAGAGCATTTTGTTAATCTAGATTATTTTCCTGACCGAGAACCGAAGCTTGTTAAGCGACAACATTAGAATGCCTAAATTAGAATAGGTGGCTGTCTGTGACCCATTAAAAATGAGCACAAATGTTTTTTCCACATGCTTGTTTAGCTTTACATGCACAAATAGCAGCATAAACAGCAGAACATGAGGATTCACAACATCGTCACATCACGCACCTGCAGCGCTTCTGTGAACCAAGAACAGCAGAATCAAATTAACTATATAAAAGGAATAAAGTAAATAAAAGGACTACACAAAGTATATTTCACTAAATAATTTCAAACTTTGATAAGATACTTTGAAAATTATCGATATTCGATACTATTTTCAATACCACGGGGAAAACTGCCACATATACTGCCACACAGATAATTTATCTCATGATTTTTTGATAATTTGGGTAATTTAGCTTACACACAGCAGAGCTTTATTTGAATCGTTAAACTAATTTGACAAAAAAACTCAACAGTAGACAGTCAATAATAAAATAAGAACAAAAAACAAATTGCAAACGATTGCACAAATACAATAGAATAGACACCTCATGCGCGCGCGCACACACACACACACAGCATATCAGTTCTAGCGTTGCTTGCTAACTAGACACTACAGCTATTCATCATCAAACTAAAAATGTAGTCAACCGAACATAAGTTACACTGCTCAATTTAAATGGTCCGCTGTAAAATCACCTTGCACAGCGCCCAACCAAACACATTTTTGCGCATGTGAAGGACGCTGTTTTACGTGAGTATTGGTACACATGTGAAGTACAAAGCCTCGTTTACATAATAAATATAGTCTGTCATCCAAATGTTACATGGCAAATATGGAAACATTTGGATTCTTGGATTTAGTTTTGCTTTTTGGCTTGACGTTTGTATGTCGTTTATAATGAAGGCTGTGTTGTCCTTTAAGGAATTTAACTTTAGAATATTTGTTGGTACATATATACATAAATTCTCAGGTAAAAATGTAAAGTTTATTATTGCTTTTCTGTTTATCTACCTTGTTTGTAAAAAATGAATCGTATTTGTGTCATGTGATGATGTCACTGCTTATTGTCACAGCAATGTTAATAGCCAGTATAACTGCTACTGCAGTGAGAACAACATTGTTTATTCATGTTACAGTCATTCACAATGTAATGTTAGTCAAGAATTGTTTAATTACAGTTTTCACCACTACATATAAAAGAGGAAGCGTGACAGTAAAGTATCAAACTTACTACGACTCTGTCTTCATTTGCACGGTTTGACTTAATTTGTGTTTTATTTTATAGTTTAATATATCATTTTATAGCTACATATTTTTCATTTTTGTTTTGTTCTGAATACCGTTAAATTTAAAGGATTTGTGTAGCGAGGGGAACTAAAATAGTATTTGTTTGTTTCATTTTATTTAGCGTTATTTATATGAATTAATGTAATTGTTTGCAATTAGGAGGTTAATGGGTGTTCAATCAATTTCTCTTTCATGAGATTACTTCCTCTTCTTGGCCGGGTTGTCGTAAATCCTAGGGGCCAGGCTTCAAAACCGTGAATTTTTAGGGGCGTGATATTTAAATGATGATTGCTTTCAGCCGCCATATTTATTAATTGAGGGAAGGGGGGGGGGGGGGGGGTGTTCGGTTTTTGTTGACGGGGGGGGGGGTGTTTGGATGGGGCTTACATGCGCTTCTTGAGGCACACACGCACATTTGCGCACACACACGTAAGGTCGCTCTCTCCCTCTCTGCCGTGCGCGCGCTACACGGTTTGGAGCTCGCGTTGCGAGCTCTACATTGCGGGAGATTTGAACTAATTTGCGGGCATCAGGGAGCCGCTATCAATATGCGGGAGACTCCTGGAATTTCCGGGAGACTTGGGATATCTGTGAACGCATACCTCTCTGTCCAATCAACTTTTCTTTTCCTGGACAATGACATCCTTCACACCCATTCAAACGCTTACGGTGAAGTGTCGCGTTGCGCCCGATTACGTCAAAAGTCATACGCTCACTGGATGTCATGGCAACTAAATCACGGAGGAAAACTTTAAATATCTTGCCTTCCTTTTAATTTCGGACCATCTCAAAAAATAAACAAATTATTTTAACATGCGGTAGGAAATCCACACTTTTAATCCCTTACACACAATTAGTCCTCTTGAAATACGAAATGGAGGCGGGTCCGGATTGAATTCCCTCCGGGTCCGGACTTTGAGAAGTACTGGGTTAGAGTGTGAAGAGCAACAGTTTCTTCAATCGCATTTCACACTGGTATTGTAATTCTGGATGCTTTATTTTGTATTTTTGTTTTGAAAGCAAACCAGAGATCGTGATTAATAATCCATGTTCTTGCTGTTACAATTGAATCTCTTTGGGTGCTTTATGGACATGTGAATCGGGTGAGAGTCCTTCACTAACCTCAAGAGGCTAAACAAAGTTTTTGGGGAAGATTAGCCTCTACAGGCGACATACGAATGTTTCATGAGTCACACGTGTGAACCCTGTCATAAGATGATTTCTGTGCTCGTTTCTATGTTGATAAATTAGGCCCGTTATGTTTAAAGTAAAGCTGCACGATACTTGATAAATTGAGAATCAATTACCGTGTAATTTGCTAGAGGTTCTGACAAAATGTTCATTTCTGCAGTCTATTTGAAAATATTTCATTAATTTTGATTAATTATTTTAAAAAATCTGTTTAAATGAACAATTCAATGACTCACTCATAAAGACTTCACTTGTTTCATCACTGGATGAATCAGTGTTTTTGAATGAATCTCTTGAATGATTCAATGTCAAATAATTGTTTGTCGTCATCTACTGGTGCAACAATGTCATTGATACAATCTTTATTTAAAGTGTCGAGTTACTTTAAAAAAGGTTTAATAGACACAGCCAAATCGTTGTCATTTAGGAATAAGATTGCATGGGTGTTTGAAACGGGTTCGCAACTTTTAACGATTAATCGTGCATCTCTAGATTAATGTGTGAAGTAAGACACCTTAAAAGCACTCCCTCGAGTGTAAAACTGTCCAACTTTTAATGTTCATGAGACTTTAAAAGGACAGGTTTTTTTAGATGGACCAAGACAATTTTAATCACAAATACAATTAAATAATCTTTTATAGAGTAATGTATTTACAAAATAAATGTAATTATTTACTTTATTGTTTGTATGGATTGAATATTGAATATTTATCTGCTATGAAATGACTGTAAAATCAAGGCAAAGGCATGCTTTCCACATATTTTTCACTAAACAAATTTAAAAAGGTGTTTGAAAGTATGCAAAAATGGTTTGCAGTAATTTGATGCAATAATGCAAACAAATTGTTGAAGCAGTGTTTTGCCTTCAATTTGCCTTCAGTTGCCTCAATTTTTAAGAAATTCACAGTTTAAGTAAGCAGAACTGGCAGATTTTTATTTTGTACTCATTTACTTGTTCTTAACTTGAAATGTTTGAGTACACTAATCCACACATTTAACTTAAAATGTTAATGTAACCTCAATGTGAACATTTTTATTAATGTACACTTAGCTAGCTATAACAAGTTAGTTCAATATGCTAACTTGCTTATAATTAAACAAAAATGAACTAATAATAAAATTTGCTCAAATGTTAACAATAGCATGGGATAGCACTTGTATATGAGTGCAGCAATATAAAGCTTTTATCATACTTGCTCTCAAACCAAGCTGCATGCACCACTTGTCACCACGATCGTAACTCTCCAAAAACCAACATTAACAGCAATTCTTCTAAATTAGCTTAACAAAACATTAATCACTACTAAATCTCCCACTTATCATTAATCTTGACGAAAAACTGTAACCCATTATATTACACTTATTATATTATACTGTATAACCCATTATATTACACTTAATTGTAGCATTTACTCTCCCTTTTGAGTGCCATGGGCAAAGCATGCTGGGAAATAGAAATCCCAGCCCAGTTTGTCTAAATTAAAAGAAATAATTTCATAAAACTCAAAACATGAAAACATTAAGTTTACTTAATAATAAGTAAATAAGTTTATAAAAATAAATATGTATTATTAATAACTTAAGCTTACTTTCAAATATTTAAGTTTACTTAATATATCAGTTCTGTGAACTTGAAAGAAAAAGAAAGTGCTAAATACTCATAAAAGTTAATTAGACTGAACTAGTCAGTTTAAAGTTTGTCCTACTCAAACCAATTTATTATTTTGAGCGTTAGTGTTTACAAGTGTTATTTCACAGCCAAAATAGTGTTGATTATGTACTAAATATTGGAAATGCGATCAGCCCTATTAGTTCAAATAGCTGTTCTCTGAAGCCAAATCAGATGCACTTGTGGTTTATCTGCATGTTTCTGATCTTTCCTCTCTGCGCTTTATTTAGTTTGGAAGGTTAGTATTTTTGGTGTATGTTGGTTGAGCACCTGTATCTCTTTGCCCAGCTGAGCTTCAGCCCACTGTGTCCTCTTTTTGACTTCAGGAAGGAAGTGCCGTGATGTAATGCATATCATCCTAAAGAGATCACTTGTCTAGCTAAACTCTCAAAACAGTCTTTAGTTTCTCATGTAATATCTTCAATTATGCTTTCAATTGTCCAGAGAGGGTGTGGAGTGCACCAGGGGTGGAGGTTAGAATAGTGACTTATGTTGAGTCCTCCATGCAGAGGTATTGGCTTGACAAGGTTGGTGGTTTTTCATTGGTCCCTCATGCAACTCTCACTCCATTATAGTCCCACATGCTCATGTCTTAATGTAACACACACACACACACACCCATAAAGTAATTTTGCCTTGCGGCCTCAAATGGTCATTATGCGGACACAGGAAATTATATTGTACAAATCTGTGGCATAGTGATGGGAAATAGAGCAAAGCTTGTTTTTAAAATTAGAGGAAGTCTGCTTTAGCATTCCTGGAACTCACTTTTCATAATGTGACTTTGTGCTATTATGCACTTCATTCATCCACTGCCAACATCAGTCACTCATGCATAAGTTGTATAGGCTGCAATTATAGCAATGAATCATAGATCTAATTTTTGCCTATCGAGGTCTTATTTAAGAGGCCAACATTTAACATAACAAGCAACATTAGTTTTATCTAGTTTGAGTCATGCAATTTATAGGAAATGTGAAGGCGTTTTGTTTTCTTTCAGATATATTCTTAGCATGGAAGTGTGCATATGTTGAGACAAGGAGGATGCATATCAATAAGGCCGAACCTCAAAGTGCTTCTTTTACAATAAGGAAAATGTGCAGGAATCAATGTCTTTCTGGATCTTGATAGGCTTGATAATACAGTTTAGTAATGGCCTGAGTGCATCACTGTTGACTGCGCAGTACAATATACGGGTCAGTGATGTTTTAGAATTTCAAAACAGTAAAAAAATAAAAATGAAAGGACAAATTAAATATAGCATTTTTTGTGTAAATCTATGTGTATATTTTTTGTTTTTATTAGTGCCCTTTATAAAAAATAACAATATATGACATTTTAATGTGTTTCTTTGTATACAGTCCTTGAAAATGTCATAAGGTAAAACAAAGTGATTTTTAGAAATAAATTAAATTTGATATTCATGACACAGTTAAATACAACCATGAATGTAATAGTTGATCTGTAAGTATTCTATAACAAGTTGCAAAATATAAACACCTACACCACAAATACTAGATATTTTGTTTTTTAACAACTACAGCATGTCATCTATGGACATTTGTTCTATTTTTTTTTTTGGAAGAAATTAGTCAAAAATGCCTTGAAGTTATATATATATATGTGTATATCATACTAGCTCTCCTCCATTATTTTCATGAACCATGTAAACAAAGTATCTATTTTGATTTATTTTAAAATTCAATGTTTTACCATATGACATTTTGTTTTACCGTATGACATAGTACAATTTCAATGTTTCATTGCATTTTTAATGTAATAAATTGATGTAGGCCAATTCAAAATGATTTCAAAGAAACACAAGGCATGTCAAGTGAACCTTTTATTAACAGTAGAATATATTTCCCAACACATGAACATTTCTTTTAGTTAACTCAACTCTCTTTCAGTACAAGGAACACATAGGACGTGCTATATGTAATACATGACAATATCAGTCAGATTTACAACAGTGAAATAACTTGTGAAAAAATCTGTTTTTAACATTTAGTTAAAAAAGAACAGTAACATTCATGTCTGCTATCAAAAGGTTATGAACAACCTAATCTCATATAATTTACATTACTGACATCATATACTCTCACAGTTATACCTTTCCCTCCTCTTGGCTAGGTTCTCCTCTCTAGCTGCAGGATCTGCCCTTAGCTTTGCACGGAAACGTGCACCCCTCTCCTTACTAGAAAGAGGCATCTGTAATAATGTGAATAAATGCTTAAAATAGGCAGAAATATATTATATATGTTAATATTAATTCATAGTAGTTGTACAAACTATATATGTGATTATAACAATTAAGAAATAACTAAATAATTCAGTTAAATGCTCTGTGTCATATGGTATAACAACATTCGTTTGTCTGTATGACATTTTTTGTTTGCCCTTATGACAGTTTTATGCTTTGTCATGCTTTGTCATTTATAACAGGCAGTTGCTTGGCCACCTCCTTCCACCTTTTCCCGTTGACCTTGACTTTTAAACTTTATATTTCACCTGTAAATCAATATTTTTTCAAATTTTAAATGTATTAAACCCTTTTTTGACGTTTGACCATATGACACCCAAATCTGTGACACATGGTAACACACTTGGAAAAGGTGAAATTACCTCAAATGTAGGAGCAAAATCTTAAAGGGGTCATGACATGAGAAACCAAATTTGCCTTGATCTTTTGGTATATAAGAGATCTATGTACTATTAAAACTTCCTGCAAGTTTCATAGCTTAAGACGTCCTCCCCATTATGAACGAAGCATTTATTTAATCAAGCTCTAAATACAGCTCGTTCTAGATCCATGGTATGAAGTGACGTCACGGTGCGAAGTGACGTACCAGGCGTTTGCATATTATGGAAGGCCACTAGGGCCAAAACGTGTGAAACTGTCATGTTAACACGTAATTACGCGTTAACACGCAATTTACGCGTTAACACGTAATTACGCGTTAACACGTAATTTACGTGTTAATGCGTAAAATACTGGTTTTAGCACCTATAATATATGTGAGCATTTTAGACCATTTTCACAATCACAATATAAATTCATCTTTTTTTAATTGAACCACTATGCATTATTATAACCATTACATTATATTACATTACACACAGAGACACACACACACACTGACACACACACACACACACACAATAATAATAATCTAAAACAAGAGAGGCTTGAATTATTAATAATTGAAATCAGACAGAACTTATGCCTAATGACTTTTTACATATTCAAATGTGAATTCATTCAATGAATATAGGACCAACAATAATTAAAATATATTTTAATAAAAGGCTACTACACAAAACAAGAGATTATGCTATATAGTTTCCTGCAAGTTACCCTTCTGTCAATGTCATTGGCTTATGATGGCTGATGAGGTAAGCACAGCGTAGTGCTTGGGTCACTCTATCATGAATAATTAAAATAGAATAAAGGTGTTGTGTCACGTTGACACTGCCTGTCATAACTGTTTGTAATCATTCTCATGACTATTAATGTGATGATGCACACCTTCGTTTTATTGTACTTATTCATGAGATTGTGAACGAGCGCTTACCTAACGGATACGATGAGCCTACGTCACCTGGCATCTTCAGTTGGGTGTGGCCTTGATGCGCTTCGTAGCATAAATACAGAGACGGGAATTATATATTACACTTCTTTCCAGGTAATGTGAAAAACAAACCGCACAAAACATAGCCTATACTTTCGTTTTTAATAAACACTGTTAAACATATTACGGTGGGTTGTATACGTTGGAAAGAGGTTTTTTTTACTTTATTTATGTTTGTCATGAGTTTGTTGCTTCGCTATTAGTGCGACAGCCCGCCATAAATCTGTAATAAATCAAAATAAGGATGCCGTTGGATAAGAGTTGATGTTGTTTCAGAGTTATGAATTATCTTCGACTTACATATTTGGTAATTTAAGCTATTTACAAGATAAAATAACTATCGATATCAATTATGTAAAAAAATAAAATAATGAAAGTCCTTAAAAGAGAAAAATGGGTTTTATCTGGTCACAAATGTGACCAATAGAAGAACACGGAGTTTATTGTGTTAATGCATTTACAAACTGACACACCTCCACAATTATTTTATAGACTGGTTTATTATTATTATTATTATTAATAATCGATATCATAGCATTGTAATATAAAATTTTGTCCCCAAAAAAAAAAATATTGTCACTAATGGTCACTAAAATGTTTTAAGCTCAACATGTCCAGTATTCAGAATTAAAAAAACATTTATTCACAATCACAAATATGTTTATTTTTAAACCCTGCTGTCTGGTCGCTCCCGATTTAATCCGGACTCGCGGTAACGGCAAATCCCTCCATCACTGTCCAGGTTTTGATTTCGCAAATCGGTTTAGGCGAATTAAAACAACGTGAATATTGTTCATTGTTCAATTTACTGCTCAAAAAACATTTCTGATTTTATTAATGTTAAAAATAAATGTCAGGATTCTTTGATGAATAGAAAGTTCAAGGAGATTTATCTTAAATAATTTTTTTTTGTAACATTATAAATATCTACTGTCACTTTTGATTAATTTAATGCGTCTTTGCTGAATAAAAGTAGGCTATTACAAGGCTCGAAATTCTGACCATTTTGGTCACATATGCTCCTGAAATGTAATCTGTGCGACCTAAAAATATATTTGGGAGCATTTGTGCGAGTGCAAATAATAGTTGTGGTGCGACCTGTTTTAATTTCTCTAGAGAGAGAGAGAGAGAGAGAGAGAGAGCGCGCCCGCACTCTCACTGTCTTTAAACAACACGAGCGCTGTCTTGCTGTTTTCCTGCATTGATTTTTTACATGTTTTCTGTAGCTATTGACGCAAATCTTGTGCGATGTCGTAAACTGCCGAGATAATCACACAAGCGTGCTGTGGCTAGACGTCCACTAATGAAACGTCCGATACGCAAACGAATGACTCATTTTAACCATTCACTTTAATGAATAGTTAAAACAACTGACCTGGCCCGGGTTTCCCGATAACGATCTATCTTAGCTCTTAAGAGCGCTCTCTACGTGCAAGGTTACGAACGCTCGCCGCAATTCCACGCGCGTTTCCCAAAAATGCACTTAACATGAACGCGCTCTACGTGCTACTTAAGCATCGCTGTCCATTCGCGAAGTGCTGAAATATAACCTTATATGGAACCGTATTCTGAACGTTTAACCTAAAAATCGTCATTTGTTGTGTATTAGAAATCAAGACCAGTCTAAAGCATCTATACAGGCGGAGGCACTGACACTGGCTGAAAAAAACAAAATAAAAAAACAAAAAAAAAACAAGAGAAGATACCTTTCAAAAAGGTAAAATTAATGTCCTTTTAGAGGAGATAGAGCGAAACAAAGACTTTATTTTTAACAGATTTAAAGGACACCATACAAATAAGGAAAAACAAAACATCAGGGAGGACATTGCAAACTAACTGCAACCAGCGGCGTTCAAAGATCAGGGAAGGAGGTCCGCAAAATACATGGCTGGTTTTGGTGCACGTCAGCAAGTCATTGACAGATTTTTTTTTTAATTCATCCCTATTTTGCCCATTTTTAAAACATGATTCCCACATTACTTCATTTATGATTTTTTTCATTCATTTAATTTAGATGTGTATTTCTATTTTTTTCTTCCCTTTTTTATTATTTCATTTATAAATTCATTTAAACAAAACAAGAGTGCAATAAAAAAGTGTACAATAAAGTACAATCAAAACCTTATATTATACTCACGTTGCAGTGTAATCTGTTAAATCTAGATAAAAGTGTAATCTGCCGGTTGTCCTGCAGGTGACCTCATAACTCTGTCTTCTTACGATGCACTTGGAGATTTACGATTACTCCAGAGCACTCGTAGGTCTACGAAGATTTTCAAGTGCTACTTAAGTTACGATGCTTTTGGGAAACAGACCATAATATTAAGATCAGTCGTACGATCGTTTTTACGATCAATTTAGGCTTAAGATGCTTTTGGGAAACGCAGCCCTGGGCTGTGTTTCCCGATAACGATGGATCTTAGCACTTACGAGCATTTTCTACGAGCGACTTTACGAACGTTCGTGTTCATTTCACGTGCGTTTCACAAAAACGCACTTAGCACGATCGTGCGCAGCTGTGCTTTATGTGCTACTTAAGAGTCGCTGTCCGTTTGTCAAGTGCTGAAATGTCACGCTTGTAATTGTAGCACACGCTTGTATTTTGAAATGTATAGCCTAATTGTTTTCATCTGGTGTGCAGGCCAATAATCTATAAAAGAACAAACCTATGGGTGGAGACACCAGCAAAATGGCTGAACCAAAAAAACCAAAGAAAATACATTTTTCAAAAAGAGGAGATTAATGTCATTTTAGAGGAGGTGGAGCTATACAACATATTTTATTCAGCAGGTTTAAGGGCAGTCATACAAATAAAACAAAAACAAAAAATCTGGGATATTATTGCTACAAAACCGACTGCAACTAGGGGCATTAAAAGTTCAGGGAAGGAGGTCAGGAAGAAGTGGCAGGACTTTGCCAGCCTTGCTAAAAGGAAAAGGGCACTGCAGAGGACAACATTTAGTAAAACAGGTGGTGGGACCAATGATTCCCCCTTCTCACAGCAGAGGAAGAAAAGGCCTTGTCAATACTTGGCACAAGTGCTTCAGATGGCAAGGTGGTATTTGTGGTGGTATTGACATCCATGGAGGAGTAGGGGTAACTCAACCTGAGCCTGGTCAGGTCCTTCATGCTCAGAGGAACCATCAGTTTCATCTGCCATCTCCCAGCATCTACCATCTCCCAGTCCTCCAAACAACCCTCCCAGGCCTCAGCCTCCATCTTCTGTTGTCCAGACTGCAGCCACAACATCTCAGCAGTTTGAGAATGTTGAGAACATGATAATTTGAGAATGTTTGTTGTTGTAGTCAGGACATATGAGAGTGTCCTTACTTAACAGAGTGGAGGATGAAGAGGTGGAGAAGGACAAAGATGGCATGGGACCACATGGCATGGGGCCAACCAAGAAACAGGCTATATGGCTGGTTTTCATGCATGTCAGCAAGTCATTGACATTTTTTTAGTTCATCCTATTTCCCCAGTCTTTGAAGCATATTACACCTTTTATTATTTTTTTTGTTCATTCATTTAATTTAGATTAAAATTATTGGATTAAATTATTTCTTTTTTTGTTGTTGTTTTCTGCCTTTTTTAATTATTTTATTTATAAATTCATTTAAACAAAAAACGAGTAATAAAGTGTACAATAAAGTACAATCAAAACCTTATATTATAATCACATTGCACTTGAATAAAGTTAAATGTGTAATGTGCCGGTTGTCCTGCAGGTGACCTCATAACTCTGTCTTCGTACGATGCACTTGGGGATTTACGATTACTCCAGAGCACTCGTAGATCTACGATGATTTTCATCGTACGTTGAACGTGCTCTGGAGTAATCGTAAATCCCCAAGTGCATCGTAAGAAGACAGAGTTATGAGGTCACCTGCATGACAACCGGCAGATTACACTTTTATCTAGATTTAACAGATTACACTGCAACGTAAGTATTTGATTGTACTTTATTGTACACTTTGTTGTACTCGTGTTTTGTTTAAATGAATAAATGAAATAATTAAAAAGGGAAGAAAAAATAGAAATACACATCTAAATTAAACGAATGAACTAAAAACAAAAAAATCATAAAATAAGTAATCTGGCCTATGCTTTAAAGACCGGGCAAAATAGGGATGAATTAAAAAAAAAGCTGTCAATGACTTGCTGACGTGCACGAAAACCAGCCATGTATTGGGCATTTCTTGCGGACCTCCTTCCCTGATCTTTGAACACGGTTGCAGTTAGTTTGCAATGTGACAATGTCCTTCCAGATGTTTTGTTTTTCCTTATTTGTATGGTTTCCTTTAAATCTGTTTCCCTCTATCTCCTCTAAAAGGACATTCATTTTATCTTTTTGAAAGGTCTCTTCTCTTGTTTTTTTGTTTTTGTTCAGCCATTTTGTCAGCCTGTAGGTGTTTTATATCCATATAGACTTGTCTTGATTTCTAATACACAACAAATGACGATTATTAGGTTAAACGTTCAGAATACGATTCCATATAAGGTTATATTTCAGCACTTCGCGAATGGACAGCGGCGCTTAAGTAGCACGTAGAACGCGTTGAATTGCGGCGAGCGTTCGTAACCTTGCACGTAGAGAGCGCTCTTAAGAGCTAAGATACATCGTTATTATACATCATATTTCCCAGATTACTTATTTTATGATTTTTTTGTTCTTTCGTTTAATTTAGATGTGTATTTCTATTTTTTCTTCCCTTTTTAATTATTTCATTTATTCATTTAAACAAAACACGAGTACAACAAAGTGTACAATAAAGTACAATCAAAACCTGTATATTATACTTACGTTGCAGTGTAATCTGTTAAATCTAGATAAAAGTGTAATCTGCCGGTTGTCCTGCAGGTGACCTCATAACTCTGTCTTCTTACGATGCACTTGGAGATTTACGTTTACTCCAGAGCACTCGTAGGTCTACGAAGATTTTCAAGTGCTACTTCAGTTACGATGCTTTTGGGAAACCATAATATTAAGATCAGTCGTACGATCGTTTTTACGATCAACTTAGGCTATCTTAGGGATAACTTAGGGATCAAGAGTTATCCCCATAAATTAAATTGAGAAATTTGGGTTAAATTACATTTTTACATAAAAAAGCTGTTTTTGTATAATTAAAAAAAAAAAATTATATATATATATATATTTATATATATAAATTAAAAGTATATCATAAATCCTCCAAAAACTGCACAAATGTAGAGTAAAAACATTAATAAACAGAGTAACATTACATTTGTTTAAATAAAAACTTATTTGGTTACACAATTGTGTGTGATTGTCTTGATTGTCTTGGCTTGCATCCATGAAATATTGTAATGTTACAGGCACTGCATAGAGAAAATTTAGATCGGTATTGCGCAACAATCGGGAGATGGGGACCCCGAATATTGACGGGTATTTTGCACACTGCCTACAACTAGGCTATGAGAAAAATAATTCGTAAATAAAATAAATAAAAATCTCTCTCTCTCTCTCTCTCTCTCTCTCTCTCTCTCTCTCTCTCGTTTCTTCTCCTCATTGACGGCTTAGGCTACAGCCAACAGGTGCAAACAGGTGTGTCAATCTATGAGAAAGAGACCTGCGCGTTCATAGAGGTAGAGCGACGCCAGAGTAAACAAGGGAGTGAAACAGAAAGAAACAAACAAATATTACAAAAAGTTGTATGGGCCTAAAATATGACGAAAGACACAAAGCTTAATTTCAATCCCTCAATAGAAGCTTATAATGTTTATGACTGACCAAAAATGACATTCGGTACAGTCTATGAAGGGTCAGAATGGGTCAGATTAAAACATATATATAATTTTAAACCTATTTTATATAAATATATAATATTTATTGCTCCTGGAAGTGCAAATCAGTGCGGCACGTCACTGACCCATACACACTTGTACATTTGTAGACACTTATCCAAAGCAGCAACAGTGCATTCGATTTTACATTTATGAATATTCACATAATAACAATTTTTTTTATATTGTTACAAACCTCTAGTGTAATATCTGCACCAGAACATCAGCAAATAAGTTTGGTTGTCCTAAACTTCCATCAACATGTTGTTCTCTTATTCTGGCTGTTCAAACAAATGGTTTGGCACTGCTAGTGATGCAGAAATTACCCAGCTCACTTTTAAATTTGTTTGTAGGTTCAAAACCAGCATATGCAAAAAAACAGAACCATTACACTTGTTCCTTACATAGATTGTACCTTCATGTCTATATGAGAAAATATTGAATGTCAATTCCAAGAAATCACGAGCTCAGAGAATAACACTCAAGGGAACATCACAGGCCAGTGGAGTTGTTTACTAACAACATTCTGGACACTTTATTTCTAGTGCTTGTGGGGAAAGGTCATATGAATGCATGTTTGGTGCCTGGGCTGCAACTAATAATTTTGATAATCGTTTAAAACATTTCAAACTATGATTTTCTTTCGAACTTTAGTCATCAAAGAATCCTGAAGAAACGTGTCACGGGTTCCATGAGAATATTAAGCAGCACAACTTTCAACATTGATTATAAGAAGAAATGTTTAAGGGGAAAATCATAATAATATTTTTAATTGTAATAATATTTCACAATATTGATGTTTTAAACCTCTGAACTATTGTGTAAGTGCTCATTTTACCGGTATAAGAATATACCATTAAAATATGAATACATGTTATTTCTGTAAAAATTCACTTCATCACTTTAAATCTTTGTGAACAGTGCATAGACCAGAATAGTTGATCAATAACATTGTTTTGATTGTTAACTTGCAACACCTCTTGGTACCAAACAGAAGTGGATGGATGATTGGTCTTCGGTTACCTGTGTGTCAGTGGTGACCTATAGTGTCCAATCAGGCTTTTGTTGTCTTGCACGGCCTCAATCAGTAAGCTCAGCAGGGATTTTGCCTGCCTGTTAGAGAAGGAAGTGTGTGTGTGTGTGTGTGTGCACATGCCAGCGGTACTAAAAGCATTGCTCACAAGGCCTCATGTCAAAGGTAGTTTTTTGCTGACTAACTGGTTGTTCCTTGTTATTGGTAACATGATGTCCCTATGGGTTTTGGCTGAATCTATGAACATCCTTTGAAAAACTGTTCCATTTATTTCTATTCTCTCCTTTGTTCATTGTAAGTTCATGTTTCCTCTGAAAATTGGTTGGATTTAAAAAGAAATTCATGGGGAAAATAGCAAATATCTTCCTTATCAGCTTATTGCTTTTCTGCCTGAGTGAATCTTACAAAAACTGTCAAAGGAAAAATCAGAGAAAAGAAGAGAAAGAAAATGTACATTAAGAAAATAAAGCAAATTTTAGAACAATTTATGAAACTTTAATTTTAGTGAAAATAAATGTGTACGAAGGATGATTTGTTGTCTTACAGTAATGAATGAGATATTTTTTTTTTATCATGCATTGTAGTAATAAGAAAATACTGTCATTTGCAGGAAAGGGTTTGCTCAATTGTAAAATGTTTTTGAAAGAAGTCTCTTATGCTCGCCAAGACTGCATTTGTTTGATAAAATGCACAAAAAAAACCAATATTATTGTGAAAATTTTTAATATTCTTTATATATATTATTTTAATTCTTTTGATTTTGGGGAGAAATTTTGACTTAACATTGCAAATTCAACTGTCAAGTTCTAATAAAGAGCTATACACTTAATTTTGCAGATTTTCTTTACTGGGAAACTTCATGGGTTCATGGGCCTGAGACAATGTTCCCGATTACCCCCTGCCTGACAACACTTCTAATTCTGATTTCTGAATAATTACATAAAAATACCTATTTACAAAATATGAAGTATTGTTGTCAAAAGTCTTACAAATATTACTAGTTTCAGCAATATCATCCATTTCTATCTCCAGCTGCAACCAGCCATTAGAAGCCGAGACAGTTGTTCCACGTGCCGCTCGCACACAATGCAGGCTACAACAATGACTCCAGTGGCGGGTGGGGTCAGAGGTCACGGCCCTCTCTTGACTGCAGCGACGCAGATGTGGTCAGCTCTGTTTATGGCCCTCGTCAAAGGCTGTAACATTCCTCTCTGCTGTATAGTTTGTTCCTGTTAACCTTGGATGAGCCATTCAGTGGACCTGAGCTCCATATGCAGCCGTAAATCAACAACATGTATTGCTTTTGTGGGTTATTATGAGGTTGCACTCGGAGCAGCCCTGGTGTTCCTGCGGGTCGGGTGCCTTTGAATGGGGTGATAGCAGCACAGAGGCAGAATCCTCTAGACCTTTCCACTCTAGTGCTCAAGCAGCATTCAATGAATTATATACGTCATGACAACCAACCAAACAAACAGCCAGAGCCTGGGTGATTTCACCATTTCCTGTGTCATTCCTGAAGGGTTTGGTCACAGTTAGACTCTGCCCAGGGCTGCACCTTCAAACACAAACATTCTGTCACTCTCCCAGGAAGCTTTTCAGATTTTTACTAGGCTGTTTGAGCCAACATTTTTGCACCAAAAAACACCCTGCAATGCATGCAACTTGTTTGCTTTCTGTAAATGTAACTGCATATATTTACTCTCAGAACTTATACTCTTATTTCTTGTGTTGGTTGGGTTTTTATGAATTATGATATTGCTATGTTCATTATTGAACACATCAGTTTGCAGTGTCTGTAAATGGCAGGGCTGCACAATTGTGATATGGCTTAGTGCGACTATCAAATCGTGAAGGTTGCGATTTAATTACTTATGTGCAGCATGTTTGATGCATGGCAACATGGTCTTTTTACACACGTGGTCTTTCTCTGTGTCAGAGGTCGGTTTTCCATCAAAACAAAAACTCTGTGGTTTAGCGTTTGAAAATGAAGAAATTAAAACAAATAAATATTTGTACCGTAATTGTACATTTGTACTGTAAAATAAATTGGTGTTTATTATTATTATTATTATTAATAATAAAAATAATAATGTATTTTTTAACAATTTTTTTTTAACAGTGAAATGTTACAATAGTAATATTTCTAATTTTAACTACATTTTAATATTTTTGTTTAATAAGAATTTATGGTTGCACTTTATTTTACTAAGAAGGTAGGCCTACTGGTTATTATAAGGTAACCACATGGGTTAAGGTTAGGTTTAGGGGTAGGTTCAGGGTAAATTGTACCTAGTTATTACCCAGTTATTGCAATTACTAAGTACATTATATGTACATGGGGAACAGGACTGTAAAATAAAGTGCTACCAAATTTATTATTTTATAGTCATATCTGATATATTATTAATGTTTGGACAAATTGTGCTGCCCTACAAATAAGAACGGCAAACATGAAGCTTTAAAAGAAAATCACAATTCAAATTGTTGTTCTTTTTTGTGATGCGAGTAAGCTAAATTTAAATGATGGGTCTTGTGGTGGTATCCATATGTTAAGTGGCGGCAACGGTGGGAACGGTTGGGCCGTCTGTGTCTGAATGTTCTGGCACGATGACCACAATACGCTGCAGCAGGTGTCTGGGAGGACTTTTGGTTTGCCTGGAGACTCCCTGGGGGATTGTGGGTAATTGATGTATGTGTGAGGGGCAGATGGATGACTTGGGCTTTGCTCAGAGTGGTCTTTGTGAGTGAAATCACAGATTAAGTCAACCAAAGTATGACCCCCTCTGTGAAAGTGATCCTTTCCTCCATTGCTTGACAATGGCCCCGTATCGGTATCATTTTCCTCCCACACAAACACACAGACATGCACGTGTCCAAATACACCTACATACACAGTTTGTCTCAGCATGATGGGGAGTTTTGCACCAGTTTGCTCGCTCCCACTAGCAAATGCAGTCCTTTTTTGTTTGTTTCATTGTCTATGGGATGCATATCCTCTTCCGATACTTTTTGTAATCCTCTTAAAAGACTTGTATTAGCTCAAAAATATAATTCTTTTAAACATAACTCAAGTGGTCACCCTCAGAGGTTTTTTTTTATTAATATTTGGAGACAGAAGACATTGCACATTTGTAGTTTTTTGCATATGTTGTACGTAAGAGCTGCTAGTTTAAGGCATTTTGCTTATTTATATCCAAATCTGTATTTAAGGCCCAGCAATATGAAATGTTAAATGTTGATCTTATGACAGTCTAAAGTGCAGTAATCAATATTTTTGAATAATTCTTGCAACTCTGGGCAACTCAGGTTTTCCCTAAGATTTCCTTAGCTATGTAGAGAATATAACTTGCTTCTTGACTTTGGTATGGATATCTGTTCTTAAATTCTTCCATTTTAATGTTTGAAATTTGGAGTTTACCAAGGCTGTTCATGACCATGATAATTTTTTGGATTGTTCTGATTTCTGTTCAGGCTCAAGGACTCGTCCAAAGATGTGCCCCTGCAGAATACTGAGGTGGATGAGTCTTGGGACGAGCCCAGCCAGGAAGAGGAGAATCTCTACAGCACCTCCCCTCCCCGCACTCCTCGGCAGATAAAACGTTTGTCCAACAAACACCAGAGAAACAGCCAGGGGTCAAAGGGCAAAGGTGAGAGCCCCTACATTTGCAAATTTCTGAAACATATGGTGTTAGGGCCCCATTCTGGAGTGACGTTCAAGCGCTTGAGATCATGTTGAATGAAAATCGATGCATTTGACGTTTAAATGAAGAAAAGCCACTGAAGTAAATTCATAAGGGGGAAAAAAAACAATGATTAAAAGAAGATATTATTGAAGAATAACAACTAGGGCTGAAACAACTAAGCCAAATTGAAATAGTCAACGATAATGAAAATTGTCAACAATAGTCAGGTGTTTGCACTATGCATAGATATATCACTATATAAATCAGGGGATGGAAAAAGTAAAAAAATAATGGCACTTTATAATTTTAGTAATGTTCTATTGTATTGCTTGTAAAAACAGTGCAGAGTAAATGAAGTAGATATAGAAATGAGATTTATTGTTATAAATGGGTTTGGTCATCTGTCACTAACTTTCATCTCTTTCATCAGCAGAGAAGCCGTGTTCCTCCAGCCCGTTGTCTCAACGAGAACGTGAAGGAGCCAGATCAGCCGAACCTCCTGAAGAGCACAGCTACAAGCAGGAAAAGAAGCAGCGCTTCAACCAGCGCTCCAACGAGCGGGACAGCAAGTTCGAGGGCACCTTCATGCTGGATTCGGTGTCCAAATCCAGTACCATCGGCTCCAGAAACATGGATCCCCGCAAGCCATACCTGAGCCTGGGCATGCTGCCTGTGCGCACTCACCGGCAGACCTCACGCACAGACTGTCCGGCAGACCGTCTCAAATTCTTTGAGACTCTGCGGCTGCTGCTTAAACTCACCTCCATGTCATCCAAGAAGAAGGAGAAGGAGCAGCGAGGCCTGGAGAACACTGCCATCATGGGCCAGAACAACGAGGTCATCTGGTTGGAGTTGCAGGCCTGGCATGCCCGCCGTAGCGTCATGGAGCAGGACCTGTACCTGTACACTGCCCGCCAAGCCATACCTGACATCATCAACGAGGTTCTGCACTTCAAAGTTGATTATAGCAGCCTAGCCAGGCTTGAGAGCAAAGTCTCGGTCGAGGAGAGCAACTCCTGTTCTGGTGAAACCAACTGCCAGAACGATCCGTTTAGCTTTAGCACTTGTTCCATGTCCTGGGGAGAGATTGACGCTGCTGCTCCGCTTTCTACAGCACTGGAGTGCCGGGAGCACCTGCAAAGGCAGCGAGTAGCTTTCGATCAGGTCAAGCGGGTCATGTCTCTGTTGGAGTCAGTGGAGGCTCTGTTCCCGTCTCTGCAAACCTTGCAGAAGGACTACGAAAAGTACGCAGCGCGGGATTTCCAGGGCAGGGTGCAGGCGCTCTGCTTGTGGCTCAATATCACTCAGGACCTGAACCAGAAGCTGCGTGTGATGGGCACCGTGCTGGGCCTCAGGGACCTTTCCCGCATCGGCTGGCCAATCTTCGAGACCCCCTCTCCTCGCTGTTCCCGCGGCAATGAGGATGACGAGGATGAGACAGAGTCCACAGCTACCTTCACCGCCGACAACGACGGGGAGGAAAGGACCTTGAGTGAGGCGACTAGTGATGGGGAGCAGTCGCCCTGCCTCACACCAAAGTTTTCACGCCTCATGTCAGAGGAGGAGTTTCTCCCACGGGACAACGATACCTGCTACTGTCCCACTGCCATATACAGGCCGTTTGTGGATAAGGCACTTAAACAGATGGGACTGCGTAAACTGATCCTTAGACTGCACAAGCTGATGGACCGCTCGCTGCAGAGGTCCAGAACTGCTCTGTTGAGTCACATGCCGGCTCAAGAGGTGAGAAAGCAACTGTGGTGCTGCCAGGACATTAGATTAGTTCTAAATGTGTGGAATATCTGGGGAAAATTCGAAAACGTTCCTTTTGGCTTCATAGCAGTTTGGAAAGAATGAGAGAAGTTGTTTTAAAGAATTAGTTCAACCCAAAAGGAGAATACTTTCATCATTGCCTCACCTTCATTTTGTTCCAAACCTGTATGACTTTTTTGCTCCTGTGGAGCACAAAAGGGGAACTGTACTGGTTGCTCTTTAATGCAATTGCTATAAATGGGAATGGGAGCTTCAAGTTCCATAAAGGTCAAAAGGTCACTGTAGGGGTGGGCGATATACCGGTAGACATGATAAACCAGTACAAATTTGACCACCGGTAAAGATTTTGCATTATCGTCTATATCGGGGTTATACTCACGTGATGTTGAGGTGCTGTACCATTTAAGCCATGCCATTTTAAACTTTTCTAGCAATTTTAATCCTTTCAAGCACAATAAGACACAAACGGAACTCAATTTGGTTCTTGCGTGCTGTTCTGACAGACACCTGAAGAATGTTTCCCAACCCACAAGGATGTAAAATATGTGGAAAATTTCTAAAGTGTGGCTACATTTCACCAGGCTCGATTCCAACAGACAATTAGACGAGATAATTGCTGTCAAGACCGGCAACACGACAAATCTAATGAAGTACTTGACAGTGCACAAAATAAACTTAAGATCATAAGGTGGTGGATAAATAGAATACTTGCTTCACAGACATGAGAAAAAGGCCTATAGAAGCTTGAGATGTGTACTTTTAAACACACCAATTCTAATCGAAAACGAATACTCTCTGATTATCTAATAATCCAAATGAAAGGTGCATTTCTCTCTATAGGTGCGCTCATGCGTTCACAATACTGCAGAGATGACGATTCAGCGTCTTCAACTTCATCTTTGCACCCACCGACTCAGAAAACACTAGTTTATTAATAAACAATTAAAATGTCTCCTTGCTATTTTTTCTCGACACATTCATAATCATTAGGCTACTTTATCCAGTGCTTTAATGCAAGCTTTGTGTGCTGAGCGCGATGCATATATCCAGCCCCCCAAATAGCCTATATTCAATTCAATTCACATTTATTTGTATAGCGCTTTTCACAATACATATCGTTTCAAAGTAGCTTTACAGAAAATGTGTGTCTACAGTACAATTTACAGTGATCTGTTATCAGAGGTGACTAAGTAATGCATTTCAGAAATGTACATATACAAATCACACAGTTAGCTAACAATATATTCATTTAAACAATGTATTAATTTAAGGCAGAAACAATGAGCTCATTGAAGTAAAGAATACATGTTATTAAATTATTAGGATATATAGAACATTTTTGCATTGGTGCTTTTTTACAGACTGTAAAAAAAGTAAAACTACCTAAAAAAAAAGTTTTTTTTATTTTTTCA
Source organism: Gila orcuttii (assembly GCA_026230005.1). Taxonomy (NCBI): domain Eukaryota; kingdom Metazoa; phylum Chordata; class Actinopteri; order Cypriniformes; family Leuciscidae; genus Gila; species Gila orcuttii. The sequence continues at coordinate 23,863,258 of JAPDVR010000019.1, read as the reverse complement.
ATGTAATCTTGTAAAAACGGATTTAATAAAATTGCTATCGGAAAAAGTATCTTTCAGGAACCGGTATCGAAGTCAAGGTATCGGTTTTGATTTTTTTTTTTTTTTTTTTACAATACCCAGCCCTACCGATACCCAGCGTGTGAGAGCAGAAGCACAACAAAATAATACTTCACGAAAATTAAAGTGCACATGATGAACGAATGACAGGAATCACAAATGAACGTACAGTACACAATAGTAATTACAAACAAGAGTTCATTGTTAGTTGCCAACAGCACAGCAGCTCCAGATAAACATTGACACTCAAAACCAGTGTTGCTCGCGTATGGAGCGGAGTCAAAGCAACCTCCGCGTCTGTTTTCAGGCCTTCCCGCTTAGCTCTCTCCAGCGCTGGAAAGCTTTTCTAATATTAACTCGGGTCCTAAAGCTCTTGACCAGTCGTAACCTTTCATTTTCCAGTGATTTCTTCTGAGCTTTTCTCTTTTGTTTTTGTCTCATCTCTATTTCTGCAGTCTCTCTTTAAATCTCCCGCCTCTTGCTAGTTCTTTCTCCTCCACCGTCATACACCCCTTAATGCTGATTGGCTACACGCGTTTGGTGTTGTTTGTTCGTTTGTCGGTCCGACTAACTGCCAAACAGCGTTTTTCAAATACCGCTTACCCCACCTTTAATGTAAACTCTCTTGGTTATGTCTTAGTGAACGTAAACATTTGGGATAAAATTTCAGTATATTAGATCTGTGCATTTGGTCTTAAAGTGACAGCAGCCTAATATACCTGCTGCCATCTGTGTCCTGAGTATTAATAAAACAGCAAAAGACAAAGAGAAAATCACTCGCTGCTCTTGACAAAATGACTTTTGTAGCTTTAATATGAGTTAATGTATATTTATTAAATATAATGAAGACTATGAAGTGTCTTATTTACATTTGATTATTTTATTTCAATTGTATGAAATTCAATGTAATCTAAAATGTTGGCATCAAAACAGCCTTGTTTCCTGCAAAAATAGCATTAATGTTATATTTATCAATTGTATGAAATAAAATTAATCGTATTGTGATATAAGATTTTGTTAATATTGCCGACCCCTAATTCAGTGATTATCTTTTTGGGGTTTACCCCTACTGTGTCAGTGAGTTGAATTTGAGAAATGGATTTGTGAATGAATCATCCTAACCAGTTTTGTAAACGGGATCAACTGACTCATAAAAAAATATTTATTAACCTAATGTTTCACTCACATCAAAAAAAGAAAATTGTTTGGGTTTGGAACAACATGAGTGAGTGCATAATTACATAATATTTATTTGCATGAACTTTTTGCCCTGCTTTTTATTGAACTTTTTATTGGATGGATGTCAGTGTTCTGTCTTTTTAATTTTTTCTTATCAGTATTGCTGCAATATTTTGTGGTTTTCTGTTTTATGTTCATGTAACCGAATTTTCATGCCCATATTCTCTCTGTTCCTGTTTTCCATGTCCATATTCTGCTTTGTTCCTGTTAGTTGTCAGCGGTCCCAGGTTATTCTTTGCAGCACTGTGACTACCTTCCAGAGCTATCTCGTCATGTGTCCGGTCAGGTAGAGGAGGAGGCGGGGTCGGGACGAGTATCGTGGAAAGAGTTAATGGATATGGACCTGCCCTCATTCCGACCGGCTTTCTTGGTGCTTTGCCGTGTGCTGCTAAATGTTATTCACGAGTGCCTAAAACTGCGCCTTGAGCAAAGGCCTGCAGGGGAACCGTCCCTGCTCAGCATCAAGCAGGTCATTACTTAAACACATATTGTACATATACTGCCTTTCAAAAATTTGCTGTCAGTAAGATTTAAAATCACAATTAATTACAGAAACATTTGCGGTTAATTTTTTTTAATCGATTGACAGCACTATAATATATAGAATATATATATATATATATATATATATATATATATATATATATATATATATATATATATATGTATATGTATATATATATATGTGTGTGTGTGTGTTATTCATTGACACTGACAGCTATTGATTTTGGAACTGACACAAGGTGAACTACGACTACTGGTCTATTAGACATGGTTATCAACCAATACAACTGACAAAGCCAGCATATGAGTCTATCAATAAAATATCTTGGTTTATATGTGCATTACATTTTTGATTGCTTAGTTGTGAAACTAATTGCTAGTGTTTTTTGTTGTAGATTTGAATTTATTGATAATTATGACTTAGGCCGTGTGTCCACCAAAGCGTTTTTAGCCAGCTGAAAACGCTAGACGCTCTGCTGAAAACGCCTAGCTGTGGGCGCTTGACAGCGTTTTGGCAGCGCTGCGTTTTTTCAGTTGACACGATTCGTTGCTATGATACAGAATATCCGCAGCATAGTTTACTTTTAACTGATTTCGTAGATAATTTGTTTCATACTAAAAATTTATTTTTCATCCATTTTGTTCGGTTAGCTCTGCTGGTTGACGTCGTTGTTCAGAAAGAATGTTGTGACAGTTGGTCGGTGTGGTATTTGTCCCGCCCCTCCTCCACTGTGATTGGACGGCTGTGTAAAAAGTGACCGTGATGAGCGCAGCGTTTTACTCAAAGTTGAACATTTTTCAACTCTTGACGACCAGTAAAAAACGGCGGGCGCTCAGCGCTTGAGCGTTAAATACACGCTCAGCGCCTCGTTACGCTCATGGCGTTTAAAAAACGCGGCGCTCCCATTGAAAACAATTGGAATTTTACGCCAGGTGCGTGAAAAAACGCTTTGGTGGACACACGGCTTTATGGCTGTTTTGATCTGTGATGCTTCTTGGTGGACATTGTGTTCGACTCTCTTCGAGAAGCATAAATTCTTAAAAGCTATTCTCACATTCGGCATAACTAAATTAAATCCCATGAAATGATTCCTAGAGGCTACAACAATGGCTGAGTTGTGTGTTTGTGTGCATTGTAGTTGGTGCGTGAGTGTAAAGAGGTTCTTAAAGGAGGGCTCCTGATGAAACAGTACTACCAGTTCATGCTGCGAGGCGTCGTCACTGACCCCCAGGGTCTGCAGACTAACACCAACATCGACGAGTTTGAGGAGGATCTCCATAAAATGCTAGAGGTTGGATTTGGACTGACTAGTGTTGTAATCTTATCAACTTTTTTTTGTGCAATTACATTTACATTCATGACAAAGTGACTGTGATTCATTTAAAAAGTTACTTGTGAAAAGTTACTTATAGTCAGTAGAATGTCTGTTGGGGGATCATCGAATTAAATTGTTAGCAGATATTAAAGAGAGAGTTCACCCAAAAATAAAATTCTGTCGTTTACTCTCTCTCAAATTGTTCCTATTTTTGGAAGAATGTTTGTAACCAAACAGCCCATTGATTATCATAGTAGGGGGAAAAAGTATTATGGTAGTCAATGGGGCCCAAGATCTGCTTGGTTACAAACATTCTTCCTTTGTGTTCAGCAGAACAAAGACATTTATACAGGTTTGGAACAACTTGAGAGTGAGTAAATGATGACAGAATTTTCATTTTTGGGTGAACTATCCCTTTAAGCAGACAATCTACTAATACTCTAATGAGAGTTATTTGACATGTAGTTGCAAAGTTTCTTATAGTTAGTAGAATGTCTAAATGTCCTGTCTAAAGTGGACTATTGAAAATAGTGTTACCTAAAAGTGCAACATCTCCATCATGAACAGCGGTGATCTGGATGTGCTTCATATAGAAAAATCAAACAGACAAAAAAATGTCTTCTGTGTGTCTGTGCATGCAGGTGTACTTTGACTATATGCGCAGCTGGATCCAGATGTTACAGCAGCTGCCTCAAGCCTCCCACAGCCTGAAGAACCTGCTGGAGGAGGAGTGGAACTTCACCAAAGTTATCACTCCATACATCCGGGGTGGAGAAGCCCAGTCTGGGAAACTCTTTTGGTTAGTCTTTTCTCTCTGTGCACTAGCTGTTTCAGTTACATTGCTCACTGGATGTGTTTAAAGAATAGCATTTCTGTTTGTGGTGAAATGGGTCAAATTACTCACGGTTCGATTTTTATCACTGTTTCAGGGTCACAGTTTCAGTATGGTTTGGTATGTGCTATGTTCAGGGGAAAACACTACTGTCAAGTAATCAAACTACAAGCAAAAGCACAAATAAATGCAACAGTGCTTTTCATGTTATTTAGGCATCTAGTTCTCAGGTACAGAAATTCAATAAAGTAGTCAAATGTAAAATAGCATTGCATATTATCTTCACTGTATAAATTAAATAAAGATAAAAGTTACAAAGCTATTTAGTCAAGAGCATTGAGTGATTTCCTTGTCTTTTGTTGTTTGATTAACTTTAAAGACACAGACAGCACGAATATTTGGTTGATGTCTCAAGAAATAATTGCACAGATCTAATATACTGATACTGTACACATGCGTTGTCTTTCTCACCTGTTTACGTTCACTTAAGACAATTTGCGCACTGTCTGAGACCCGGCTTTCGATCCAAAGATCCAAATTTTCTCACAGCGCACGCAAGTTCTCTTTTGCGTCTTCTTGCACTTGTTTAAATTGACAAGGCTTAAATGAGTTTAGTTTAAACACAGATAGCAATGTGTGCTGTTCAGGTCTCACCTGGGCTCGGGCGCTATCAACACCCGGGTGATGACTGCGTAAATGACTGGTCATATTGCACCATATGGCACCTGCATTGAACAAAATTTACAAAGAGTGAGAAGCCAGAATCCGTATCATACATTTTTTACACTAAATTAACCGCATTTTTTACTTTACACTCACAACAACATACATTAGCTGAACACTGTCTGTCTGTTTTACATGTTATTTTCAACAAACCATATTATAGATGCGTTGTCAGATTACAGATGAACTGTGGTGCAAGTGCAATTTTTTTACAGAGAACCGTTACACAACTAATTTCTATGGTATTTTATTGATGAAAGAAGAAAAATAATCCTTGTGTTGGAATTTAGATGCAAATCAACAGCCATATTAAAACTAAAGTGCACAAAAGCATCACTGTATGCTTGTATTTTTCAGTGATATTGCTGGCATGCTGCTAAAATCCACTGGAGACTTTTTGGATGCGGGCCTTCAGAAGAGTGGCAATGAGTTCTGGGAGTGTGCAGATGATAGCACTGCCTCAGATGAAATCAGGTGTGTATGAGAGAACACCTGAGGAGTAATCTGCATCAAAACAACTATCAAATCTGATGTATTCATTACAGGAAAAAAGACTTCTCATCTGAAATTTGTTGAACATTGGTTCTGTTATATGGAGTGATAGAATAGAATAGAAAAGAATTTAGATAAAAATTTCAATTCTGTTGGTGACGCTAGTGTCAAATACTTCACCTTTCAAATGTATGTTTTAATATCTACGGTTGCTTCCACAAAAAAGTAGTTCCCCCACAGGTGACTTGTTTCTGTAAATAGCAAGTTCATATATTGTTCAAAGGTTTGGGGTCAGTAAGATTTGTTTTTTTAAAGAAAATAATTTTGTTCAGCAAGGACACATAAGTGACAGTAAAAGACATTTATAATGTTACAAAAGATTTCTAAATCAAATAAAAGCTGCACTTTTGAACTTGAATATTCTTTAAAACAACTGATTTCAAAATTTATAATAAACATTTTTTTCCAACATTTTCAATCACGTGACACTGAAGACTGGAGTAATGCCTGCTGAAAATGTTGCCATCGAAGTAATGTTATATTTTAAAATAAATATTTTAAGGATATTTTAATATACTTTAAATTAAATTGTAATATTTCACAATATTACTGTTTTTACTGTATTTTTGATCAAATAAATACTGGTGAGAATAATACAAAAAGTGTACTGACACCTAACTTTTGGTAGTGTATACTGTAAGTGTGTGTATGTGTGTGTGTATATATATATATATATATATATATACCCCAGTGATAATACATTTTTGTAAATATTATTTTATATTATATAATATGCATTTATCCCTGTTTTTTTCTTTCCCTACAGGCGTTCTGTGATTGAGACAAGTCGCTCGCTCAAAGAGCTCTTCCATGAAGCCAGGGAAAGAGCGTCTAAAGCGCTGGGCTTTGCCAAGATGCTGCGTAAGGTGAGTTCACCAGTAGACCCACTTTCACCTGTCTTTACACTCTGTGGTATGTCACTGTGACAGACAGTTTTAACATTCTGCTTTACTCTCACTCAGGATCTTGAGATTGCTGCAGAATTCAGCCTAACCAGTGGAGTACCCTCTCTCCTCCAAGCTCTGAAGGCCAAGAACTACGTCAAAGTAAAACATGTTTCTCTATATTAATGATAGGCTTCTATTGACAGATGCTAAATAATTTTGTATGTCTCTTTCCTTAGGTCCAAATCCCAGGATTGGAAGAGCTCCAGGTTTTTGTCCCTTCTGATCTGATTGAGCAGCGGCTGGTTATCTTGCAGCTGTTAAATGCAGCAGCTGGAAAGGACTGCTCGAAAGAGCCAGACGAGATCCCAGAAGACGAGGCCTACCTGCTCATGAGCAAGCACGGAGTCGGGGACTCAACCGCCGATGGCACCTGGGCTGAGTGGGACGGCCCTGTGCTCAAACTGGTGCCTCAGATGGAGACTGTGGACACGTTACGGGCCATGAAGGTATAGCCCGTTTAATATGCATTATATGTAATATATATTTAGATATAGTCCTGTTTAATGTATTATTCTGTTTTGGGGGAAATATAAAAAAAATATATATAATATATTTTAAGTGTTTAATTTAAAGACGAAAAAAAAATAAAACATTTTAATAATTAAAAAAAAAATAATACAAAAACCAGAATAACAAATTAAAAAGGGTGTAGTTGTAATTGTAAAATACATTAATGTATTTTTAATCTGTCTTTGGAAGAAAGAAACATACCTCTATCTCTGTTGAGTTCGGCATCTAATATGTCATATATTATTCCTAGGTGGACAATCTCTTGCTGGTTGTGATGCAGTCGGCCCACCTTATGACACAGCGCAAAGCTTTTCAGCTATCAATGGAAGAAATTCTCACCCTCAGCCGAGAGCAGACATCCAGCCAGCCGCTTATCGTCTGCGCCCTGGAACAACTCAAGGTGATGTAAAACAAAGAGTTTTTGGAGACCCACTTTCATATTACATCAAGCAAGAGTTTCATTCTGTGTCACTTAATGCTGATTTAGCAAACAAATGGAGTATGCACTTGAATCTTCTCACACAATATGAATAGAAATCCCAGGTTGAAGGAGCACAAAGATCGGTTTGGCTCCGTAGACACGAGTAACGTTGTTATGTGATGATATGAAAACCCATAACTATGCATCAGCAAACCGGATGTTTGCAAAGCAAATTTGGTTTGAGCTGCTCTTTTAAAGAACATTTTCTGTCCTTTCAGAATGAGGCTCTACAGCTGTGCATCAAGATCAACACTGCAATCGACCGTGTGGAATACATGTTCATGTCTGAATTTGAGGCTGAGGTGGAGGAGACCGAGAAGGCCACACTGCAGCAGTATTACAGAGAGGCCATGATTCAGGGCTACAACTTTGCTTTTGAGGTCCGAGTCCAATGGATTTCTGTTTATGTTTTTATTTGAAATGCTTCACAGCACCATGAAATCAAAATGGACAAATCTTATTTTTTCATGGAATGTTGCAGTGTTTATCATAGATTTTTTTTTCATGTGCCCTACGTAAACTTTAATCAAAAACATTAATGTCCCCTCCTTTTTGCAATGACATATTTTCTCTGATGACGTGTGCACCGCCGATAACAATCCAATCAATAGACCATTTATGAGCAAGCGTCACAGTTATGTCACTGCAGTTGCGTTTGCATTGCGGTGGCAGAAAAACACTGGTAACAAGTGGAGGAAAACAGGCGAGATCCACCAAATGAGAGAAAAAAGGTGGTCTTGTTCTTTTGAATGTCAGAATCGCAATGAAAAAGATGGTCTTTATTTTTACAGAATACCGTCGGCGAAGACGCCCTTTAAAGTGAAACAGACATTTATGGTTGCAAGCCATTAAAAACAGACAGACTGGACTGATGAAACCTGTTATGATTAGTTTACTATTAAAGCATTAATTTAATGTAAACAGTAGATTTATATAATATTCACATATGCTGTTCATATGGGGGAATAATGTATTAGCCCTAGTTACAGCCTGAAATAACATTTAAGCCTATAACATCTCACAATTCTGACTTTTTTCTCGCAATTGGGAGTTTATATCACTATTCTGAGAATTTTTTTCAGATTTGCGGGATAAAAAAATTGCGAGGAAAAAGTCACAATTGTGAGATATTTTAATTAGTAATTAGCTTGTTCGCCTTAATTCCCTTAAAGGTGCAGTATTTCTCGAAGTCGTTGTTGAACATTGTTGATATTTGAAATCAACCCAATCACACCCTCTCTTTACCGCCTTCAAAGATCACCCTCCAATCCTAACCGGCCTCCTCCGAGTCGTTCTTGAACCCCGATCACTGGCATGCGAGGCGGGTGCACTAACAAAGACGCTAAACAGTCAACACCTCATTCTCTGGCAGTCAACACTACACTGCTCTCACTAGCTGGCCTCTGTTACACACGTAATGCAAGAGGGTGTCGCTATGAAACAAGCTAACATGAACATAAAGGGTTTTCTTGAGTCCATCTCTTCAACAATTTTTTTTTTTTTTGCTATCCTGCAGTACCATAAAGAGGTTGTTCGGCTGATGTCTGGAGAGTTCAGGCGACGAATAGGGGAGCGCTACATTGCTTTTGCCCGCAAGTGGATGAACTTTGTCCTCACGAAGTGTGAAAGTGGAAGAGGCACTCGTCCAAGGTGAGTGGGTCCATTACAAAAACGAGTAGGGTGTCATGCAGTCTACTTCCTTGGTAGCTTCCTTTTGAGGAGTCTTTCATTGAACTCTAACTTGGAATCGACTGTCAATTGAATTTGTTCTGATAAGCCTAGAAAAAATAGCACACAAATATAGAGTACAATTTTTTTGTTGACCGTTGTACTTTTGATACTTTGCTTTGTTCTCCATCTTGGAATACATTTTTGAGTTTGTTGCAATGCATTATAGGATTGTATTTTCTGAAACATGCAATGTTTCCTTAGAATTTGGCTAAAATAGTTTATTAGAAGCCTGCATTATCGTGCTGCCTAGCTTTTGGATCAGCCTTTGCTTAGGAAGTGAGTCTATGTTGTCTTAAAATGCTGCATCTGTAGAAAGCTCTCTAGACTTTGGAGCAGAGCCAGTGTTTCATCCCACTGAGAAACTAATGTTCAAAGTAAACATTTCGTTTAACGTTTTCTCAATAAATGATAATTCCACCATGTTCTTTGTAGCATGCTGGCAAATGTTATTTGAAATTATATTTCATTTAAACTTTTTCTCTAGGTGGGCGACACAGGGGTTTGATTTTCTTCAAGCGATTGAGGCTGCGTTTATATCAGCCTTGCCAGAAGATGACTTTCTGGTGAGATATCCATGTCCTGCTATTTTAATATCTGTTTTGGATTGCACTTCAGTCTGGAATCATTAATATTATGTCTTATAGAGTCTGCAAGCCCTGATGAATGAATGTATCGGGCATGTTATCGGCAAACCGCACAGTCCTGTCAGCAGTATGTACTTTGGTAAGTGTTCTCTTCCCCTGCAGTGTTTTTGGGTTCTGTTTATGCTGTCAGTGTCTGTAATTTATATGAAACTGCGCCAATTGCCAGTTGGCCGGTAACATTTTTATGTATTATAACAATGCAATGTTGTGAGAACATGAACGTGAACGAGCCTCGGGACAGATGGCAGGCCAGTGCTGTATCATCGTGAAAGCGCAAGAAGGCGCAAAAGGGAACTCGCCGTTTCGTTTCACAGACAGCGCACAAACACTGAATTGAGCTTTTTCATGTCGTCTTGCACTTAAACAGACATATTCAAGTACTGTATTCGTGTAGGAATAAATATCTTGCCTATCTTGACCATTGTATGTGTTTTTCTTACATAACAAATTGATCATGACATCTGATGTAACTCTTTCATCAGGCCCACGAAACAGCCCTCGACCTGTCAAAGTCCCCCGTTGCCATAGTGATCCTCCAAACCCATACCTCTTCATCCCTTCCTCTCATGCCGAGGGCTTCAGGTAGGTTATGTTCTGGGTCTTCACCAGTAGCACAGCTTGTAAATCTAGTGGTGTTAATGCTTGTGAATATGTACTTCCTTTGCATGCCCTTGTGTTTTGTTTTTTTAATCTGGAGGAGGGTTTGTTTAATTGAGTCACGCTTCTATGAATGCTGTAGTTTGTAATAATGCTTTAACCACAATCGGTGTTACAAACAACATAGAGCTTCATATGGGTGTGCGTTGCTGTGTGTTTTGTCTGTATGCTGACATTAGAACATGTGTCAAGCTCTGCCTTATTTAATAATAAACACTTTCACACATGCACACACCATCCAAAGCAGAATGCTGAGGCCATCAGTCTGTTTTTCCATCACAGCTCTCGGAGTCTCCCGTGTGATCTGCGTACCCAGTTGTGTCCCCCAGGTCCACGCCCCACCCCTCCATTACCCTCAGGGGAACACGGCCACGCCACCAAATCGTCCGGCGGCGTGCCCAATGACATCAGGTAGTCAGGACATCCCATTCTCAACCCAAAACGGAGCTCTGCAACATTTTCAACGTCTTCAGCATTGCATCCTTGTCCGAACAGCATCTCTCGTGGGTTTTGAGTTCATAAGTGAATTGACAAAAATCTGAAATGTATTATGAAGATTTAACAAGAAGATGATGGGTACCAGAAAATCTTGAAACAGGCTGCTCATTCTGTAAAATATTCATTTTTTTTACCCAAGTCCACGAGAAAAGCATGCACCATCTGAGTAATGCTGTTTTTACACTGGATGTTGTGATGATAATGGGGTCATATAATCTATAATCAAATTTCTTTGATCGACAGTTATGTACTGTGAAAACGTATTGTTACAATTGTTATGACAACTCAATATAAAAGATATATATATTTAAAACCAAATAGCTAAAATAGAAACTGTTTTATGTCAGAAACCCAATATATTAAAATGACCGGTTAAATTTACATGTCAGCTATGTCTATTGGGTAATCGGAATAATTACAGTGTAATAATAGGGAGGATATGTCATAGATTATTATTAAAAACTAGAGGAACTGGCATTAAGAGTAACGTTTGCTCTGTGAATGTGGGAATGTTCGCTAAACCTTGTGCTGTGTGTAGCAGGGTTAATATAGTAAACTAAAAATAAAAAACTCATTGCCGAAACAATTTACTAAAATTAAACTGAAAATTTAAATTCTTAATTTATTCAAAATATTAATAAAAACTATAATGTACGGTGACGCATTGCTGCCACATACATATTATTTTTTCCCCTCAATTATGTCGTAATAACGAGATCTGATGTCGTTAAAACGACATATTTTCTCGTTTTAGTGACATATCTCGTTTTAACGACATAAATGTCTCGTTATAACGACATATCTCGTTTTAACGACATAAATATCTTGTTTTAACGACATAAATATCTCGTTATTTCGACATAATAAGGGGACATTGTAATATGCATTAAGCTGCATTTAGCGTTCTTATGAGTTTCTATGGGAGGAAAATGCCTAACGTCAAATTAAACGCTTTGCGTTCATATTCTGAGCACAGCAGATTTTGTTGTACATATACTTTATTAGTATGATTATTTACTGTGTTTGGTCTGAACACTGTCCGTTATGTTAAGGTTTGTATTCATTTCAAGATCGGGGATTAAAGAACGCATTGTAGTTATGTTGGGACATTCTAAAACGCTTAACGTTAAAAAGGCTTAACGTGGCTTACTGTACTAAGACAGTAATATTAAAAGACCAAACTCAGTAAACATCATATTAATAAGCTAGACTTTGTGCAAAAAAAAATCATGAGCACAGAATATGAACGCAACGTGTTTAATTACACATTAAGCATTTTCCTCCCATAGAAAACCGTTATTAGAAAAGGCTTAACGTGGCTTACTGTACTAAGACAGTAATATTAAAAGACCAAACTCCGTAAACATCATATTAATAAGCTAGACTTTGTGCAAAAAAAAAATCATGAGCACAGAATATGAACGCAACGTGTTTAATTACACATTAAGCATTTTCCTCCCATGGAAAACCGGTATTAGAAAAGGCTTAACGTGGCTTGCACATAGTCTAGCTTATTAATATGATGTTTACAGAGTTTGGTCTTTTAATATTACTGTCTTAGTACAGTAAGCCACGTTAAGCCTTTTTAACGTTAAGCGTTTTAATTCCCGGTCTTGAAATGAATACAAACCTTAACATAACGGACAGTGTTCAGACCAAACACAGTAAATAATCATACTAATAAAGTATATGTACAACAAAATCTGCTAAGCTCAGAATATAAACTCAACGCGTTTAATTAAACGTTAAGCAAATTGCCGAATACACTCAAATGAGATCGACTCAGACGTCAATAAATGGACGCGCAAATTATAATCACTAATACAAAATAAAACAAATGTATTTTATACACAAACATGTCTCTATTTGTACAAATTGCTGCACATTCGTTGAATTCTGAATTTTGCACACATAATTGAAAGCAATTTGTTTGTGGATAGTAGCCTAATAAAAACATACATTTATCAAGTTCACGGATAATTGTGCGTGCATTTATTAATCAATATGATACAAAAATCATGATAAAGTATACTACAAAAATCAGATAACTCCAGAATATGAACGCAAAGCGTTTAATTTGACGTTAAGCATTTTCCTCCCATAGAAAGTCATTATAAGAATGCTAAATGTAGCTTAATGCATATTACAATGTCCCCTTATTATGTCGAAATAACGAGATATTTATGTCGAAATAACGAGATATTTGTCGTTATAATGAGATATTTATGTCGTTATAACGAGATATTTATGTCGTTATAACGAGATATTTATGTCGTTATAACGAGATATTTATGTCGTTATAACGAGATATTTATGTCGTTATAACGAGATATTTATGTCGTTAAAACGAGATATGTCGTTAAAACGAGACATGTCGTTATAACGAGATATTATGTCTTTAAAACGAGATATGTCATTAAAACGAGAAAATATGTAGTTTTAACGACATAAGATCTCGTTATTACGTCATAATTGAGGGGAAAAAATAATATGTATGTGGCAGCAATGCGTCACCGTAATAATGGAATCAATGATACTAAAATAACACTGGTATGTAGCACCTACTGTTAAAAAATTCACAATATAAAATCAGATGTTGCATTATTGCATGATGAGGCAGCACAAATTATATTAGACACAACACACCCACAGTTCATGTGCAAGTGCACTTGAACTGTATTTCAATTCACATGGAAATGGAGCAAAAAGCATGGCAATGAATGACCCGTTTAATTCACTTGAGGGGGAAACTGTAATTTTAAGACTGAATTATTACACAAAAAACATCTTTAAAATGAATAATAAAAAAATTATGAAAAAAGGATGATATGACCCCTTTAAGTTGAACACATTTTAGTTCAGTACATGAAAGTGCTCCTCAAACTCCTTGCCAGTCAGTTTGGATGTATCATCAACCCACAGTAATTGTCTGGGTTTCACGCTGCTTTGAGCTTCAATACTGTTTGAGCCCTTAGCAGATGATTTGCTTTAATGACAAATGTTTAGTGACTTATGACCTTTGCAACTTTCACAGTGTCCAGAGTGTTAGCCTCTGTTGAAACATGCGTTAGCATGCATCATTGGCTTTAACACCCTGTCCCGTTGCCGTCAGGTGCATTGTTAAAACAAAGGTACACATTGATCCAAGTGTATAAAGATTTCAGAGTTCTCAGCTCTACGTGTGTGATTGTTCGTTAGTATATAAAACTGTGAAGCTTTTCATTTTTTAAACTACCATGTAAAGACATAATGGCCATATTCCAGGATGACCACAATGTCAAGATTCATCAGGCTCAAATTGTGAAAGAATGGTTTGGAGACCATGGGAGTGAATCATTTTCACACATGAATTATCTTTGAGTCCAGACCTTGAATTCATTGAAAGTCTTCTGGATGTGCTGGAGTAGACTTAGTATTATAGTTATCGTCCTTGTTGCGAATAGGCCTTAATAGCTTGACGACAGGAACCTGATTTCACCAATTGTGAACACTTATTGTGTTCCTGGATCAATGTCTTTTTTGATCCTGGAACAACATTTCAATCAACCAATCAGATTTGAGGGACATGTTTACAGTCTATGTGAAGTGTAGGCTTACAACCAGCGTTAGGTGCTTCTACATCAGTGTTATTCACCTATCATTTCCCTCTGATTTTAGGGATAACTTATGGGTAGGGTTAGGTTAAGAGGGATATGGTTAGGATTACATTTTCAGACAGGAATGTTGATCCAGGATCAAGAAAATATGCTGACCCAGGGCGTGTAGCTTGACGTTTGGTTGACTGATAACTTGTTTATGAACTTTTATGTTAAAATCAGAGGCAGAGGTTGTTGTATTTGGTTTGAAAGAGGTTAATGCTGCTTATTTTGTGACACTAACACTGCTGCGCTTTAATAGAGCTGGCTTTCCCATTCGCTGTTGTGTTGCTGTAAGACTTAAGCATGCTCGTCATATCTAACATGTTTCATTTTACTTATTTGGCTGCATGCAATGCGTCTCAACCGGGTTCTTTTCTGAATGAAGGTGGTGACTATATGTAACATTTAACTCTTTTTTGCCACATAGGGGCTCCAGTGTAAATGAGAACGACCGACTGTCATCTGTGGCGGCAGAGCTGCATTTTAAATCCCTCAGTCGCCACTCCAGCCCGACAGAGGACAGAGAAGGTATTGATGCATTTCTTGACTTTGTGTAAAAAAAGTGTTATGTAGCAAATTAGCTCAAAAGATATTTATAATAAATTATAAACGAATTATAATTAATTATAAATATTTGAATGTTTTAGAATTGACTGTAGCAGAATTAACAGTACAATTATTTAATCAGTTTATCCAATGAACAGAAAGCATAATCAATTATCAATTCTAAGAAATAAGTTATCTTCCTGGCCAAGAAAGAATAAATTTTTCCAACTAAAGTAAATGAAATACTAGCAGGGTAATAGCATAGGTATAGCTAGATCAGGATGTTCAAGTGATTTTGATCTTTTTGTGAGTGGCAAACACAGAGACAATCAAGCTTGGATATGAAGAGCTCTTTTCCAAAACGCGATAAACATGTCATTTTGCTGTGTACTGAACCTATTCACTGCTCCATCAACGTTTCATGCCAAATCGCTATATTTCCTTGTTTAAAATGTACTGCAATATGCAGTTTCTTTCCAAAACGCGATAAGCGCCAAACCTATTTTTAGCCAAAACGCGATAAATCCCCTCGACTAATCAGAATTCGGTGAACGTTCTACGCAATCCAACACGGCGGCACTCTGAACAGAGGTTAGTTTATGTTTATTCATTCCTCAAAATGAGTGAGTTTTCTAGTCGACTAGTAGTAGTTCATTTAAGCCATTAGTTTAATCACATATTTATATTGATTTAATTACTTAAATATGGGAGAGAAACCATAATGAGCATTTTTTAATTGCCTATTCCGCATCTCAACGCACGCATAAAGCTTGCCACTAAGAACCGACAAAAGTAATGATTATGCATGAAACATTTGAATTGTTTATTTTTGAATTTAACTAGTGTTTTCTGTCAGTGTCAGCTACAAAGATAAAGTTGACTATGCTGACTCGCCATCTTCGCAGTAGTGAACGCGCCTATAGAGAGAAATGCACTCTTCGAATTAGAGAGTAGCCAATTTCTTTTCGTTTTTTATTGTTTTGTTTAAATGTAGACATTTCAAGCTTTTTATAGATATACTTCTCAGGACTGTGAGGCAAGTATCGCTCTGTTTCGGTTCATTTATGAGACGCGCTCCAGATCACGCGCGGGCGCCTCCGTGTCCTGATTATATGTCTGCTATATTGCTTCTTATTTATTTATTATTAATCCAGTCAATTTGTTGATGAAACATTGATTAAAATGAAGATACAATTTATACAAAACGAAATTCACTTTAAAGAAAGGCTTTCTACAATATCGGATATATTGGGCATCTTATGATCCTATCGTGCTCATCTCATGCGGTTCCCTTTTCATATAATCAACATAGATGAAAAAAAAAAAAAAAAACATTAGCCTCTATTATTAAACATAAATATTAAACGTATGTTTAAGTTTTTTTTAACTTAGCCTATATTTAAGCATCACGCCGCTCCGCTTTGCTCACATGCTGTGTAGCCTATACATACATGCATGTGTGTGTGTGGTGGAGGGGTGCCCATCACTACTTTTGAATATCGTTATCATTATTGAATATTTTTAATAATTCGTTTTTTTTAATGCATATGTAGTGGACAAATTGGTCCTACTTGTTACAGGTTTGACACTTTACTAAAAATGACTCTGAATGTATTACTAAATAACTTATTGAATAGCTATTGATATCATTACTATTTTCAGGTTCTGCACCAAATGACTATTAGCCTAAATGTGTTACTAAATGGAATTTATAGTAATTTATAGTATGAGCCCCTGATTATATGTTGCATGCTCGCATTTTTTTTTTTTTTTTTTAAAGACAAACCATACAGTTTTGGAAAAAATGGATGGATTTATAGCGTTTTGAAAAAAAAAATGGATGGATTTATAGCGTTTTGGAAAATAAATAAATTAACTTTCAATTTATCATAAACAATATTGTTGTTTGATTTAATAATCATTGTTTAACATGTTTAGACTGAGCCAATAAAACATTTTAACAGGATAAATTGAATATTCACAAAATGTGTGGGTCTAGGTAAAAAGTGTAATTTTCCTGAAAACTATTGAAATGGATTTATACCGTTTTGGAAAAGAGCTCTTCATATACTGGTTTATTAAACGAAACTACGGTAGGCTACACACATGACTAAACTAAGCAAAGATTGTATACATAATCAAGTAAGTAAAGAAAAAGTGAAGAAAGAGAGAGAGAAGAAAAGAGAATGGCAAGATTACAATCAGTTAACCACAACCTATGAGAAACATCAAAGAATCAGGGTCACCTTAAAAGGGGTACAATAACTTAAAACGCATCTAAAGGCTGCGAACGGGTACTTGCATTGACTTTGGTTGCTGAACAAGTCCAGAATCAGGAGATTCTTGATGATTTTGCCAGGAGTGCGCTGAAGCGTTCGTTTGGGTTCTTGGGGTGGTCCACGTTAAATCCAAAGAAATTAACTTGGTCCACGTCGAATCCAAAGAAGTTAAAGGGTTAGTTCACCCAAAAATGAAAATTCTGTCAGTATTTACTCTCCCTCATGTTGTTCCAACCCCGTAAGACCTTCGTTCAACTTCGGAACATGAATTAAGATATATTTGATGAAATCTGAGAGCTGGATCACTCCTCCATACTCCTCCATAGGCTTCTTGAGGGATTGAACTTGCAGGCCCCGAAAAGTTATTACAGACATCGTTAAAATAGTCCAAGTGAATACATTGGCTCAATCTTAAGTTTATCAAACGACGAGAATACTTTTTGGGCGCAAAAAAACAAAAATAACGACTTTATTTCAACTATTCATTTCCTTCTCTGTGGGCCTCGAGTGAGTTCACTAGTATAACAGCGTGAACTTCTGTTGTTGTACGTCACACGCATCACACACATGACCAGCGTCGGCCAATAGTGAGCCTACGTGTGACGTAGCTCTACGCTATTACACTAAGTTAACTGACTATAGAGGCCAACAGAGAAGGAAATGAATAGTTGAAATAAAGTCGTTATTTTTGTTTGTTTTTGCGCACAAAAAGTATTCTCGTCGCTTGATAAACTTAAGATTGAGCCACTGTAGTGACTTGGACTATTTTAACGATGTCCTTAATAACTTTTCGAGGCCGGCAAGTTTCAATCCTTTTGAAGCCTATGGAGGAGTATGGAGGAGTGATCCAGCTCTGATTTCATCAAAAATATCTTAATTCGTGTTCCGAAGATGAACGAAGGTCTTACGGGGTTGGAACAACATGAGGGTGAGTAAATACTGACAGAATTTTCATTTTTGGTTGAACTATCCCTTTAACTTGAAGATGAAGTTTCCGGAAGAAAAAAGGAAACGTTGTCTCAAAGAGATTGAGCAAAGATCTGAACTAATCAGACACTCTTAAAGGTCCTCTCAGTTCACACCTATTTGGTGAGGTGACCAATCAAAGATGACCGGGAGAAAGTCTTTGTTCCATCTTATCTCCATTTGCATGGTCATGCTGCCATGGAGAATTTGTGCAGTCTTTACACAAAAGTATGGTAAAAATAACATGATGCAATTTATCATAACGTATTATACACCATTGATTATAAAATCAAAAGAGAGTTATTTTGATACCAAGAAAGATGGGGATTCGAAGACATTAAAGCAGTTACACATCATCTTTGGATATCAAGATTTGAAAGTTACTCTAACATAACTAAAGAATCCTAACTAATAAAACATAGGGGCATGCATAAAACACGGGAGAAATACTATAAACATTTTGGAAAGTTTGTGGGTAAGAATGGAGTAAATGTCCTTTGTGTATTGGAGTTTGTCTCTATTGTCTTTTACCAAATGGCTAGTGTCTCCTGTGCTGTCTTTTGAGGCTTGTAGTGACAGTCTCTTGCTGAGATGGTTCAGTGGAGCCGAGGTGATAACGGTCTTTGAAGAGAACTGGTTTTAGGGCCGATGACAACGGGAGAGGGGGAAGGTTTTTTAATGACTAGGGCATTTTGATTAAGGCCATCCGTTACACTTAATAAACTAATTCTGTACGTTTTCTCTTGTATCTCCAGAGCCCTCGTATCCTAAAGGAGACCCTAGCAGTACGGCCCGCCGCAGCTGGGAGCTCCGCAACTTCATCAGCCAGTCAAAAGGTAGAACACATTAAAAAAAAAAGGATGATGAGTCTGTCATGCAAGGTGATAGACGAAAGTAGGGCTGGGTTAAATAGATTAAATATATATATATATGTTTTTCACAATTTTTTTTAAAAGAAATTATTATTTTTATTCAGCAAGGATGCATTGATTTGATCAAAAAAGATAGGAAATACATTTATTTTGAATATAATTTTTGTAGCATTATAAATTTTCTTTTTACTTTCTATTCATGAAATGTTACTTAAAGGGGTGGTTGATTTATGATTTCACTTTTCTAACTTTAGTTAGTGAGTATTGTTGCTGTCTGAGCATAAACAACATCTGCAAAGTTGCAACGTTTAAAGCAAAGGAAGATATTTGCTTTTAAAGAAACAAATGGCGGGTAGGGACTACACGACATTCCTCCCGGGTTAGTGACATCACAACCCTAAAATGTACATAAACTTGTACATTTATGCCCCCGGTAACATGCAAGCAGTGTTGAGAAGAGGAAGAGTTGTAGTAGAGCACATTTGTGAGTCTGCTCAAGCTGTCGCATCGGTCAAACACAAATTCAATAGCATGTCACTGTAGGCATTTTACAACAGTTCCCACATAAGCGATTTTATAGATTATCATGACAGAATATGCTAATCAAAGACTTGAAGATTGTTAACTCTACATCAGCAACATAAATTCATCAACTAACCATTCAGAAATGTCCAGTTGCATTCTACATGTTGTCACTTCTTGAGTCTCTCCATCATTGTCAGACTCCTGTTTGAACAAAACAAAAGGTAGTTTCTGACATTTTCAGTGCGTGTCTGCGTGAGGTAATCTGAGCTGCTAACACACACGAGCTTTTGTAGCTGAATATAGCTCTGTGGGAGCAGCAGCTCATTTGCATTTAAAGGGACACACATGAAACAACTCGTTTTTGCTCACCATCAAAAAGGGACAATTTTAACATGCTGTAAAAAATCATCTGTGGGGTATTTTGAGCTAAAACTTCTCACACACACTCTAGGGACAACAGAGACTTATTTTACATATTGTAAAAAGGGGCATTATACCACCCCTTTAAGTTCCAAATCAGCATATTAGAATAATTTCTGATCATGTGACACTGAAGACTGGAGTAATGATGTTGGAGTAAACATTCAGCTTTACCACCACAGGAATGAATTACATTTTAAAATATATTCATATATTTAAATTGTAATAATGTTTCACAATATTACTGCTAAATACAGCCTTTTGAGCATAAGAGACTTCTTCCAAAAACATTAAAAGATTTTTCTGGCCTCAAACTTTTAAATGGTCGATTATATTTTAACTAAAATATTTGAATACATGAAATATACCACATTGAGACTTGAGTGATCGCTTAAACCATTTATTGACTGATTCTTGCTGTAACAGCATTTTTATTTATTATTGCAAATATAATGTGCATATTCAGTACATCAACCACTGCTCTGATTATCCCACAGACACAGCAGCGCGTCAGAGCCCTATGGAGGCCGTCTGGCAATCCATAAGCACCTTCGACGAGAAGCACTATGCGCTCATGAGACAGCGAAACA
This sequence comes from Gila orcuttii, assembly GCA_026230005.1. Lineage (NCBI taxonomy): Eukaryota > Metazoa > Chordata > Actinopteri > Cypriniformes > Leuciscidae > Gila > Gila orcuttii. The sequence continues at coordinate 23,842,731 of JAPDVR010000019.1, read as the reverse complement.
TCATAGGACAGGTGTGCAACACCCCAAAGTCCTACGATAACGTCATGCATGTGGGCCTGCGCAAGGTCACCTTCAAATGGCAGAGAGGCAACAAGATAGGTGAGTGGTCATCAGTATGTACATTACAAAGCAGAAGCCGTTCCTGTTGCATTTTCTTAACACTTTTTCTCTTTGGTTATAGGCGAAGGGCAGTATGGGAAGGTTTACACATGCATCAATGTGGACACTGGTGAACTGATGGCCATGAAGGAGGTATGTCCCTGAATTGTGATATTTCATGGGTTTTGCATAAGAGTAGGTGGTATAAACAAAATCTTATTTCATATATATATATGATGAGCCAACACATTATGACCACCTGCCTAATATGCCGTTGGTCCTTTGCGGGCCGCCAAAACAGCGCCAACTCACTGAGGCATGGACTCTACAAGAGCCCTGAAGGTGTGCTGTGGTATCTGGCACCAATACATTAGCAGCAGATCCTTCAAGTCCTGTAGGTTTCAAGGTGGAGCCAATGTGGATCTCGTTCGTCCATCACATCCCACAGATGTTCAGTTGGCTTGAGATCTGGGGGATTTGGAGTCTAGGGCAACACCTTGAACCCTCATCATGGTTCCTTAAACTATTCTTGAACAATGTGTGCAGCGTGTCAGTGTGCATTTTCCTGCTGAAAGAGCCACTTCCACCAGGGACCACCGTTGTCATGACGGGGTGTACGTGGTTTGAAACAATGTTTTGGTAGGTCAAATTTACGTTGACATGAATGGCCGGTCTCAGGGTTTCCCAGCAGAAAATTGCAGAGCATCACAACCCTCCACTGGCTTGTCGTCATCCCACAGTGCATCCTGGTGCCATCACTTCCCCAGGTAAACGGCGTTCACATACATGAAGTAAAAACACGACTTATTGGATCAGGCGACGTTCTTCCACTGCTCCAAGGTCCAGTTCCGACGTTCATCTGCCCATCGGGTGCGCTTTCGATGGTAGACTGAGGTCATCATTGGCACTCTGATTGGTCTGCGGCTACGCACCCCGATACGGAGCAGTATCGTGACACATATCTCCCATAAACATCATTACAATTTTGTGACTTGTGCCACAGTAGTCCTTCCGTTGACTCGGACCAGACGTCATAGCCTTCGTTGCTCTCATGCATCGCTGGTTTGTCCCTCCTCGGACCACTATTGGTAAATTCTCACCACTGCTGACTGAGAGCAACACACAATCCTTGCAGTTTCAGAGGTACTTTGACCCAGTCACCTTGTCATGACAATTTCGCCCTTGTCAAAGTCACTCGGATGCAGCAGAAATGGGCAAGAAAAAAGATCTAACATGTTTATTACGAGAACTGATTGTTTGCTTACCATGCTTACCACTCGGACCATAATATGTGGCCTTGTTAGATGATCAATGAAATCCGCTTCACTTGTGACTGGTCATAATGTTTTTGCTTATCTGTGTGTGTGTGTGTGTGTGTGTATTTATATATTAGACACACTGCGGTATTAGCACTTTGTAAGCTGTAACTAAATTTGCTTCCAGATTCGCTTTCAGCCCAATGACCACAAAACCATAAAGGAAACGGCGGACGAGCTGAAGATCTTTGAAGGAATCAAACATCCCAACCTTGTCCGCTACTTTGGTGTTGAATTGCACAGGGTAAAAAGTTTTGTGTGTTTGTGTTATGTCAGTGTCTGCTTAACAGTTTTGTTTATTCGTCATTGACTCTGTTGTTTGCTCCTGCAGGAGGAGATGTATATCTTTATGGAGTACTGTGACGAGGGGACGTTGGAGGAAGTGTCTAGACTGGGTCTGCAGGAACACGTCATCCGCCTCTACAGCAAGCAGATCACGACGGCAATCAACGTGCTCCATGAACACGGCATTGTCCACCGGGACATTAAAGGTCTTCATTTGTGCCAAGATTTCCTTTCCTCAGTTACTCTTTCCTTCATGAGAGAATCAGATGTATATATTGGCTAGTCAGTTGGATGTCTAGGTGTCAGTTAAGAATTTTTATTTCATTGCATCACTAATTTTTGTTATTCTTTTACTCCCCAGGAGCCAATATCTTCCTCACATCATCTGGTTTAATAAAGCTAGGGGACTTCGGCTGCTCAGTGAAGCTAAAGAACAATGCTCAGACGATGCCTGGAGAGGTGAACAGCACACTGGGAACTGCAGGTGAGAGGCTCAAAGCTGTGGTTTCCAGGTTTAAACACCAGGGGGCATGGTAAACTTTTTGAACGGGAGTGTGATGTGTCCTGAAGCCACACCTGGCATACCAAAACTCGTTTCTGAAGATCTCAAAAGACTTTTTGTTGTAAAGCTCCGGGAAGCATGCTGGCGGTCTAGACTTTCTGGTTTTGACCTTCCGGTCTAGTCCACTGATTTTGCTAGTTTTAATGTGTTGCGTAAAAAAGGTAATGTTCCCTTTTTATTTTATTTTATCACCAGTACATGGTGATGCATCATATCTCATGATAAAGGGTCACTTGGTAAACCAAAATGCTTCCTGGACGTCTTGAACAGTTTTACACTGTCTCCAAAAGTTTCTTTACAGCGTTAATAAGTTTATAGTATTTATTAATATTTTGAATAGGCTTTTATATTTTCAGTTTTAATTTTAGGTCAAGCATTTTATTTTAGTTTAATTCTGTTCTTTTCTCATTTTTATTAGTTTTGTAAATTCTATTTAGATTGTTTTGTAATTTTTGTACTTCAACTTGAACTTTTTGTTTTATTTCAGCTTTATTTCAATTAATGAAAACATTTTTTTTATAGTTTTTGTTAACTAACAAAACAACAGTTTACTTTAATAAGTAAAATTAATAAGTTTAACAAATGGTAGAAATAGTATGAAATATAATTGTAAATTTTGAATATTAAAAGACATTTAAGTGATAAATACTGTACAGCTTAAATGCAAACTCTGTCAACCTAGCATCAGTGTGAACTAAAACTAAATCTATTTAAAATAGTTTTATTTTGTTAAATAAAATTAAGCTAAAACAAAATATAAATTGTTGCCTTGACAACTAAAATAAAAAGTTTAAGTTGAATTTCAATTATTTAAACTACAACTGAAATAAAAATAAAGCTAAACAGAAATATGAAAAAACTAAAACAACAAAAGCACAACCTTTTTTTTTTAAATGAAAGCAAATTTAAAATATGAATAAATAATATAACTGTATGTAAATAATACTTAAATTACACTGTCTGGCATCTGTAGCATTGTGATGATTACCACAAAAAACATTGTTTTTTCCCCCCATCATTTCTAGCATACATGGCTCCTGAGGTCATCACAAGAGCAAAGGGTGAAGGTCATGGTCGTGCTGCTGATATCTGGAGCCTTGGTTGTGTTCTCATAGAAATGGTCACTGGAAAGGTAAATCCTGCTATATGTGCTTGTTTCATGCCCATATTTGTTTGGTCTTATTCTTTATTCATCCATGTACCAGCATTTCCCCAAACTGGTTTGAGGATAATGTACTGTGAAAACACACCCTGTGTTTGTGCGGTGAGTGAGCGCCAAATCCTGAAAGGAAATTTATGGGCTTGCGTACACATGCCGAAACAATTGTGAGAACAAACACACAGATAGGTTCATTTTCAAATTTGCTGATGATACTGTTATTGTTATTTTGCTGACTAAGGATGAGAATTGTCATGATCCAGTGCCTTTTTGCAAGTAAACGTAAAAAAGACAGAGATATGGTAATTGATATTAGATCTAGTCCTTTGCCGCCTCAATCAACCAGAGAAAGGTCAAATGGTGGAATGGGCTAGCAGTTACAAGTACCTCGTGTTTATCATTGGTAATAAATGCTGTTGAAGTAGTATGCACAAAGGATAGCAACGGTTACACAGTCTTCAGAAGCTTTCTACTTTTAATATCAGTAGGACTCTTGTACTATAAATCTTGAAAAGATATTGAATCTGTACTTTGCTTCTCTACATGCTGTTGGTATGGTAATGTCAATATTAAACATTGAAACTCATTGAATGGTATTGTCAACCAAGGTAGTAAGATTATTGGCATGAAGCAGACTGGGTTATCAAACAGTTTTGAACGGTTAGAGCAATTCTTGCAGATTGTACTCACCGCTGTTCCATGAATTTAAAATGCTTCCTTCTGGTATACATTATAGTATGCCTAAACCTAAAAGCAATCGGTATAGACATTCTTTCATTCCCACTGCTGAGGCTTTTAAACTTGTAAGATTTCAGAATATTTGTATTTTGTTTGTGTGTTTTGTATGATATGGTTACAAATTTTATGCTGCACAAAGTCGACCTTTAGGCTCATAATAAACTTTGACCTTGAACTTGAAACAACTAAACTAGTTATGCTGGAAAGGTCTTCCTGAAACATAATTAATCAAATGTACACCAATTACGACAAAACAGGATTCAGTTTGGATATTCACCACCAGTATTGAAGTTTATTCGTCTTGTAACACCATCATTTAGCAACAGTGTTTTTAGTGTATAAATTGTAAAATAATCTACAAATATCATGTCTATTTCACTAAGTAACTCATGTTCCTTCCTGTTTGATTGTACAATTCAGAGACCCTGGCACGAATATGAGCATAACTTCCAGATCATGTATAAAGTGGGAATGGGCCACAAACCACCCATTCCTGAAAAGCTGAGCACAGAGGGGAAGGACTTCCTGGCCCATTGCCTGGAGAGTGAACCGAAGCGGCGATGGACCGCCAGTGCCCTGTTAGACCACCCCTTTGTCAAGGTATGAACCCGCTCTCACCCAGCTTTCATCCTTAAGCAGATTCATGGGGTCACACCTTTGATGGAAATGAGGCACTGCTTGTGCCAAAATTCCAATCTGTTACTCAAATTAGATGCAAATAGCTCTTCTAGTACATCCACCAACATGTTACACTCTCATAAAAGCATGAAACCAAACACTGACAAAACAAAATTCTCATTTTGAGCAATAAACCAGTGATTTACTTTAATGATGCACCGAAATTTTGGTCGAAATCATTGACTGAAAGCTGTGAGGATTCTGAAGCTAGGTTGACAATATCGATTTCTCATATTTAATGGATCTTCATTTTGATGTACCGTCTATGCTGTTTTCAGTTGATCCCTGAATAAAACTTCTCAAAAACATTTGTAGCGCGGCTACCATCCAATAATCGCAATAAGCTTGGTTACTTTTGATATGAAAAGTTCTGCCAATTTTATAACAAAATTCAAATTTTGTTATAAAATTGGCAGAATTCAAATATTTCAAAATTCAAATATTTCAACAACGAATTGGAGAAGAAACATTTATATCACTGAAATTCTTTTTTTTTTAAACTGCCATGTGTGCAACTTGAATGTTTATATGCAACTCAGATTTGAGTATTAAATATTACTTGGTACTTTTGCTTTCTGGCCAAATGAATAATTTAATTTTGGTTTGGGTGTAAAAATCATTTTGGGTCATCGCTAATTTACTCAGACAATCCATCACATGCTGTCACCTGATTGGCTGCTAGAGTGAGGTTGATAGAAATGGCACTAACATGTCAGTCTCACATCTTTTCAATTGCAGGTCTGCACGGATGAAGAGTGATGGGGAGGACCTGCATTCTCTTAACGTTTACAAAAATGCTAGCACTACTTCACACGGCATGAGGAAAGACGAAGGAAAAACAGACGCGCTCTGCTCAATATGAACCCCTTGCGACATTAAAGCAGGGCAAGTCTTACATGTACAGTAACATTAGCAAATGGGATGGAAATGTCATTCGGAAGAGTGTGTTATGTACATACTGTAAGAATAGGGTTAGGGTTTTTCTTTGTACAAAGCATATTGTAAAGCTGAAGTTTAATAGCCATTTTTTTGGTGAATGAGTCACAGGGAATACATGTTAGGAGACCAAGTACATTAATTCAAGGGACGTTCTCCGCACAAAGTATCAGAGAATGGGAGATGGAGGGAGAGTTTGGCGATGACTGACTGTATGTACAATTACAATCAGTGTTCACTGAAGAAAGCATACAAACCTGGGGCTGAAAGTCACAGTAGAGAAGGTTTTAAATTTTTGTTTTCTTAAAATGGTATTTTTGTTTGCCTTGCTGCAGAGCCCACTGTTAACAAGTCATATTTAAGCCTAAAAGTAGTTGTTGCGTCGGCTAAGCCTCGTGCTGGACAACGCTGTGCCTTTACGATCTGGGTGTACAAGAGCATAATCAACCAATGAGAGGGAAGAGGCCAGTCTGACTCCGCCTTTCTGCTGCTGCACTCGGACGGGTGGACAAACATGCTCTTACATAGGCATCAACTGCTGGTTCTCTGCTCCTCCAACAGTGTTTGCAATATTTAAAAAAAGAATATTAATAAACGGACAGTTTTTTTTTAAATGGCCTACTTGTCTCTTTAAAACCATGTAAATAAAAATGGTGAAATACAAAGTTCTGGCATGAAACTAGATGGTGCAGGCTAAATAGGTCCTTTCACTCACCTGTTCACATCGTTATCTATAGGGTGCAGCTGATTGGTTCCTGCCGTATCAGTAGCCAATGAGCTCGCTGCTCAACCTTCAAATACTTGGGTAGCATTTGCCTTAGCGGTGCAGCGCACTTTCAGAAACCCTCCACCTTCCCCAGCTCCACCTGTATAGATCTGCTACAGGTAATTCATGTACTCTATATTGTACAGCAGCAGCTTGTCTGTCTTGCTCACAGCAGCGTGTCGTGTATGTATTAGCAGCAGCAATAAAAGCAGAAGCAGCGTCGTAGGTCTAGACCAAACATTCGCCAAGACCAAACATACATTGTCATACCCATTACCATGCCAATCACTCCGAGAGTTGCCATGACAAGTGTTTTTAATGATTTAAATGTCTTTCCAAAATCTTCATGTGACGAGTTCCTCAAATTTCACTTATGAAGGTGGTTTCACTTTGCTAATGCCAGTTCCTGTTGTGAAAGTGCCCTCATCACAGTACATGATCTCCTTTCCCTGGTGGGAGACAGTCTCTCAGTTATTATTCAGCTGCACCTCTTTATTCCCGTAGTTCGAACAATTCTCAATCTCTGTCTGTCCGATCATCCAGCGGATTCCAACTGACACTGAAAATAAAAGCAAATATTTGTCAGCACAACAGCCAATCTCATTAGCATGCTTCATAACTAAACTAGGGCTACAAGCACTGTCTATATCATTCATTAGATCAGTGGTTCTCAATCAGGGGGCATCTTTTAAGGTGGCCACATATATATTAACTATTCTAATATATATGCTAATTCTAAAAAGGATTTTATCCCCCTCTAACTATAGGGATGCATGATATATTGGCCACCATATCGGTATTAGCTGATGTATGTTAATTTTTGATGTTATTCGCCCAATAAGAAAATTTTGCCTATATATTAAAGCAGAGAAGTAATGGATTATTTCTTTCAGCTGCGCGCTGTTTACCATGATGGTTTTGAATTGCTTGAAATATGATTGGAATCACTTCCAAAAAGGAAAATACAGTTAAGTGCAACATGTGCACCGCAAGTCTGTCATATACAGAAAATTATAATGAGAACATTATAATTGTGTGCTTGGGACATGGCTTTTAATGGTTTTGTTTTTGTAATCAGGCTCTCAAAAATTATATAAAAATTTCGATTTAGCACCCAATATATCGGTTGTGTATATATAGAAATGTCGGTTATCAGTATCGGCCCAAATTTTCATATCGGTGCGTTCCTATTTGTTTTTAGTGAAACAATTTTCATGAATCTTCTAGAATCACAAAATGAATTGTTTAATTTAATATGGTCATAATAAAGTTGGAAAACAAGCAGGTATGTCAATTACAGCAGAAATACTGAAAATGTTTGTATGGGAGGGACTTCAAATATTGTGTCGGGCAATGGGTGTAATCGAGTCTAAAAGGTTGAGAACCACAGATCATTGTCATATTACTAACAGGGTTCCCACAGACATGGAAAATCTGGAAACGTAATTTTAAGCATGTGATTTTGAAGCCTGGAAAAGGCAATTTTGTGAATGTGGATTTTATTTTATTTATGCTAGAACACTTCAGAATCAAGTTATGCTTGGCTATCATCTACAAAATCATTTTAAAACACCTTTTGCTCAGTAATCATGAAAATTCTTTGGTAACAGGTGTGGGAACCCTGTACCAAGCAAAGGAGAAATGAAAGCTTCATTTGAACAAAATATCAATTATACATGATTTCTCATAGTATAACTGAGTCATGTAGTTTAAGATTTGTTTTTGTGTGCAATTGGTGTTTCGATGAAACTTTTACAGCTCTCACACACATGCTATGATATTTAAGGGCACTTTGAATGCATAATTTCATTTATCCATGCACTTATGAAGTGACCAGCATGCAGTAAATCCAGATAGAAATGGTTGATATACTTACTGCCATAGAACCTAATCGGCCTCCTTTATATTTTTATTTTTTGAAAGAAAAAACAGATTGGAGGAAAATAGCAGTATACAATTCCTTAGTTGCTGGACCACAAAAATATCTGCTGCAATTTTAAAGGTCTATTTCTTTATTTTGCTATTTGTTACACCAGCTTTTTTGATCAGTAGGAAATGCCCATGCCCTTATGCCAAGTACCTGCAAAACAGAAGACAAATGTACAGACGACGGTGTAGATGGACCCTGACAGCAGCAGTTTCAGCAGGAGCCTGAAGAGAGGGTAGACCAGCAAACAGACCCAGAACAGCCAGTTCAGCAGGGCCCGAGGTCGGCGCGGGGGGCTCGTAATGGGACCTGGGAACCGGCCTGTCCGTGTGTAATTCTCTTGGAATTCATCCTGAGTGAGACAACACACACAAAAAAATTTTCAACCCTGATTACCCTAACTGGCCATGTTACTGTTCATGGGCAATTGCTTTCTAGTGCTAGTTTCTAGTTGGCTGTGTCCTATTAATAAGCTAATAATAACTAAAAGGCTAATACCAGCACCAGGGTTTTTATTATTAAAGGGTATTAATTATTAAATTTATTATTTTATTATAAAATTCTGTCATTAATTATTCACCCTCATGTCCTTCCAAAACTCGTAATACCTTAGTTCATCTTTGGAACACAAATAAAGACTTTTTTTTTTTTTTTATGAAATCCTAGAGCTTTCTGAACCAGCCATGGGCAGCAAAGTAATTGCCACTTTCAAGGCCCAGAAAGGTAGTGTAGGATTACAAATTTTATTTAAATGTTTAATTTAGAATTCTAATACATCTGCTATTTTATTACTGAGACCGTTTGTCTTGGAGTTATCGTCTCAGTGCGAGAAGTCCTGCACGGTTCTGTTCTCATGTCTCAGCTCATTTACATGCTTTGTTCATCACAATGTAATCCCTCCCCCTTGAAATGTATATAAACTACAATGTAAAGTTCCCTTAGTTAGACTTGGTGACTACAGCTACCGACAGCTCGTGTTCTCAATAAAGAATCCTGCTGAAGATACTACCAACGTCTCCTGGTTCTTCACTTCTGAGTCTCCTACACTTAAGAAGAAAAAAGGTTTACAACAGATGGTGCCGTGACCCGGATGGAGAAACTGAAACTCAACAAAGAATGAACTTTTGAAACTTCAAAGCTCAAAGATCTCAACAAAGCTGACTAAGTCTCCAGACTGAATTTTGAAACATCCAGCTAAACAAAGATTGCCAGACTGAATCTTTCCAGCTTCCTCCAGATTGAAAACTTCAAGCTGAACCAAGATTTCCAGGCGGAATCTTTCTATACAACAAAAATTTGGTGAGTTTCACTCCATTCAAAGAACCGTTGAAAAACCAGTAAAAAAATCTGTTATTCCTCTGCGCCATCAGAGAAGTTAACAAACAGCTGTAGAGTTTGCTAACTAAAGTTACCCTTTAAAAGTTTGCTTTTAGAGATGAAAGATATCCTCTGTTTTTGTCAGGCAGGGAAGTTTTAACATTACGTGTTAATATATTGGTTTGGTTACCCTCTGATCACAGAGAAGGTTAGCATTGCGTGCTAATAATATTTTGGTTTTATCCTCTGAATAGTCAGGGAAGTTGTTTGTATCCTCTGATTCAATCAGGGAAGATTAGCGTAAAGTGCTAGTAATTTGTGTTACCCTTTGCTCTGCCAAGGAAGGTTAACAATAGTTTGATCTGTGTTAACAAGTGTAGCCTCTGTTTTGAACAGAGAAGTTTTAGTGTTTGTTTAGCATCATGTGCTAATAAGATTGTACCCTCCATTGTAGATAATAGAGAGAAGTTTTATATATTTTTTTGATTAAGTTGGTAACAAAGAAATCCACAAAATGGTTAGGAAGAATGCTAGACGGATTCCAACTACTGAGAAACGTGGATTAGCAAGCCCTTTATGGACAGACAGTGAGTTCAAGTCATTGTTAGGAGAGAAAATGGACTCCATAGTGACTGAGTCAGTTAGATTGGATTTGACAAAGAAATGTGGTATTGATCCAGACAAAGTTTGGTCTATTGAAGAATGCAAGAAGGTGTTAGGTGCATGTATCAGAAAGAAAAACATGAAAGGCATAATCTGTTGCCATAGAGAATATAGCTTATCCATTGCACAAGAACAAACTAGGTGTATTGATAAGTTAAATGAACAAAACAAACAATTACAGACTCAAGTGTCCTGTTTCAAGACAAAGGTGAGCCCTAATCAGGCCTCAACCAAATGTGACTCTGAAGACCAACAGTCAGATGAAAGCTATCCTGATTTACAGTCTTTCTGTAGACTAGAAAACACTAGAAATTCTGGTTTGATAGATAAAGATGTAAATGCATTTTGAAGTGTGTGGAGCAAGACAAAAGGCTCAGACTACGGCAAAAGGGATTGACTCTGATCAATCTGTAACCCCCATACTGCAGCTACAAGCAGTCAAATTATCTTTAGGTCCTAAAGAAATCGAGAGAATCGCTGAAAATTTGCCATCAGTGCAAAGAAATTTTTCTGAGTTTAGGAGAGAATTGTCCAGAAAGATGCGGCTCTACGATGTGTCTCTAGCTGAAGTCACCCAGCTAATATCACAAATTCTAACTGAATCTGAATTCAACAGTTTTGAGTCTGCTGTTACTTCTGAACTACAACATGCCAGAAAAGATAAACTGAGAGAGGGAGTTCTGAAAGCATTGAAAAACATTGTTGGACCAAACATGGACTGGTCAAAAATCACTAGTTGTGTACAGAAGAAACATGAGAATGTTAGTGAGTACACTCAAAGATTTTGTCAGTCAGCTGTAACTTACAGTGGCATAGCAGACACTTCAGAGAAGGTGTTAAATGACAATGGGCCATTAGTTCGCACATGGTATGATGGTCTTTTGTCACAGCATAGAAATGCATTGCCTTTCTTAGACGTCACATGGGCTACCAGTACCCTGCAAAGTAACCTAGACAGGTTAGCTACTTGGGAAAGAGATTCTGATGTTAAAGAGAGAGTAAACATTGCAGCAGCATCCTTTAAGGTCAACGCAGAGAAGCAACAGAAACGCAAATGTCCTAAGAGAGAGGGCAGCAGTTGTTATTATTGTGGCAAACATGGACATAGGGGAAAAGAATGTAGAAAAAACAAAAAGAATGTTAGAGAAACTAACAATGTAACTCAGCTTCTGCTCAGCCTGCTGGCTGCTCTGAAGCAGCCTGTCCCCTCGTCATTAAGCTCGTTGGGCAGCTGTTTTAGTTGTTAACCATTTGGGCTGTGAGTGCTTAATTTCCCCACTAACTTACAACAGAGATAAAAGACTTCTGTTTTTGTTTAATAGAACAAAAGGAAAGTGACTATCTCAGTTTTTCCTTTGGGGAACACTGGTTAAAGTAGACTCACAGCCTTAAATGTTATTTTACAGCACAGGCCTTTCATCATTAATAGTGTTAGGTCAGACTGTAAACGTAAAATGCCCTCATGCAGTGTCCACAAGAATGCTGAACATTGTTTCATCCTCATGTATGATGTCTACTATGACTGAAGTTGTTAGAGGATGAAGGAGAAATAACTCAGATGAAGATTACACATGTCACAGAACAGGTAGCCAAAGAAATCTCTAGAATGTTGCAAGCTATTAGAGCCTAAGTGGTACATCAAGTGATGTTAATTAAAGTACTGTAGTTGCAGTGTCAGGATAAACTGGACTCATTGTGTCACACTGTAAAAGTTGCTCCCCCTCCAACAGGGAAATGACAGGACACGGAACAGTGAGGAGCCCAGGGAAGAACCGATTGCAACAGGCGTCGGGGGCCAACCCTTGCGGTGAAGACTCCCTCATAGCCTTCCCTATCCTAGTCCATCCTTACCTCACTGTTCCTTAGGTGTCAAAGGGTTTAAGAAATAGGGAAAGAGGGAACAACAATAGCAGACTCAGAAAAAGTTTACAATCATAGTGTGTGAACAAATACTGCTCTCCTGTCTTTTGTTTTCTCTCTTCCTCTGTGCAGGTAACACTTGATGGCTGACCCGAGACCCATATGCACCGACCTCCTCGTCTGCATATGAAGACATAACCTCAAGAAACAACTAGACCCACTTCCGAGCCAACTATCACAAAAGATAAAAATACACAATGCAGAGACTACGAAACCTTCAGTCATCCATCGACATGATCAAGATTGTCCTACTACTACACATCATGAAGATCGCACAAAGTCCGGACTCCAGAAACAACATATTCTTAGAGCTGATGAATATGTCACAAATGCCTTGTTTGCTGGAAAGAAAGTGTGCATGTCACATCCGAAGATGACTGCATTCCAGGACTCACTTGTGCCCAAACATGGTGGTCCAACAAGACATTCTTGATCTTTCAGCAAAATTACACCAAGATGACTGAAGATAATTCTTCATGGTTCAGAAACTTGATTGATCACGAGAAAATCACAGTTCCAACCGTAAGAACTTCACAAACCCTGATTGCATGTTTGTTTTCTGTGTCAGCATGCATTTACAGAAAAGCAAACACAGAGTGCATTATATGCCTGTAACGATCACAGTTTAAATTTGTTTAAATTTGTATTTTGTGAGAGTTATTTAGAACTCTCAAAGGGGGAAATGTAGGATTACAAATTTTATTTAAATGTTTAATTTAGACTTCTAATACATCTGCTATTTTATTACTGAGACCGTTTGTCTTGGAGTTATCGTCTCAGTGCGAGAAGTCCTGCACGGTTCTGTTCTCATGTCTCAGCTCATTTACATGCTTTGTTCATCACAATGTAATCCCTTCCCCTTGAAATGTATATAAACTACAATGTAAAGTTCCCTTAGTTAGACTTGGTGACTACAGCTACCGACAGCTCGTGTTCTCAATAAAGAATCCTGCTGAAGATACTACCAACGTCTCCTGGTTCTTCACTTCTGAGTCTCCTACACTTAAGAAGAAAAAAGGTTTACAACAGTAGTAAAGACATCGTTAAAATAGTCCATGTGTCTACAGTTGTTCAACTTTTTCAAATCGTTCAATTTTTTCTCTTCCGTGTGTCTCTGATGCTGGTCACGTGAGCACCACAACGCATGATGCTGGCGCAGGAGAAGGATTTCATCAAAAATATCTTAATTTGTGTTCCGAAGATGAACGAAGGTCTAATGGGTTTGGAACGACATGAGGGTTAGTAATTAATGACAGAATTTTAACAACTAAAACGACAACTATATTAAAAATGAACTGAAATCAAATATTAGATAAAAAAGAAAATTAAATAAAAATAGTTCTATAAGTACTATTACTCAAACTAAAATAAAGCTAAAGAGAAAAATAAAGTAAAAGATAAGTTGACAAAAGCATATAACAATTATTGAAATAACCAAAAAAATCTAAATATAATTATAAATAATAAAGCGAAAGTGAAAGTGACACGTGATGGCCAAGTATGGTAACCCATACTTGGAATTTGACTTCTGCATTTAACCCATCCAAGTAAGTGCACACACATTAGGAGCAGAGTAGTGAACACACACACACTGCAAACGTGGATACACACACCCGGAGCAGCGGGCAGCCTTGAGTGGCGCCCGGGGAGCGATTGGGGGTTAGGTGCCTTGCTCAAGGACACCTCAGTCATATTCCTGCCGGTACTGGAATCGAACCAGCAACCTTTGGGTGCCACTGACGAGCACAAAATCACCTCCAACTAAGGCAGGTAGTGCACTTACTTTTTCCTGATAGAGTTTGTGGAGCCAGGCCGCACATTCCGACTCCTCCTCTGGGACCGAATCCAGAGGAATTCGCCTAACAGACACAAGGAAATCCATGAAGGTTTATCTTAATCTCGCAAAGGACCTAAGGTCTTAACTCACAACACATTCATAAGTGAAACAAACATTTATAAATGGAGATTGCATGTTGAACTTTGTTATAGTAGGAGACATAATCACAGAGCATTTAATGGACAACTTGTTAAATATTGCAGAAGGGCCGTGTTAAATTATTTTGACATTATTCTTTCTTTCATTCTTACCTCACATATAAATCAGCATGGTATTTTTTCCCATTGAGTACCCCTAGTAAAGTTGGAGTTTCGTTGTTTCTGAAATTAAGTGTAGAATCGTACACAGCAGTAACTACAGAGGAGACACAAACCAAGTCAGAGAGACAAATCCTTAGAGGCTATGTCTGTCAAAAAGACTTCTTTCATTTCATGTATTTACAGTCATTTTAAATAGCATCAAGAAAGTGATATGCCTTAAGATCAATAAAAGCACTGCTGCTACGGGTTTGTCATTACTTAATGGCCAAGAAGCTCTCACCCTTTCCCCTGAGGTTCTGGACCGTGATACAAAAGCCCTTGGTCCGAGGAAGAAGGTGATGCTTGAGTTTGGGGAGACCTTTCTTCTCTGCCACCTCCATACTAATCTTGTGCTTCTTTTCTGTGAATCGTGTGCCCTCACAGTGCAACAGGAACTATAGGCGAATCAAAAAATGAACATCAGCCACATAGGAGATATAACAAGGGACAGAAAAGCTTAGTAAAAATACAGGATAAACCACACTAACAAAGCAATCGCACTAGAGTTTTTTAAATAAAAAAAAATATATATATTTTCTTTTAGTGAATAATGACTTCATGCCCATTTTTTTATTTTTATTTTTTTTGACTTAAACTGTCATCACATGGAAAGAGTTGCCTGCATATTATTCCAAAAATTCGTTTGAAACATGAGCGGGTGAGTAAATCATTTTTGGGTGCACAGGTGAACTATTCCCTCAACTAATTGTGCGTTACGAAACTGTGAAATCTGAAATGTAATAAAATGTCATTGACACCAGAGTACAATGTGCAGTAAGATTTTTACAAATATACCCAAAAGTTTTCTGGGTAATCACGAAGGTTGCGCAGGCTCTGCACTACTTTGGTGCGATCCACTTCCCAATTCCTTTTGCAGAAGACAATCTCCAGGAAGTACCACATCCAGCCAATCACAGGAACAAAGGAAAGTTCCTTTTTTGCCAACACCTTCGAACTCTGAAAACAGAATATGATAAAAAACAATTGTGTGGCAGTACAACATACATGCCTTATAATATTTAGATATTGCGTCTTAAAAATTAGTAATACTCATGTTTAAAAACATCATTCTCATTTAGAATCACACATGTCAAGTCAAGTCAAATATATTTATATAGCGCTTTTCACAATACAGATTGTATCAAAGCTGCTTCACAGTATCAATCAAAACAACTTAACAATGTTTGTTTATTACTGGAAAAAAGACATCCAAGTTTGGTAGAGCTGATCAATGGTATGATTGGTTAATTAATTTGAATATCCCCAACTGAGCAAGCCAAAGGCAACAGTGGCAAGGAACCGAAAAACTCCATCCAGTGGTGTCCTAACACCCCATCAGTTGACCCAATGGAGAAAAAAACCTTGGGAGAACCCAGGCTCAGTCGGGGGCCAGTTCTCCTCTGGTGTTTATGAACTAGAGGCCGAATTTACAGTAACTGTAAGATAAAAAATTTATATGAATGCCTGGCTAAATAGATGCGTATTCAGTCTAGTTTTAAACTGGGAGACGCGATTCTAAAGACCTCTAAATTTGTTTTTTTTTTCCATTTACGCTATAAATTACGGGTTTCTCTCTTTAGAACATACGTAGTATTATTGTACCATGGTGCTATACTTTTTTCTCTGACCTTTTTTAATCTAATGGGTGCAACAATCTCCAATGTTCTAAAGAGAATGGTGCTCATAGTGTTAGTTAGTTCGTCTAATTCACCTGTTTGTTTGGGTTCAGGCAACAGCACATCTGTTAACCCTTAAGTGCATGAATGTTTTGCCAATCATTATTACACATTTGGGTCTTTAGCTACCCGGATCCACATCTAACATGGATGGATCTCTAACGTTACCTTTCGCGATAAAATAGAACTCTGTTGATATTAGAGTAACAATTACAGAAGAATAAAATAGAGCATATTTTGTTACCTTTTGGAGCTTGAAAGGGTTCAGTTTGAGCAGATGTTTTATACCATCATTACTGTCCTTGTCAGAGCTCATTTCCCAGTACATTTAACATCTGGCTCATATTCGCGATCTCAAACATTCTCAAAACTACCATTTTTAACATCTTCAAAGTCAATATTTTGATTGCTGACAGTGACACTAATATTTGCTCTGCAGTAAATCACTGATTTGCTGATGATACTTCCTATTCTTTTGTTTTCAGCCTGTGGTAACTATGAGTGAAAGGTCACTTCACCATTGTGTATCAGACATTGCCACCTTGTGGAGTTCAGGTGAATTGCACTTATTTAGTCAAAGTTTCAACTATCCTTCTGCAAAAAAACAAACAAAAAATTACACTGTGACACACCACGGGTTGTTACAATACAATTTTTGAAAAAAATTTAGGGGAAAACAGGCATTCTTTTATAATTTTATTATTTTTTCTTGTTATATTGTTTATAATTAATCAATTGAGGAATACTAAGACGGTTGATGTATAACTTAAATGAAAGAGGGTCAATTTTGTATCGGGTCAATAAAAACCCGAGGTATGCATTTAAAGGGTTAATGTGTGGGAAAGTTGTGTTTTTTTCGTACCCCTAAAATACCAAATCTCTCACAGATGGTCCATCCGGTCATAAAATCGATTTCAAAGTTATGATTGAGGACAACAATGGCGGTTTCTTTGCCATAGAGTGAATAGCTTTCCGGATCTGTGTAAAGTGTGCACTCTGTCCCAGACCACCACTCCAACAATGCCACCAATTCTGAACAAACAGAAAAAATATACAACTGAATTATAATGCATATATTCATAATGCAGAGTGAATTTACATAATTATGAATCTGCAGTAGTCCAACAAGCTAATCATTCTTGTATGTATGTAAATAGACATTAAGGCAATTTGCAGTTTACAATAATATGCACTTCCTGTTTTGTTACCCTCATTGCAACACCTTTTTCAAACAGGAAATAATGGTTTCAGGTGGTGTGTATCCATTTGCTAAATAGTACAAAATCTGTCTTAACCAGGAAAGACATGATAATCATGATCTCCATGACTGTGACACATTTTATTGATATTATTTTTTGGTTTTGGTACTATTTTATGTGATTTGTTCACTTCATGCAGAACAGTATGTCTTTTTTCAGTGAGGACAAAATAAATACTGGAAACGCATCATGCTTGGTTAGGACAGTCTCTTTCTTTGGAGGTGAACCCACAGGTGACAGCTTTGCAGGACTTACGACTAGAAATGGAATAACCCAATCTGCAGTTGATCTTGCGTGCGAGCTGCTTGTTAATAGGCCACAATGGTAGAGTACAAAGCTGCAGCAGGTTGACAATAAACCCACTGACCAGGAACACATAACAGATAATGAGATGGCACAGCAACTGAGTTTTCAACACTTTAATGATTCCCATCCTTATAATGTAGTTTTGACTTCACCTGTCCCAACAAAACCCTGTGCAGAGAGAGAGAGAGAGAGAGAGAAAAACAGATTAATATAAATAACTTTGGCAGCTCTATCATATTAATCAGAAGACTGTCTTTTATAAATAAAGCTGGATGGTACCTCCCAAGATATATTGCACATGTAAAAACTGTATTTGAAATATGGAAATCTACCTGAGCCAGTATTCAAATTGCATGGTTGCAACAAATGGGAATTAAGTTCCTGTTTTTTTTTTTGTTGTTGTCGGTTTCTTTTTCCACATCAACTCGAATGTTGTAGAAATAGTAAATAGTTGATTATATTCTATACAATGTGTTTTTTTTACTAACATCTACATTTCCCAAAGGCTATTTGTATGGTCCTAGATGGTTCACCAAAAAAGGAAAAGTGTCATTGTTTATTCTCCTTCATGTTCTTCCAAACCAATACCCTGTTGTTGTTTTCAGTGAAGTAAAAAAAGTTACGATTTCTAACATAAACAGACCATACAGTACCATAAAAGTACCATAAAAGTGGTCCATTTTGACTCAAGAACCTGTGACCAGATCACTGAGCCAGCGAACCTTTTTTCTGATAAAAAATAAACCCCCAGAAACTTTTGTTTCGGTTTGTTTGTTTTGTTCAGCAAGTTAATAAAATCCCTTAAAAAAAATCTAGCACAGGACAGTAGCTTCACGTCTTTGTGAGGAATGTGCTCTTTCTTGCTATGTGTGGGATGCTCCATTTTCAAGAGAAAATAGTTCATTCAAAAGCAATGTTTGCATGAAAACTGAGGAGAATATAAGGATTGCACAAAGAGCAAGATGAATCCTGTCTCTATCATTATTGCAAGCTCTTACATGTGAAAGTCTCTCAGGACACAGGCCAAAGGCTGAAACAGAAATGTCACATTGTCACTCATGGGGTTGTATGTCTACTGTGTGTTTTGGCTCTGCTATTGGTGACAGAAAAAAGTGTGAACTTTGATTTGAATCAAATAGTGTTACCATTACAAATATTTGCGGTCAAACGCGAAATGTACCAGATTATTTTTATAAATTGTAAAAACTTATTTGCATTAGTCGTGAGGATTTGTATCCATTCCAGTGACTCAAATCTCGGTTCATTGATGAGACTAATTCAAATTCATTCACTGATTTAACCCTTTGAGGAGGAGCCCCCATTAAATAAGTACCTGGCAAAAAATGATTATTGTGCTTTAAAGGATTAGAATTAAAACGAATCGCTTCGCTTCAGAAGGCCGTTTTTAACCCTCTGGAACCGTATGATTTACTTTTATGATGGATGGATCACTTCTTTGGGCTTCAAAAAACAAGGTACCATTCACTCCCATTATAAAGCTTGGGAGAGCCAGGATTTTTTTATATATACAGGTCCTTCTCAAAAAATTAGCAAGTTAATTATTTTCCATAATGTAATGATAAAAATTAAACTTTCATATATTTTAGATTCATTGCACACCAACTGAAATATTTCAGGTCTTTTATTGTTTTAATACTGATGATTTTGGCATACAGCTCATGAAAACCCAAAATTCCTATCTCAGAAAATTAGCATATTTCATCCGACCAATAAAAGAAGTGTTTTTAATACAAAAAAAAGTCAACCTTCAAATAAGTATGTTCAGTTATGCACTCAATACTTGGTCGGGAATCCTTTTGCAGAAATGACTGCTTCAATGCGGTGTGGCATGGAGGCAATCAGCCTGTGGCACTACTGAGGTGTTATGGAGGCCCAGGATGCTTCGATAGCGGCCTTAAGCTCATCCAGAGTGTTGGGTCTTGCGTCTCTCAACTTTCTCTTCACAATATCCCACAGATTCTCTATGGGGTTCAGGTCAGGAGAGTTGGCAGGCCAATTGAGCACAGTAATACCATGGTCAGTAAACCATTTACCAGTGGTTTTGGCACTGTGAGCAGGAGCCAGGTCGTGCTGAAAAATGAAATCAGATGGAAGCATGAAGTGCTCCAAAATCTCCTGATAGCTAGCTGCATTGACCCTGCCCTTGATAAAACACAGTGGACCAACACCAGCAGCTGACATGGCACCCCAGACCATCACTGACTGTGGGTACTTGACACTGGACTTCAGGCATTTTGGCATTTCCTTCTCCCCAGTCTTCCTCCAGACTCTGGCACCTTGATTTCCGAATGACATGCAAAATTTGCTTTCATCCGAAAAAAGTACTTTGGACCACTGAGCAACAGTCCAGTGCTGCTTCTCTGTAGCCCAGGTCAGGCGCTTCTGCCGCTGTTTCTGGTTCAAAAGTGGCTTGACCTGGGGAATGCGGCACCTGTAGCCCATTTCCTGCACAGGCCTGTGCACGGTGGCTCTGGATGTTTCTACTCCAGACTCAGTCCACTGCTTCCGCAGGTCCCCCAAGGTCTGGAATCGGTCCTTCTCCACAATCTTCCTCAGGGTCCGGTCACCTCTTCTCGTTGTGCAGCGTTTTTTGCCACACTTTTTCCTTCCCACAGACTTCCCACTGAGGTGCCTTGATACAGCACTCTGGGAACAGCCTATTTGTTCAGAAATTTCTTTCTGTGTCTTACCCTCTTGCTTGAGGGTGTCAATGATGGCCTTCTGGACAGCAGTCAGGTCGGCAGTCTTACCCATGATTGCGGTTTTGAGTAATGAAACAGGCTGGGAGTTTTTAAAAGCCTCAGGAATCTTTTGCAGGTGTTTAGAGTTAATTAGTTGATTCAGATGATTAGGTTAATAGCTCGTTTAGAGAACCTTTTCATGATATGCTAATTTTTTGAGCTGTATGCCAAAATCATCACTATTAAAACAATAAAAGACCTGAAATATTTCAGTTGGTGTGCAATGAATCTAAAATATATGAAAGTTAAATTTTTATCATTACATTATGGAAAATAATTAACTTTATCACAATATGCTAATTTTTTGAGAAGGACCTGTATATATATATATATATATATATATATATATATATATATATATATATATATATATATAACTCTGATTGTGTTTGGTTGAAAGAAGAAAGTCATATACACCTCTGGCTTGTGGTTGAGTAAATTAAGGGATAATTTTCATTTTTGGGTAAACTAGCACTTTAAGTGAGTAGCCTAATTGAATAATTTATTTGAATGGATTCGTTAACAACACAGAGTGACTGAAACATAATCATTCAGAAAGCAGAATTAATTTTTTTTACAATAATAACAACAACACATTAATAAAATAATATCAAATAAATTATTAATTTCGAAATTCCGAATATCGACTCAAAACACCGATTTTGAAAAGGGCGTGTTCGTTCAGTAGATTCAACCAATGTAAGCAAGTATAGGTCATTTAAAACCTGTCTTGAGAGCTATAGTTTGATAGTCAGTCTCTGAATTGAGCAAACATCACGCGCTTCAAAAGCGAGCGAGAGAGAGAGAGAGAGAGAGAGAGAGAGAGAGAGAGAGAGAGAGAGAGAGAGAGAGAGAGAGAGAGAGAGAGAGAGAGAACGGAGAGCTGCATAGAATTCAACGAAAACGATTCGTTCGCTTAAAGGTGCCTTATGTCAAAAAATCAATTCATACTCCACATATTCCATACCAGATGGGGCAGTATACCTCCAGAAAGTTGGCCTACTCTAGTCTTTTTTTTTTTGTTTCAGGTTGTTAATCTTCTAAAACCGTAAAATAGTCTGCTTTGTCCCGCCAAAGCCTATTTTGATAGGTGAGGGATAGAATGACTGCTGCTGCTGCGCTTGACAGGGCGCATTACGAGCAGAGAGAGAGAGAGAGAGAGAGAGAGAGAGAGAGAGAGAGAGAGAGAGAGCTCGGCGGCGCGCGCGCACTCTCACGTCTACAAACAACACGAGCGCGGTCCTGCTCTCTCTCCCTCGCGGATATTAATCAAATCAATTGACACTATAGTAAGACCGCAGTTTCACGTGGAGCATTTGGAGATTTTTTAGAGATTAAAGAGATACAAGCCATGCGAGTTATTCGTGTGTTGCAGTTTGGCTGGTGGTTATGTATGTTGCCCGCATACCGCCTCCCATGGCCGAAACTGGTATTAGACACCGGCCGGGCCGGGGCTAGTAATTTAGCATGCTAATTCAGGTTTATATCTCGGCAGCACTATAACTTGTAATTTTTTTAATGACATCATTGCACTTATTTCTTCTCATTCTTTTGATACGTGTAGCTCATTTTTTGGATATTTTTACCTCAATTTTTACATATGGCACCTTTAAAAGGTTACACCCACCACCACCACCACCACCACACACACCAAGAGAGAGAGAGAGAGAGAGAGGAAAAGAGAGAGACAGAGAGAGAGAGAGAGGGGAAAAAAAGAGAGAAACCACTAATCTGTTCTGTAGGCTACTAAAGGTTTACAGTTATTACAGGGTGCGCCTTGGAGAACCAGTTCCACCCCCGAACCGCAAGCTTAAACTCACCAGCAGGTAGGCTCCAGCTGTCAGTTAACCAAAAAAAAAGTATCTTTATTTTTTTAAAGAACTGATTCGGTTGGTAACATCTGATGTAGGCTACATTTACGGTATATCTGTTACAATATCAAATAAATCTATCATATTTCTGTATTTCAGTTAAATGTTTCACTTTGTTTGCCTTGAGCATCCAGAGTGAACAGACAGACATTGAGAACATCGAGCACATGTGGATCGCATACAAAGAACTGTACTTTATCTTTCAACAGAAGACAAACCCGCTGTTGTGTTAAAATTACCTTTTGTCCCTTGCTCGCGCTTAGAAGTAGAGCAGTCGTCTCGTCATATGGTGATGATTAGGGAGCGCGTGAGAGATGTGAATCTGAAGGATGTTTAAGTTGGACGGGCTGATACTAGTTTTCAAGGTTGGTATATTGAGCTGAATATGAGAAAGACCACACCCAGGCACCAAGACGAGACGCTGCCTGCCCGTGTGTGCGAAAGACTGACTCAAGCGCTGGAACGTGGCCAGTGAGTGACTTCAGAAGGTCATTATGTCATTTCCTCTGCTCTGTCCAAGGCCAACTCTTACACACTGCTTTACACTGTTCACTTTGACCGGCAGATGAACATAATTGCCAAGCACGTTGGCAACAAAATGGTGTACTGTCTACACTTATATTTATTTAACACTCCATAGGCTACTTCTTATTTACATTCCCCTCCATTTGTAACATATCTGTAGGGTCAATGTCGTGACGTGCATATTTTTGTGTCCAAGTGCATTATTTCTTTTAAAAATACTTTTTTAAATTCATGACATATATCACTTTATTATATAAAACCTATTTCGTTTTAACTCAATTTAGTATATTTAAATAACTTTTTTTTTTGTTATCTTAAACCCCCACAATGTCAGGTGGTGCACTGTCCGAACAAATAAACTATAGGGAAACTATTTAAAATTTTGTTTTATAAAATAAAAAATTAAAAATGAAATACTATGGCATCATTTTAGATATAAACATTTTTTTCATATCAAACTAAAAGTTTTAAAGCTGTTGAGATAATTGAAAAATTTTAAAATTTTATGAATTGACAAGGTAATAATAGTAAACATGGTAATGTATCATCCAGAGGACCTTGTGGATTGAAAAGGTTTGTAGATCTCTTAAATACTGGTAAAAACTTCTGATTTCATGTATGGGTAGGTTGGTACACTCTCCATGACAGGTGGTACAACTACAGGAAATATACAAACAATTATTTGGCTGTACCGCCTGGTCACAAAATGAATTTAAACACTTTCAATTTTATTTAACAATTGAAACTTATTCAAACACATTGTTCATGACTCAAAAATATGCATTGCATCAGTTTTTTTTTTTTAAAACACCTTTTATGAAGCTTTATTTGTCAATGACCCATACACATACATTGTCTATTTTGTATATTGTGTATTTTTTATATTTTTATATATTTTAATTTTGTATTCACTTAATTCTATTTTTTTATTATCTGTCTTGTCGCTGTCATTCTGTGTGGAAGCTCCTTTATCATACTTGGTAATAAAGCTCTTTCTGTACAATCCCAATCATCAGAACAATTGCGCCCTCTACTGGATATGAAGGGCTAAACTGGGCTTTTTCAAAGACAGAAGAAAACACTGTTGAAAAGAAACTCATTGTTTTTTTTTTGAGAGAAACATAAAGGAATGTTTTCTGTGGAGAGAAACACTTGATAGAATATTAGTAGATATACATTTTACAATAGAGAAATAGTTAACATCCTTTTTTGGTTGTTGTGCCTAACAAAAAGCCTCGTAACACAGCTGTCAGAATTTGTATTTTGGCACAATGATGGCCTAAATATTAGTACAGAGATGAAACCTCAAGAAATAGCCTACTAACTGTTTGTCACATTCTACAAAAACTATAAACTGTCAGCAAACACCCCCAATCTGGACATTCATTTCATACGATACAGTGAATCGTATCGTATGATACGATTCTCGAAAAAAAAGCTTCTGAAACAAAGATTCAACCATCAAGATGTACCATGATTGCACTATGATTGAAAGCTGCATGAATACTGAGGTTCACTCTCCATTTAAAGCTCTTGGCTTTACTTTGCTTTCAAGCACCAAAAGACCTGCTATAACATGAAAATACATTTTACAATTTATTCAGTGATCCAAAAACCATGTGGCAAGGCTATTTAAGCGAGACACAGACGACAGAAATAGCAACCTCTGCACAGAAGGGAAATTAAACCAATCTTTGCCTGACATTATTTTGGATAATAGACTATTCAGATTAAATTGGCTGCTTATGGGACTAGTAAATTCACAATACGTGTTGTAACCAAATGAAAAATGTATTGTAGACAGAGAAGCGTACGGGCCCAAGCAGTGAAATCCCAGTGGGTGAAGAAAGGGCCCTGCATGATGTGAAAATGGCCATTTATGCCAGCTTTGAGAACAATTTGTGGTTGATGGTTTTGAATGAAGACCCAGGAGAAATATGATGGAAGTTACCAAGGATGCCCAATCTGATGTAAGCAATTACTGAGGTTATCTGAAGCCTGTTGGGACAGATGAGCAGAAGATCAGAATAGCCTCTTGAGAAGATAGGATTGAAATGCATGCGTTAAAAAGCTCAAAACGAGTGGTCTACACTTATATTTATCATGCTGCATAATAGGTTTAATTATTTTTAGAGCAAGCAAATACAGACATTTGGGAGCCTGAAAATATTTGGGTCGAAGTTAATCTAAAAGTGACATGCCATGCAGCATCCAAAATATTATGTTTTCATACAAGATACAAACAAATTAAAATATGCAATTGTAGGCGTATTGTCTGAGTCCTAATTTGTTGGAAAACAGCAATAAATCAGGTTTCTGAGACGTTTTGTAAAGAAGTAGGCTATGTGATGACTTTGCTTTATTAAAAACTGTATGGGAGCTTATTCTGCCACTCAATTATTGGAGAAAAGTCATTTAAGAAATATTTTAATGAATTAGGCCTGCTATATTTATAAACGTTTGTAAAAAAAAAAAGTAGGCTAACTCAAATAAAATTACGAGATTATTTGCTTATGAATACAGTTGTGCGCATTCTTAAAATATTATTGAGTTGCACAAATGGACCCTCTTACTGCCTTTTTTAAGTTTAAAAAATGTTTTCTTAATCACCGAAAATACAAGTATCCGAGAATGTCTAATATCCGTAGACGGGCTTTGCAAGTATTCAGTTGGTATCTCAGCGTAAACAGTGGCTCACGCGTCGTCCTCGCGCTATTGGTTGAGGAGAACTTCCGTCTGATTCCGGAAATGGACGTGGCAAGCTGGTGTTTTAACCATGGTTTTAACTCATGTCAAAATATCAGCAGTCAGTCATCTATTAGATCTCACTGATTACCTGTAGTAGTTGCGTTTCTGACCCATCTGTCTCTTTCTAATGTCCGGATAGCGCTTTCGGAGGCTCAGCGGGGACGATGGGGGTGTTTTGTCGCTGGTTTTGGGGCTTGATTTGGTTCGGAGTGTCTGCAAATCGTGCAGGATCTCCTGTGTTTTCTGATGAGATCCCCTTCAAAATCAAATGGCCCGGATCAGACTTCACCCTGGTGAGTACAAACATCTAATAAACTCAGATATTTCGCAGGACAGCTGTAAATACAACCTAGCATATGCTGTTTGTTTAATTATCAGCTTGTTGGCTAAGGTCGCTTCATAACAGCTGGACGTCTCCTGTTTTGTTTTGTAGTGTCTTAAACGGATAGTTCTCCCCAAAAAGAACATTTTTTCATCATTTACTAACCTTCATGTTGTTCCAAACCTGTTTGAGTTTCTCTCTTCTGCTTAACACAAAAGAAGTTATTTTTAAAGAATGTTGCTAACCAGACAGTTGACGGCACCCATTGACTTCCTAGTATTTTTGTGTACTATGGAAGTCAATGGGTGCCATCAACTGTCTGAATGCCAACAGAATGAAAGAAACCCCTACAGGTTTTGAACAACGTGAACTATCCCTATAAGTATTCTCTCCAACAGCGTTATGTTGTACTAAAGTATATGAATTGCAAGTAGAGCTGTCTGGTTTATTTCTCTGGTACTGTGGGCATGGATTTTGTTATTGGTTAAGTTAAATATGGAATAATATCCCTTTTCATTACACAGTCAACATCTGGAGGCCTGTACAGAAAAGATAACTACGTTATCATGACAACTGCGGAAAAAGAAAAGTACAAGTGTTTATTGCCATCTTTGTCCAGCAATCAGGAGGTGTGGTTATGCATGGCAGATTTTAAATTACCATTATCTTGAGCTATTCTATGTATCATCTAGTTTAGTTGTATTTTACTTAATTGTATCAGTTTCTTGTCTGTCTCTTTTGAAGGGTGATGTGAAGGAGTATAGCGGACCGAGTCCAGCCATGCTACTGGAGCCGTTATTCAAACAGAGCAGCTGCTCCTACAGAGTGAGTTTCATGTCTCACTTTCTGTATATTTGAGTCTGACTTTATAAATATGCTTGTCTCTCACATAATATGTCTAGGTCACATTTCCCCCCAAAATAAGAAAAATGTTGTATTTTCGCTTAAAGAGAATTGAGCTTGTTTTTACAAAAAGAGAGCTGTTTGAATAAATCAACAAAATAATATATTATGTTTCTTTGCTTTTGTTGATCTTTTCCTAGTCATATGAGGTACTTTTATTGTGGCCACAATTTGGCCTTCTGACAGGCTTATCAACATATGTGTCTTGCAGATCGAGTCATACTGGACATATGAAGTGTGCCATGGGAAGCATGTACGGCAGTACCATGAGGAGAAGGAGACGGGGCAGGTAAAACCACTGTTTTTGATGTGTTCTGTTAAAGAACATGGCGGATCCTTATGCATTCCTAACATAATACAAGGAATGCTATATGTTACCACTCAAAAGTTTGTGAAAGAAGTCTAATACTCACCAAGGCTGCATTTATTTGATCAAAAATACAGTAAAACAGTAATATTATGAAATGTTATTTCAACTTAAAATAACTGTTTTCTATTTTAATAAATCTTAAAATGTAAATTATTTAGATCCTTCAGAGATCATTCTAAATATGGTGATTAATAAACACTTCTTATTAGTATCAATCATATTATCTGAAAATAGTTTTTTTTGTAACAATGTGAAACGATTTACGATCCCTTTTGATCAATTTAATTCATCCTTGCTGAATAAAAGTATTATTTTTTAAAACTTACTGACCCCAATCTTTTGAATGGTAGATTGTTTGTAGTATTTTAAGATATTTCTAAGTAATATAAACATTTCAGTGGTCTTATTAGTCTCTGGTCCCTCAGAAGATCAACGTTCAGGAATACTATCTGGGGAACATGAATAAAAAAGAGAGTGCAGGTTGGGCAATTTTTAAGCTTAAGATGGTATTTTTTGCTTTACATTGCTTTCGGTCAATTGTTTCATTTATCTGCTCCTTAGGGTCAGAAACTGATAAATCTGAAGAATCTGAAAAAGAAGCATCAAACACAGACACAGAGGTTTGTCGCTGTTAGATATGCAGATAGTAAATGTGTGTGACATGAGTTTTTTTTTTTTTAAAACTCTCTGTGGGTTCCCAGGTGCCAATGAAGAATATAGAGGGTCAGCTCACGCCATACTTTCCTGTAGAGATGGGACATGGGACTGAATGCTCTGTGAGACAGAATGAACCTCGCGCTACCACAGTGCTGTACGTCTGCCACCCGGAGGCGAAGCATGAGATCCTCACAATCGCTGAGGTCGTCAGCTGTCAGTATGAAGTGGTGGTGCTCACACCTCTCCTCTGTCCTCACCCCAATTACAGGTACACACGCAAACACATTCAGCTCAATCAAGATTTCGGTTTTAAAATTAGTTTTTCGTAGTTTATCCTACTAAATAAGTACATAAATAAATAGTTATTGATTTCTGTTGTCTAGTATATGCTCGTGAATATGTATGTCATCACATGGACAAAATATCACATAAATATGATAATGTCATAAGGCCTATTCTCACAAAGAATCAAATGAAAAAGTGAAACTTATCACTTGAAAGACGATGGAACACGGAAAGTCAAGTATGATTATATTTCCCTCACTTACAATGTACTTTAAAAAGCAAAATAATAATATAATTTATTTTCATATATATATATATATATATATATGTATATGTATATTATACATATACACGCACACAAAGTTCACAGTTTTTTCCAACAAAATAAGTCCATAAATATTAGTTCTTGATTTCTATCTATGTGTTTCGATCATATATAATATGATAATGTCATAAAGCCTGTTCTCACCAAGAAACGAAGGAACAAGTGAAGCTAATCACAGACAAGAAGTCTTTTCATACAGGAAGTGAAATGATAAAGCACTCACATGCCCTTTCACATGCTTTAATGCAAGAAAAAACCCATTTAACACTACTTTTAATCACTTTAATTCAAAATGTGACATATATGATGGTATATATTTCACTCATTGTAATGTGTTCTAGCTTTTATATGTTCATTGTGCTCTGAGACCCACAATATTTGTTTCGACTGAAAGTGTTGTTCGTGGTGACACATTTCTCCTCAGGTTCAAGTCATCCCCAGTGAACGACATCTTTTGTCAGGCTCTGGGTGGTTCCCCTCTCAGACCGCAGAGTCTGTCCCAGCTGGATCGTGAACAGGAAGAGCTGCTCAAACCACCGTTCAGCTCAAGCATTGAACGGGACTTGAGGGGATCCAGGGTGAGTCTGGACCTGCCCTTTATCTTCTGCATTTACACCAACCCACTTGGAGGAATATGGGGGTCGTTATGAATAATTGCTACTATAAATAGTTTCAAAAAGACTCTTCAAGTTGGTCTGTATTAAAGGACATTAACAATTATATGAAAAATGTTGTATGACCAAAAATCTTTATATAAATTATATTAATGTACAACTATTTAAAAATACAATTATCTCTCTGTCTCCATTGCTAAGGAGGACAAACCTCCAGTGACGGAAGAGGCGTATACCTCTACCCATAAGCCCCTGACAGTTGGTGGTCAAGCCCAGGTCACCGTTGGCACCACTCACATCTCTCGTCTAACTGATGAACAGCTGATCAAGGAGTTTCTGAGCGGCTCGTACTGTCTGCACGGGGTGAGGATGGATAGATTTCTCTTCTGTGTCTGTTGATCATTTAGTTGAGTTCCCAGCTCAACATATTTTGGTTTCTGTCTAGGGGGTTGGATGGTGGAAGTATGAATTTTGTTATGGAAAACATGTACACCAGTATCATGAGGTAAGAGTGGTGAAATCATTGAATTATTTAGAAATGATAACAGTTTCCAGTATAGTGTAAATGTTCTGATTATGAGAGATGGTAAATTGCATGTTGTGCGTTTGGTTGAAGGATAAAGAGCAAGGAAAGAACATTGTGGTGGTGGGCAGCTGGAACACTGTGGATCATATGAACTGGGCCAAAAAAAACGTGGCACGATCTTATCATTTAAAAGACGATGGAGTGCAGAAAGTCAAGTATGATTATATTTACCTCACGTGTGTGTGTGTATATATATATATATATATATATATATATATTTATTTATTTATATATAGAGAGACACACACACACATATATTGCCATTCAAAAGTTTGGGTTAAGTTTTTATTTTTTATAATGTTTTTAAAAGAAGTATCATGCTCACTAAGGCTGTATTTGATTGATAAATTTTATAGCAAAAGCAGTAATATTGTAATTACTAATATATTTCAACATACTTTATTCCTTATTTCAGTCTTCAGTGTCACATGATCCTTCAGAAATCGTTCTAATATGCTGATTTGCTGCTTAAGAAACATTTCTTATTAAAATGTTGAAAACGGTTGTGCTGCTTCATATTTTTGTGGAAACAATCACTTTTTTTTCAGATTCTTTGAATAAAAAAATATTATAAATGTCTTGCTGTCACTTTTGATCAATTTAATGCAACCTTGCTATATGTATATCTCCTTCATATACTGTATGTGTGTGTATTTATAATATATATTACAGATTTTATAATTCATGTATGTTGTCTTGCTTATATCTCATCAGGATCGTTTCTCACTTTTATGGCCATGGAGATGTTTGCGACCTAACAGGGAAACCGAGACAGGTTGTAGTCAAGCTTAAGTGAGTTACCCACACTTCATGATGCCATGTGATTTTCCGGTTTTGTGAATGCCGCTACTAACACCTACCCGTTTTGTCTCAGGTGTAAGGAGTCAGACTCTCCTCATGCTGTTACAGTTTACATGCTGGAACCTCAGACCTGTCAGTATATTCTTGGGGTGAGTGGCAAACAGAATGACATTGAGATTTGACTGCAATTTTGACTTTAGTAATTATGCTGCCCTAGATGTTGTTTCCAGTGATGAGCACTTTGTGTTTTGCTATTAATGCTAATGTTACAAAGAGATTGTTTCATTTGAATAACCCTTATCCTGGTTATCATTCTGCCACAGGTTGAGTCTCCAGTAATATGCAAGATCTTGGACTCTGCAGATGAAAATGGATTTCTTTCAATCCCTAGCTAGCCTGCATGATTGGTACCGAGATGGAGGAATGAACAGTTGCTTAAAGAATGAAAAATATGGAAGAAAATGCTCAGAGGGAGAGATAAAGGTCTGATCAAGTCTGGTTCAATAGATCATGAAGATAACATGGACATGCTGAACCTCAGACCTCAACCTTTTGAGAAAGTCCCTCACTGACTGCACTTTCTCTTGTGAAAACTAAAGGAGATTTGGTGAAACTTTTAAACCTGGAGATGCAGCTAGGACTGAATTCTCAATATTTTATTGACAAATCTCAAACCTGTTGAAGAATATTTTTGTTTGGCCTTTTTTTTCATGCTTTGAAACATTTAGATGGCTGGCAGTTCTTTAAAATCTAATCAAATCATTCATTTGTTCTGTTAATCAGTTGATATACAAGATGGTCAGCTGTTACTATACATTATTTATTTTGTCCAACTTACCATTAACACTGTGCAGCTGGAGATGGTTATTATAAAGCTTTTAAAAGTGACTGAAGAAGTCATTGTTTAATGCAAACTGCAAGGGTAATACACCGTCTTATATGCAAAGGAAATTTAATGTAATTAAACTGTTTTTTTGGAAATCAAGGGTCATTGAGTTAAGTACAGTATTTTTGATTACCCTCACTTAAATGTAATCACTCATGTTTTTCTAAGATATCCTCTAGTAAATTTTACCTAGTGTACATAGTGTTTGGTGAAGGGCTCCTCTTAAACAAATTTATATCAAGACAGATTATTTCATTGCATTGACTGCAGTGCTGGTTGTTATTCAGCATGCACATGTTTAGTTGAATAAAATATGATTTCAAGTCATTTCAGAAAAGATTCATACTCCCATATAAACATATATTAATGAATACTCTTAGTATTTATCTCAAGGTACATTTACTTGAGAAGCATAATGATTTACTTATACTTAAAAAAAGATTTTTGCATGTCTGTCAGTGAGGCAAGAAAAATAAACCTTATTCAAAAGGAAAACACGTTGGCAGATTTTTTTTTATGTCAAAAACGATTATGTCGTCATTTTGCTTCTCAAGTAAATGTATCTTGAAATAAGAATGTTTAGACCCATTTTTGTACAGGACCATTTTTGCAGTATTTCAGTGTAAAATTAAATACATTTACTTTTTCCATTTGTTACAAATTATTTTCCTGGGTAGAAGAATCATTTGGGCATTATTCATTATAACAGAAAAAAATATTTCTTATGGAGAAATAAACATGCCTCTGCTAAATGTTAGGAACTGGCCAGAAGGTCCATCTACCTACACTAGGTGGCGCTAGTGTCTCTTTCTGTGGATAGGCTTTGTTCACAGAGAACCAATGTTCTTACATAATGTTCATCCTTTGCTTAGACTTGAATACCAAAAAAAATATATGACTGACAAAGCAAACTACAGCGTACATTAAATATCTGCTTTCAAAGGATAAAGTCAAGATACACTTGCAAAACATTTAATAAGTTCATATATAAAATGTAGGATGTTTCACAAATACATAATCTGAGCGAAGACTATTACATGAAAATGCCATGTCAATGTAAAAATAGAACATCCTTTAGTCCAGAAAACAACAACAATAACAAATTTGGGGAAAGCGACAACTAGTTGTAAAAGTCCCATTTTCTTTTTATTGGATACTCGATGCACATTGTCTCTTGAGCAAAACACCACTAGCAAACCACAAGCAAACACTATAAATGCTCCCCTTTGGATGCTGAGCAAGCAGTATGACGTTCCACAGCTCAGACCGATGGGATGGGAATCTGATGAGCCGAAGTGCTGTCAAAGTCCTGCAGCGCCTCCTGGTGGGTGTGGTAGTGCATAGCCACGTAGCTTTTGGCAAAGGCAGTGGTTTGAGAGTTGATCGGCTGTAGGCTGTTGGGGGAACTCGGTGCTGCTGACGGACTGCTGTTATAGATACTGTAATAGGGCTCTATGCGAGTGTTGATGGGTGTAGATGTGCTCGGGGGTCGGGGCTTGCGTCCAACGGTGGCACAGGGACTAGGCATGCTGTCCCGGGAGTGACTGGGTCCACAAGCCTGGTCAACCAGTTTCCTTTGAGGCTTCGGTGAGAGCATGTACGCCGAGTTGGTCTCATGGTGCGAGGACTTGTTGCGGTTGACTTCCAGACTTCCCTTGCCCATAGCGTGCAGGCGTGTCTTGTGCTTGCAGCACAGGAAGCCCAGGGTCACCCACTGGAGGCAGCAGAGCACACGGCGACGCAGACCAGCACTGTTGCGCGAGTACACAAACGGGTTGATTCCAGACTTCAGGAAAATGAGGGCGAAACCGCAGAGCTCGAACTGGTAGTGGACGAAGCTGCTCTCCGGTGACACCATATCTTGCGCCAAGGAGATACCTAGTGGTAGACAGCACAACAGCACGGAGATGACGATCACCACGCATGTCACCACAGCCTTCGAATCCTTGGCCGTAGCCAAGTTGACGGTGGAGACCAGCTGGCAGCAGGTTGCTCCAGTGGCAGCCCCGGGCACGAGGGGCTGGTTGGTCCTCCTGGTGAAGGGGTGCGTCTGG
The DNA here is from genome assembly GCA_026230005.1 of Gila orcuttii. Lineage (NCBI taxonomy): Eukaryota > Metazoa > Chordata > Actinopteri > Cypriniformes > Leuciscidae > Gila > Gila orcuttii. The sequence goes on along the minus strand of JAPDVR010000019.1, from coordinate 23,809,279 downwards.
ACATGCTGGAGCTTGTTGTACGTCTGGTTGCGGTACAGAGAGGGCACCTGCACTGTACACTGCATACCCTCAAAACCAGCTGCGATGAGCGGGGGATGAGAAGCAGGCGGACGCGTCGCGTCCACCGTGATGATGGGACACTTCCGTACCTGTGCATTCTTCCTCAAAGCCTGAGCGATCATAAGGTAGGAAATCGAAACCACACCAACACAGAAAGCAAAGTCTGCGATGTATACATACAATACTAACTTGGCCTTGTTGCCAGTAAGACCAAAGTGAGGCAGGCAAGGCCCGGAGCCCTTGGGATACGCTCGTAAGGTGACCAACGCCGCCAGTGTGAAACTGGTGGTCCATAAGAGTGCTGTGAGGGCCAGAGTACAGGGGAACGAGGCCGTACGGTTGGGCTGCTGACCCAGGACCATGCGAAGTCGATGCAGGGCGATCACAGCCACCGTTTCAAGGGACATAATGATGAAGCCCGAGCTGGTGAGGTGGAAGGCAAAGCAGAAGCCCTTGGACACTCCGCCGCTAGCATCTCCCGCATCCAGAAAGAGCACCAGTGCAAACATGGGCGCAGTGACGCAGCAAATGAACAGGTCACAGAAGGACAGGTTGAGGATCATGAAGTCAAAGTTGGTGCGGAACTTGCGGAACGCCGGGTCGAAGAAGGACAAGAAGACCACCAAGTTGCCATAAGAACCGAGACAAAATATGAGGACCAACAGGAAGGAGCAGGAGGCGAGGGTAGCCGTGTGGATCAAGGCCCAGCCGCTCGCAGAAGCAGACTGGGTCTGGGAGCTGTTGAAGCCCCGAGGTTTCACAAACTCAGCCAGGTCCAAAGGCCAGGCTGTGCTGTTCATGGTACACATGGGGATGCAAAGTGGTCACAGCCTCAGAGTGTTGCCCATCTTGCCTTTAGGTCACACAAGAGCGAGCTAATACTCCCATTGTGCAGTTAGTTCATGACAGACCCTTTGGATTGCTGCAAGGACACAAGGGATGAGGAAATATTGATTAGTAATAGACAATATGAAGCATTGAGTAAGATAAGATAGGCCTAATTGTAACTCAATAAATTAACATAAAAAAGGACTATGTCAATAGCCTAGTGGCTTTTTATCCATTCGAGGGATTCGTTTTAATCTATGAGATATCTTTATTATCACTTAATGCACACATTATTTGGATTATTGTACCTGATCTCATCTGTGCGCGCTCCCGTCATACAAATCTATCGATTAAGATGAATACATGCTTGCAACAATCTGCATATTAAGTTATCTGAAAGCTTTTATTATCCGTTAACCTCTGTTAAGAGTAATATTACTGCAGGTGAATGTGCGGCGCCTATAAAATTGTGTCAAAAATGCATCCTTCCCCCCATCTTTGAAAGAACATAGGCTACAAACACAAATAAATAAATAATCATCATGCGCCATTAAAACAAACGTTCTATAAATGTATAATACTAAATACACTGTTCAGTCTATACACAAGGTCGCACATAATAATCATGCGGCTTTCTTGCCGAAAAATTATGATTTCCTTACCATGGATTCCCTGTGTGTGCCATTTTTACGACGCCGCGTTTTCCACATTTGTATGCATCTCCAAAGTACATGAAAGATACAAGCATCCTAGGTGGAGAAAGAGTATCACAGAATAAGATGAGAATGAAAAAACAGAGTGAATTTAATGCGCAGAAGGAGAGTGGGCGCGCCTCACTGGAAACATATTGAAGCCCTTGAATGGACAGCAAGCGCGTGCCCGCGAGAACAGGATGCTCACTCAGGAAGCACAAAGAGCCTAATTTTGTTTGCGATTTAATTATCTATTTAATGCTTATATAATGTTATATTTTAATAATATTTAATCATAAACATGACTCCATTATATTAAGTTTTTATTTATACACACGTCTATCTGATTCTTATTGTGGATTATAATGGATTAGTCCATTGAATAGTCAAAATTGTTCTTTCTCAGGATTAACATGTGAAAAGCACAAAAAAAATATTGTATCTTCATACTTTGTCACACTTTATTACAAACAGCTCTTGTCTTTATTCAAATATTTGTAAAAGATATCAAGAAAACAACAACAACAACAGGTAACCAATTAATCAAGCATTAGCATAGCATTACAGTCTTATAGTTTACCAACCAAAGTTGAACTCTATATTGGCTTTGGACATGATTTTGACAGCATAATTATACCTATGACACAAACCTATCAACATACCATAATATTAAATATAGTCTGCAATTTTTTCTACTGACAGGTTCATCAGTAGGGCAATGAACAGCTGTAAACAGCAACACTTGGTAATTTGCATGCGTTGCATTTCTCAACACTGTCTCAAGATTTGCAGAGAGTACCTTCAAAAATCTTCTGATTTCAGGATATGAAAACACCTGGCTTAATGCAAAAAATTACAAACTGTAAACACTAAATGCAAAGGTTGAGCCAACTGACAAAACAGAGTCAACAAAGTCTCAATCGAATAAATTAATAAATAAACATTTGTTGACTTTGTAGACAAAAAGATGCATGAAGCACAAAAGGGAGGAATTTTAAAATCTCATGGTTTAAACAGACCTAGTATTTTGTAACAGCATCCATTGTGATGATATTCTTACTCCATTTATGTAGGCTTACATAACTGTTCAAAATGCAATACGCCTGTATGAGGCCAGGGGGAAATGTAGTGCTACTTCAAAATATGGTACTATTTTATACACATATGTAACATTTACCAACATTACATGTGTACACATTTCAAATGGACTACTGCAAAAATGGTAAAATGCTAGTATTACAATAAAAACACAATTCAAAGCAGTGCAGAAAACTGCTTTAACAATCCATACTGCACTCACACAAGCAAAAAATTAAACCTGTACAAGAACATTATAGATGCAGGTCAGCGATACCTGCAATAGGTTCTCCTTAAATATTAAGTGTATTCAAAAATAAAAAATAAATAGTTTAGTAAAATATTCTAATTGTCTTATAGTAGATGATTGCAACTACTGCTACATAAATCGTGTCTTTAAAAACAATCCCAGACATTAAGGGCAAACAAAAATGTAGGTTTCAAGCAGCCTTTTTCTTGTAGCCTTTCTCTCAAGACAAGTGTAGGAAACATTTCCCCTTCACCAGAGTGGCATCATCCTGAAAAACAGAGTAGAAAGTATCATAAGAAGGGTGTGAAGATGAAATATACCAGAACATGCATGTATGTGAACGAAGTATGTTCCAAAACAGAGTTAGATGCTTGCGTAGTCAGTATTTTATGGTGTCAAATTCATTCTAGAGTTTAATATTGAACAAAAAAATATCTATAAAAAGTTGTTTAACCTAAATAATAAACAACTGTTTTACCCAAAACCTGTATTGCCTACAGCATGTAGTAGATTGTACCAAATCATCATTTATGAGGTTTTGTTTCAGTTAGGATGCTGCCTTAAAAGGCACTGTATAAATTGGCAGGCAGCAAAGAAGCTCACTAGGTTTTGGAAGAGAGCCTGTGTGAGTGTGTATATAACAGACCTAAGCGTAGTAACAGGGGGAGACTAGCAGATCTGTGAGCATCAGCAGCTGGTCATCTGTGAACTTCTGCTTGTGTTCCTGCCAGTTATCATGATGAGTGCGACGGAAATCCGACAGTGTTTTCTTCACAGTCATCTAGAGAGACAGCAATAAATCTGTTAAAGACCTTGTAAGTAGTCTCACAGTTTCCTCTGGCATCCATACATTTCCTTGAGTGCATCAAATGCAGTAGCATGATTCATATTCAACTTCCGGAAATGCTTTCATGAAACATTTCATCTTTGCTCAGTCAATGCCTGGACCCCTGCAGACTGCAATCAGCTGATCATCCAACCCCTCCCTTTCTCAACATCTAACACACAAGTAAAAGAGAGCGGGAGCTGTACCTCTATAGGCTGTGTGTCAGTGAGGTGGGCACTCAGGTCCATGAGGATCTGGGGCATCCAGGTGGGCACATCATACGGGCTGGACAGGATGCAGGCACTCAGACCTAATACACCTGCATGTCGCCGCACCAGGTCTAAACACACAGAAAAAATTAAAGATTTAGGTCCAATCATTTATCATAAGGTACTGTGTATAAATATATCTAGGGTGAATTTAGGTCAATTTAATTCACCCCAAATATAAAATCAGTATACGGTCTCACCAAAATGAGCATCTTAGTATTTTTTCCATATGTAATTTCTAGATCACTAATTGAATCTAAGACTTTTTTTTCTATCTATCGATCCATCTATCCATCTATCCATCTATCCATCCATCCATCCATCTATTAAAATACTATATTTATTATACGGTATTAAACTTCTGCTCACTATTAATTGCCGATATTACAAATGTAAACTAAATTTATGCAACATAAAAACTGTAAAACACTAAAAACTAGAATTGTTTGAAATGCTACAAGTAAATTTAGGCATCAAATTAATGTAGAGTATAAAAAAGGATATTCATTTTAAGATTTGCTAAAAATTCCAGGCAAAAAAAATTCCATTTAACGGTGTTGAAATATTAACCTTGAGCTATGGCGGCAATGGTAATTTAAATGTAAAAATAGGAGAAATGAGCATGCACAATTGAATATCTAAAGTGCACTATATATACACTGCATACTGAATGATACTGATAAATTAAATATCTCTAAAATCGTCAGATAACCGATAAGACATCAGTATATTGTGCATCCTTAGAATAGACCTTATGCACCAGAGAAACAAGCGCGCAGCCATCTTTAGAATATTGTCTTTGAAATTTAGTTTTTGCGGTAGCTCTGTATATTTCTATGGCATAACGGTCGAGAAATAATTAGTAAAAGTGGATTTACTTATTGTAAAGTTAATGAAAGTTATCATGAGGATTGTAATGTTTAAAGCAGATGTCTTAACAAATGTCAGTAGACCGGGAAGATTTTAAACGAGCCGTTCATTCATAAATACGCAAGATCACTTTGAAAATACAGACCGGACGACTAAAGACAAGGAGGACAGCACTGAAAAGGGGCGGGGCTAGATAAGGTCATATAGACATATTAACCGTTCAATCGTTTTATTCAGCAAGGATACATTACACTGATTAAAATTGACAGTAAAGACATTTATAATTTTACAAAAGATTTCCATTTTAAATAATTGCTGTTATTTTGCTAATTGCTTTCTATTAATCAAAGTAAATAAATCTATCACCATTTCCACAAAAAAATAAGCAGCACAACTTTTTTCAACATTAATAATAATAATAATAATAATGTTTCTTGAGAAGCAAATCATCATATTGGAATGATTTCTGAAGGATCGTGTGACACTGAAGAGTTAGAGTAATGAGGCTGGAAATACAGCTTTGATCACAGGAATAAATTACATTTTAAAATATATTCAAAGAGAAAATTTGTTAGTTTTAATTTGCAATAATATTTCAAAGTATTACTGTATTTGTGATTAAATAAATGCAGCCTAGTTGAGCATAAGAGACTTCTTTCAAAACCCCAAATGTTTGAACGCTAGTGTACTTGTGTGATCATTACCAGCAGAAGGGATTGTGTCTACTACGGAGCCCAGCTCTCTCCTCCTACGCTTGGGCAGACGGGTCTTGCTCAGGGACTCAAAATGGGCCTGCATAGGTTCATCAATGCTGAGAAAATGACACTGCAGTAATCCACTCAGAGTGGTGGCCGCCATCTCCCTCACCTAAAAACATGAAGAGAGAGCAAAAATTATTACAGAAGACTGTTACCTTTGGTTCAGACAGTTTTTTCCTTTCAGTTATCTAAAGCGTGGGAGGTGCAGAGCAGGTGGGGTCTTTTTTGTGTCAGAAGAACCTTTCTTTAAATAAGGAAAATACACAGGGCACGAAGAACAGAAGCAGTGGAACTTAAATGTAACAAGGCAGATTGGTGCAAATGGCATCACAGAACAAAACACAATGTTCCAGTCAGGGTGAAATGGATGAATAAGCAAATTTCGAGCTTATAACCAGGGATGTGCTAAACAGCCAGTCAACCAACATGTCTTAAGGAAGCAATAATTAGACAAAAAAATCCCTACAGAGACAACCATAAAAAGCTGACTCAGCAATAACATTCTGTGTAGTTGTGTGCGTTTATGACATCCATTTGCTCTGACAAAGAAACGATGGCTCTTGTTTTGAAGTCCCAAAATCTTGTGATCTTGACCCTATGCTCTGATCCTTAACCTTGGGATCCAGTCACTGTTACGTTCTGATTGGGTGTCACTAATCGACTGACTAGCTGTATTACATCAGCAGACAGAGGGTCATATGCAACATGGAATCCAAAGTCATGTGATTTAATTTGCTGTATTAAAGGGTGTAGTTTCCTTCCACTCATAACCCTCATCTTTTCCCCCACTTCTCTCCGTTTGCCGTACGCTCCTCTCTGGAAATTTGAACATCTATCACCATGGAAACAGAATACTGCTGCAGCTGGGAGTTGCTATGGTAACAGTAAGACGGATAGAGAGAGCATGATAGAGAGAGAGAGAGAGAATAAAGGAAAACAAGAGAATGCTACATCACTGCAAAGAAAGCATGGTGAAAGAGACACTTTCACCACAGCGGTTTACGTAATTGGCTTCCGACACATTTAACCTTTGTGATTATACTACATCACATTCATGAACAGAAGGTTGAACAGAACAGAAAGACTTCAAATATAGATATACTAAAGATATATAATCTTTTACAGTGGTCAAGATTAATTCAATGGAATCGAGTGAAAAATGTCTAAGGTGTGAACATCTAAGGGTGAAATCAGTAGTAAAAGACAGACACTTGTTAGTTGTGGCATGTGCATTTATGTTATGTATTTTGAGGGCCAAATATTTTTAAAATGCCCTCTCTTATTGATTTATTTGATAAAAAAAGTTATACTGTGAAAAGTAAATATTTTACTATAGAAATGTTTTCTATTTGAATATATTCTAAAATGTAATTTATTCCTGTGATCAAAGCTGAATTTCCAACATCATTACTCCAGTCTTTAGTGTCACACGATCCTTCAGAAATCATTCTAATATGCTGAATTAGTGTGCAAGAAACATTTCTGAATATTATTAATGTTGTTATCAACGTGATATCTTTTAAACTCTATTCATCAAAATATCCTGAAATAAAAATGTAAGCATTCATTTCAAATAGAATTTTTTGTAAAATAAAAAATCTGTCATTAATTAATGTACTGATCAAAAAAAATCTAACCAACACCGAACCTTTGAATGGTTAATTGTATCATAAGACTTTTAAAGGAAATTTTAAAAAAGGTCAAAAATTAAATTAAAATTAAAAAGGTACATTAAAAATAATAAAATTAAATTATAATAATAAACAAATTAATATATGTATACTTATTAAATAAACATTTGCAGTGCGTGTCATAATATTTGTGTGAGAGCTGCACGATTCTGGATAAATTGAGAAACACGATTTTTGTTTAAAATAGAGATCACAATTCAGATCATTTTTTTAAATGAATTTGAATGAATTATAAAAAACATCGGTTTGAATGAATGATTCAATGACTCACTCATAATGCTCACTAAAAGCTTCTGTGATAATCTGAATTACTGTAACAGAAATAATGATACTGTGTGGTTGTGAAGCTATTTCATTCCTCTACATGACAACAGCTCTCTCTGGGTCAGCACCAGCGAGAACACAGATTTGAATGTTCACTGTAATCGTACCCGTCAAAGGTTTAATAGAAACAGCCGAATCGTTGTCTTTTAAGAAGAATATTGCATGGGTATTTGAATCGAGACCATGATCTTTTAACGATTAATCACGCAACTGATTAATACACTATATAACAGAAACTTAAAGCTGCAGTCTGTAGTTTTTCCTCTTTGTCGCCATCTCTGTTCGAAATCTGCAATAGCAGTTATTCGCAAAATTATCAACTTTACGTGGGTTGTGCCTCGGCACGGCACAGTGCGGATGAATCCAATGTTTTGAGGAGAATGTGCGGCTGTCAGTCACCGCGCGGTGTGGATTCTGTCATTCAGAATCACAGATTCTACTTTTTGGAAGTACTTCTTGTTTATTCTAAGTATTTTCACCAGAAAATGTCTTCTGAACAAGTAACATCCACTTTTGTTCTGACCAACTAAGGGAAAAAAAGCATTGCAGTAAATCGCGCAGATTAAATCTATCGATCGCTTATCATATAACATCAAACCGTGCAAATTTTACTTTGTTCTCAAATTGATCATGTTAACAACATCAGCATTGCGTGACTACATTTGACCAAATTTAATGTGTATTAGGGCTACCTGTAGTTCAGTACTCCATAACTGTATGAATTAAGCGAACAAGTGCGCTACTGTTACATAATGGAACCATTTAAATGTCAGAAAAAAAGCCATCTCTGAGTTCGTTTTGAAGTTCACGCCACCTTTCAAAAGCCCTTCCGATATTTATCATTGTTTTCGCATGGGCCCGGTTGCAGTCTCTTTTTTTCTGTAGCCCTGAAATTTTTTTGCATTTTACAACGGGTTAATCTCCTGTTGTCACTGGTGATTGTCGTTTGAACCTTTCTGGATCCGCCATCAAATTGAAAAGTTTAATTATATTAAGTGCTGTGAGAAAAGGCTATAAATCTCCTGCTCCAACATCCTCACACGCAACATAGCCAACTAGCCGAGACACCACCTTTATGTGTACAGATGTGACGTAATGACGCAAAGACATGCTCGAATTTCCCGTGGAAATCCACCAGTACCACTGGAATTAAAAACATTATTACAAGCTTACCGTTTTGAATTGAGCTAAAGCAAGCAGATAGTTTGGAACACTGGTTAGTTATGTACTTGCTCAAATTTATTTTGGATAATTTTTAACCCCAAAAAAAGTTACAGACTGCAGCTTAAAAAAAAAAAAGAAATGCCAAAAAAAGCCTACTCTCTCTTTATGCTAATTGCAATGACACTTCATTTATCAACAACCAGATCTTGACATGAAAGCCTGCCAAGTTTGTCGAATGAGGAATTGTTGTGCATTTCTTCATGGGCTTTTATTCTAATTCTCGGCTGATTAGCTGTCATAGATAACGTCCTGTTGAATAAGATTTATTTATAGATTTTAGTATTTATACATTCATTAATTAGATTGTAGTTTGTAGCAGCTTTGTGCTCCCATAATAGGCTTGGGAAATTATTGACTGTACCCCACCAGAAACAAAGTAATGTATGTGCGTATATCAGTGTGCAAATTTATTCACACACCTCTAGTTGTTCATCCTGTAGCAGGTGTAGTACCAGAGCTCTCACGTCACCGACAGCCTGGGCATCACTGAGGAAAGTGAAAAGATTGTAGAAGACCATAACCTGCAGGTAGGTGAGAACGGTGTAACGTGCGTGCCACGAGCTGCTCCTTGAGATCTGTAACAAACAGTGCCCTCTGCTGGTCAAATCACACATTAAACCCTCACATTCACACATGACTCATACTGTGTGCCTTATGGGCACTGACAGTCACCTCTTCAAGTGCACTGAGGACTTGTGGGATCTGTTCTGAGTACAGCAGCCCCTGGGACATGAGAGACAGACATGTCTTAGCGTCTCTCTTCATCTCATCATAGCTGTCGTCATTCTCCACAGGAGCAATCTAGAGAGAGAGTGAGAGACAGGCCTTAAAAACACAAGACTTGCAGACAGTGAACTAAATTACAGACAAAACTGGGACTCACTTTGAAGAGGAGAGGGAGGAGACGCAGCTGTTCCGGGACAGCAGAAGAGAAGGAGCGTCCAGTGCTGGTCATCAACCACTTCAACACTAAAACAAACAGAAAACACTGTTACCCCAAATAGCCCTGGACCACAAGCACTTCTGCACACTTTTTCAAACACAAACAGAAAGGTGTACAAAATACACACCAGTTTTGAGTAATCTGATAGCCTGTGACCTCTCATCTTGATCTCCCTCCGTGTTTCCCTCCACTATGTGGTTTTGGATCTCCTCCTCGCCCTCGGTTAAAGGCTTGAGTCTGGCCAGCACACGCTCCGTGAACTCTCCGCTGCGCGGGGACGTGGTGGGCTGAGTGTGTGGCAGGTTCACATCGATCATGAAGATGTAAGTGAGCACACTGAGAGATAAGAGAAGAGAGAGACAATGAGTGGATCTAAATGTGTTGCTATAATACGGAGGGTTTAATGTTGATGTGTTTTTTGTGTTCAAGCACATACCTGCCGATGCGTTCGCGTACGTTCTTGTAGACCTGAGTGAGCTTGGGCTCGAGGTACTGTAGTAACCTGTGAAGCAGCTCTGGGACTCTCCACTGCTGCTGAGCAAGACCTCCCTGCAGCACATACAGACGGCTGAAAGACAGAGATGACATTGAGTCCATTTAAATGACAAACTTTGACATGTAGCAATGAAATATATAGAAGTCACAGTGATCATTTCCCCTATTTAAACCATAACATTCAGGTTTAAGAAGATGAAGTGTGTGGCAGTGATGTCATACCAGGCGTCCACAAGCGAGCCTCCTTTTCCTGTGACCGGTGATTCCATCAGCAACTCAAACAGCCAGTGGAGCTTTCGTGGGTCTCGGCTCTCCTGTACAACACACACACATATGTACACAGGGAATAATTCAGCTGGGAAAATATGAAAGCATATACTACTGTTTAAAAGGTTTGGGAAGGTAAGACTTGTTCATGTTTTGAAAGAAGTCTTATGCTCACCAATGCTGCATTTGTTTTATCAAAAATACAGTAATATTATGAAATATTGTTTCAAATTAAAATAGATAACCGTTATTTTAAAAATATTTTAAAATGTAATTTATTCCTGTGATGGCAAAGATACATTTTCAGCATCATTATTCCAGTCTTCAGTGTCACATGATCCTTCAGAAATCATATTGATATGATAATTTGATGCTCAAGAAACATTTATTAGTATTATTAATTTTGGAAAAAAAAGTTGTGCTGCTTAATATTTTGTGGAAACATTTTTTAGGATTCTTTGATGAATAGAAGGTTTTCTTTCTTTTTCTGCTTAGTATTTTGTTTTTCAGGATTCTTTGATGAATAAATAGAAGGTTCAAAAGAGCAGCATTTATTCGAAATAGAAATCTTTTGTAACATTATAAAAGTATGTACTGTAATTTTCAATTTAACGCACCCATGTTGAAAAAATGAATTTCTTTAAAAAATAAAAATAAAAACGCCTGACGCCAAACTTTTGAATGGTAGAGTAAATCCAGCCTCATTTATACTATAATATGAGATTAAATTTAATCCACAATCAGTGTTGGGTGTAATGCACTACTAAGTAATTACTTTTTCAAGAGAAAAGTAATTAAATCACAGTAAAGTAAAGGATTACTCTTATTTTTTCTGTAATTTAATTACATTTTCTTCTGATGTAACTGCGTTAAATATGGTATAGGACAATTATATGCAAAACAATAATGGATTTAATATTAAAATTTAACATTTAATGTTAATTTTTTTTTTTATGTACCCTTCTCACTTTAAATACTTTGGTCAGTTCAAAAATAATTTATGCAATTTTATATTATTTATTTCAGTTTCATGTCTATCCTTGTATTGTTCAACTGGTCGAGGTTGATATTGGATTTGTAATGCAATACTTTTTAGAGAGAGTAATTAGTACAGTAATATAATTACACTGTTGGAGATGTAATTAGTAGCCAGTAATTAATTACTTTTTTAGAGTAACTTACCCAAAACTGTCCACAATTTGAAATAGTATATTTTTGCAAAGATTTTTCCCAAAACCCAGTGATCCGAAGCATACCAATAATCATACATCCTAATAAAAGACAAGTACATGGTCAAAAATATCCTTACACAGGCAGTGGCAATGCAGGTGCCCCAGTCCGTATACGTCTCTATGGTGATATTGGAGAGAGCTTTACGGAGGAGCGGACATAGCAGAGCCCACAGTTTTTCCACCTGAAACACACAAAAACACATATACAGACTCAAGCAAAGGTGTTTACACCATCATTCTGGTCCAAACAGCCAGAGTCCAAACAGTTGAGACCTAAGTTTTCAGGTGCGTAACAATGCTGATGTTGAACAATGCTCTTAATTTGTTGAAATGCACATGTGGCAAATACCTTGTTGTAGTTCCAGTGTTTGGAGCCCCTGATGAGTCCAGAGATGATCTCCGCCACACAGCGCTGGGTGCTTTCATGGGTATCCGCAACCAGACGCTCCATATGAGGCTTCAGCAAGGGCAGGAAGGCATCATCAAAGTTCCGGAAAAGGCCCTTTTACAACACAAGACATTTTTATGATGCAGGCGATCAATCATTTTTAATTTGGAGAATGGTGATTGTTTGGATGCCACTCAGATATAGAACTAAATTGGTTTGAACAAGCCTGAAAACCTGGCTCATAGACTTCTAAAGTCTACATTTCATTGGGTTTGAAAAACAGACTTGTAGACGTGCGTCTAAATACTCTCACCTTAAAGAGGCAAAATCGTCGTGGGCTGAATTTATCATTCCCCTTCCTGTCCTCCAGAGACAAATAGTGGATGAACTGATCGATGAACAGCCGGTCTGAGAAATGATCATATATGATCTGTTCACTCTACAACACAGAAAACAGGCATAAACGAACCTAAACAAAAAAGACAGACTGAAATATAAAACCCTTAAATTATGAGGTTGTACAAGCATATTTTGAGTTTTGAGGAACAAAACTGGGTTGGGTTTAGATGCTACTAGAATTGAAATTGAGGATACCTCATTCATCTCTTCTCTTGTTTTGCCCTGTTTGGGCTGTTCCTCAGGAGGGGCATAGAGCATCAGGCTCCTAAAAAAAGAAACAAAATAATAACATATTTAGCAGTTGTTTTGTCTACCTTTTGAAGATCAGCACAAAATGTGTTTTATATTATACACTACCATTCAAACGTTTGGGGTCAGTAAGGTTTTTAAAGAAATTTAAAACTTTTATTCAGTTGTGGATGAAAAGGATAAATTAATCAAAAGTATCAGTAAAGTCATTCATCATGTTACAAAAGATATCTATTTCAAATAAATGATGTTCTTTAGAACTTTCAATTCAGTCCTGAAAAAAAGGATTATGTGACTGAAGACTTTAAATTGTAATTATATTTTAGAATATTACGGTTTTACTGTATTTTTCATCAAATAAATGCAGCCTTGGTGAGCAGAAGAGACTTCTTTCAAAAACATTTTAAAAATCTTATAATGAAAAGGGAGATCCAGGCCTTATTCAGAACTTTGCAGAGGGAAAATTCATTAGTAAACAACTTTTAATTTTCTTTATGTTCCTCACACAAAGCTATTGTGTTTGGCTTTGGAAAATGTGAAATATGGTGAATGAGTCATATGGACCACTTTTACTGTGTTTTTTGGAGCTTGACAGCCTCTATGAACTGTTGATGTATGGAAAAGAGCTGTGGAATGAGTCAAAATTTCCTCTTTTGTGTTCAACAGAAAAAAATTAAAATAACAGCAAACAGTTATTTTCCATGTGTGGTAAACTCTTCCTTTAAGCACTGTGTGTGTACCGTGGCCATGTGGAATAACCCCAGTGGGTTTTCTCAATGAAGCAACATTCATCCCAGTCCTGTTGGGAGCGCGGCAACCTGCTGCTGTCATACTGCAGCCACTGGTTATCAGGCCTGTCTCCCACCAACAGAGAACCAACAGCTTTACCATCACCTACATGAAGAACAGGAAATCACAAATCTCAGATATACTTTGATATGTGTCCATTTAGTAAGACTACAGATGGTACTCAACCAGAATGAGTTTTTCTGCCGCCACGGGTAACGCAGCTTGCGGCAGAAAATGCATTTCTGCTCTTGAACGTAAGTGGCGCTAGTTTTAATAGCTGGAACATTAAGCACTTATATGATAAATAACTAGCCAAGATTAAATGGTGTAATACTATATTATATTACAGTTAATATTATTACCAGTAATTTATTTCATTATTTTATCTTCATTTACATGTAAAAATTTGCCCTTTGCACCAACTGGTGGTGATTTCGTAAACTGGTGCCACATGTGACTAGGTTGTATTTAACGCTGTGGTCTAGCAGCGGCAGTACAAGTGGCAGTATTAGGCATTTTGGTTGGCTACCAACTGTATATACTCACTTCTTACTGTACGGTTAGTGTACTCACATGACTGAAGAGAGGTTTTGAGTTCAGAAATGCCGTAGGGATTCACTGCCAGTTTCTTGTGAGGTCTCTTGAGCTGCTTTAGAATTCCACTCACTGCTGATATTGCACCCTGAGCAATAAATAGCACAAAACAAGAAGAAACATGTTTTTGCTTTCCTTTCACAGATATGTTCTGAAGTAAAATTTTGACAGAATGCACACACAAACGCACATTGCGAACTAAGAGAGAGTCGTGGTTCAGGCTCTTAATGAAAAAGAGGACTGCAGAGGAAGGCAAGGGCTGGTCATCTCTCAGCATCAGAGAGAGGAAGCCAATCGCTATCTGCTCAAACTTCCAGGGCCTGCAAAATAAACAAGCATAGGACCAATGAACTTCCATTACCATCCAGTCTTTTGTAAATCCTTACAAATAATTCAGAGACTGCAATCACAAAGAACAATTTCAATAACAGTAAAATAAAGAATAATAACAAAGAATAATACAATATTTTAGCATAACTGTTCCTGTAAACCCTGTAAAACTGTGTCTGGTTAGAATGAACAGCACTTTGTGAGTAGACGTACATGTTTCGGTCGTAAAGGCAGTCCAAAAGATCCACCACCAGATTCTCATACTTCCTGTTAGGATTGATCAAATAAAAAAATAACTCAGTTTTTGAGTATATCCACCACTTAACCGGATATAAACTTGTGAAGCATATTTCTATGCAGTTTTTAAGCATTTACTCACTGCACTGAGTCTTTGTTTTTCTGTTCCTGTCTCTTTCTTCCCTCCAGTTCCTCCTGTTCAGAGGCATCACATGGGGTCGGTTCTGGATTACTGGATTTCAGAATTTTTAGGGCAACATCCACACAACTCTCCGGAATCTGAATACAAAACGAAAGAGAAAAGTGTAAAGATACATATGTCACAAGAAAAATAGAGTTTGTATAGAAAGAAAAAGGTCAAGCTGAGGTGTGCAATGTCAACAAACACATTAGCATTTACATTTTTTAATTTATACAATTATGTTAATATGTTAACAGCTTTAAGTTAAAGGAAAGCCTTTATTTATAATTCAGTTTATGCATCTCATTCATTTAGGCTGCTATTTGCTGAACTCACAGAAAAGTCAAAACCGATGGTCTCGTACTGGCGGTGGATCTTGTCGGCCAGGTCATCGAAGAGCCGCACGATTGAAGGCTTCTCCAGAGACATGGAGGGGCTCATGCCAGAACGAACAACGGCAGGCCATGTCAGAGCGATGCAGTCCCAGTACTGAAGGGTAGCAAGACAGACCCCAGAGTGGTTCCCTAACAGACAATACAAGGCACCCTGGAGAAGAGTAAGAAAGACAGATCAAGTATGATCCTTTATTACCAGAAAGAGTGTAAACATTGTGAGAGACCTACTTTGAATTGCTGCGGGGTGACGTCAGTGCGGTCTGGGTCCAGGTACTCCAGCACCGCAGGGATGATGTCTCTGCAGCAGAAGTTGTAGGTTGCCAATGCTGTGAACAGCGCATTCTGAGCTTTACTCCTCACCTGAGGTAAGAGAGAGAGGCTATTCATGTTGCATTCATTGCGTTTGAATGTGAATGCATATGTGTGTGTGTTTGTGTATGGTGTTTTCATACCTGACTGTATCTGCTGGTGGACAGTCTGAGCAGGTCCTTCATCAGGTCCTGATGAACGTACCTGTAGCTACACCCATCTATGGTCAGATTTCTTAACTGAAACACAAACAGGCATAAACACACTCAAAACTACTGAAATCATAACATGGTGAAGAGTCTTTAAGATACATGTTTATCTAACAGGAGGTAAGATATACATATTATAAAGCATTCCTCTCATAAAAAACCTGTCCAGGTCATGCACTTTACCCCAAAATCTAAAGGTTTTTTTTTTTTTTGAAGAAGAAAAGTATTACATTCCTTTAAAAAAATCAAAAGAAATGAATACTTTATTCTGCGAGGATGCACTAAGTGGATCAAAAATGACAGTAAAGACACTTATAATGTTAAAAAA
Organism: Gila orcuttii; assembly: GCA_026230005.1. Lineage (NCBI taxonomy): Eukaryota > Metazoa > Chordata > Actinopteri > Cypriniformes > Leuciscidae > Gila > Gila orcuttii. The sequence goes on along the minus strand of JAPDVR010000019.1, from coordinate 23,793,065 downwards.
AATATTTCTATTTAAAATAAATGCTGTTTTTTAACCTTTTAACAAAAAGAATCCACAAAATATTAAGCAGTGCAACTGATTTGAATATTATTAATACTAAGTAATGTTTCTTGAGCATCAAATCAGCATATTAGAATGATTTCTGAAGGATCATGTGACACTGAAGACTGGGGTAATGAGTGCTAAAAAAAAATCATCTTTACCATCACAGGAATAAATTACAAGATTATAATTATTATTATGAGTTACCTCATGTTGCAGCATGACTCTGTCTATGAGTAGAGCTCTAATGTGCTGTTTACTGCCGTGAAGCTGGAGAGAAGAAGAGAGAGTGTCAGTATACTACTTGTCAAATACAGAGAAGATGGGCATTAAATGTGTCTCACCTTGTTCTCCATAGACCTTTTAATCAGACTGAAACTCTTCCAGCGGGAGTCAAACTCATGTTTGTGTGAGCCTTTAAAGTGGAGCAGGTCATTGATGATCTATTGAAAGAACACCAATAATTGTTCACGCCAATGCTTATTACCAATAAAATAAATATCACATGCATATTACACACACAAATGTTGGAGAAAACCTGACAGTGCTGTGGTTCACCTTTATAATGGAGAAGAGGGATTTGATGTCGTCTTCCGAGTGCTCTAGTGTGTAGTCTGTATAGATACATAATTAAAAATAGCTTTCATTTCACTCAATATGTAAGAACTATCATTCATTAAATTTCTCTATAGATGTTAAGAGGTTTGGAAACAAAACCTTAAAGTTTAAAACTAGAAAGGGTATTTAAGTATCTTAGTATGTTGAAGTAACTTACGTAGTAAAGGTCTAATTGTCTTACAGATGTCCTCTCTGTAGTTCTCTCTAGACACGTCTGCCAATCAATCAATAATCAATAATCAATATAATCCACTGCAAAGCAATTCATTCATTAATCAATATAGCTCCAGCACTGATTTTAAACAAGGAAATGTTCACTTACCATAGTCTACTCCAGTGTACACTTTTGTCTCGTTTAGCTGAACCATACTGTTGATCCTAAATGAGAAGCATTAGAAAGTTAAAATATTACCAAATTCATATATTTAAAAATACGTTTACCAGAGCATCATATATAGTTGGACAATCTATGCAATGCTAAAATCACAGATGTTTGCAGAGTTGTTGTTTTTTAACTGTAGTACGCTAGATTTCAAATGTTTTGGGTCAGCAAGATCTTTTAATGTTTTTGAAACAAGTCTCTTATTTTCAACTAGTCTGTATTTATTTGAGCAGTAAAAACTGTAATATTGTGAAATATTATTACAATTTAAAATAGCTGCTATCTATTTTATTATATTTTAAAATGTACTAAATCCAAATTTTCAGCATCATTACTCCAGTCTTCAGTGTCACATGGTCCTTCAGAAATCATTCTAATATGCTGATTTGATGCTAAAGACGCATTGCTTATTATCAATGTTGATAATCTTTGATGAATAGAAAGTTCAGAAGAACAGCATTTATTTGAAATAGAAATCTTTTTTAACTTTATAAATGTCACTTTATGACATTATGACAATGATCAATTTAATGCATGAATAAGTATTAATTAAAAAAAAAAAATATATATATATATATATATATATATATATATATTCTTACTGACCACAAACCTTTCTACGGTAGTGTACATTGTGTGTGTTACTCACAGCTCCGGGATGGGTTCTCCATTCACTGGGGGCAGAAGGGGGCTTGCTCCCAGAAGACAGTTATGAATAATAGATAGACTCTGAAGAACATCATCCCTAAAGAGACATAACACACAAATTAGTAGAGCAAATTATTCTTTCTCTGATCTTTTTCTTTGAATGTTCTTTTGTGGATCAATGGCATCAAAATAACATTTATCCATGAAAGAAACAAAAACATCTATAAGCTTAAATCATTCTTGAATAATAGTCTCTGACTTCTGTAAATCAGTGAAACATGGTATCAGTGATATCAGTGAAACATGTCTACCACAGGGTCCAGGGGGCATTTAAAAACATTTTGATTTTGAAAATAAAAAAAAGGACACTTAAAATTGGCAAGGATTAAATCATTGTAAATATATATATATTTCTGCCTAATAAACACCCTGAACACATTCAGCCTCCCTTTTAAAGAAAGTCCAGTATAATATAAATTTAAAGGATCACATTTCTGGTTTAGTGTTGATAAATAGGAACTTACTGATGGGGCTGTGTGGGTACACAAGAAAAAAAGAAAGAAGAGTTTTTATGAATTCAAACAAAGCTGACCTGCTCATGTCCTGTTCTCCCTGTGTGTGTTTCTGCAGACACTGGAGTTCCGGCTTTAACAGCAGATCCAGCAAGTAGAAAACAAACTCTTTCTCTTCTGTGCTGGGTTCATGCCACTGGATGTCCAGCTTCCACAGGTCTCCAGGCCGACCCCAGTCCTGATCCAGAGAGGAGACAGTGAATATCAGCCTCCATTACATGATTTTTGAAGAAGACAATAGTGACTATTGTTTTGTTAAATTAAGTTTACTGAATGTCATCCTTGTTATCTTATCTTGATCTTTCTTTAAACTGCCCATATAATGCTTTTTTTGTATATTACCTTTCATGAGGTCTGTAATATACCCCTTTGTGAGTGTAAAAAGTGAGCAAAGTTTCAAAAATAAAAGTGCATAATAAATTGAGTTATTGTCACCCATTCTGAACTGCCTGAAATGAGTCGCCAGTAATTCCAGTCTTACTTTCTGCATAAACCTACGTAGGTTTGTAACAATTTTGCATAATGCTAGCTTATGGTCTTCATTGGCTGCCCAGCGAAGAACATCGACTTTGACCCGCCCTTAAACGCTGTAGCTGAGGCATGGAGGAGTTTGGTTCAAGTTGTCGACATGTTGAAAAGACGCTGTTTTCAGTGAAAGCTGAAATCCATTTTGCATGCTCTTGAATTAAACAGAACTCAGGCTTGAATTAAAAGCTGATTTCACTTTTACTGTTCTTATCACGGTGTATAAAAGTGCTGAGGAAGCCAATGGAGCTGAAATTCAGATACGGTAATGGGCGTTTCGTTTCCAACACAATCACAACAGAGTGGGCCATCGGACCAATCAGAGCAGAGTATGCTCTCAGAAAGGAGGGGTTTAGAGATACTGAATCCTTTATTGAACCATTTCAGACACTGTGAGAAAAGAAGTGATGCTGCAATGTATATTATGAGAAATTTAAAGTGTTATTGGATCTTGGATGCCTGTAAATCTATTGTAAGAGACCTCCAAAACAAAATTAGGAACTTCTAAAATAGCATAATAGGAGCACTTTAAGAAAAACATTTTGTTTCATTGATTTGTTCTCATAAATGTTGAAAACAAGGGGAGTAAAAGTAGTTCTGATTTTCTGAGAATGCTGAGGCAGAGTCAAGTTCAAATGAGCAACGCATTAAGACGTCAGACAGTTAGGAAGAGTGACGTCTGTTCGTCTAAGAAGAGGTGCTTAGGCATTTCAATGCTAAAGAGGGTGTCGGAGCTCCACTAATCCGTTCATTTACTCAAACATCTCATCTCTTCTTCTTCAGAGATATTTGATAGGATAAAAGTAAAGCCCTGTCACAGGACTCAGGAGCAAACACAGAAATATCCTAGTGGGGACTTCCCAGTCATTCTGTTGTTGTGAATGGTAATTTGCACATTTTGGAATTTTTAAATATATAAATATATTATTTAGTCCCATTGACATCTACTGTAATTTTTTTTATGACTATACCCAATAATAATATTATAATATTTTATAGAATATTAATTTTTACTAACATTAACCCTAAAACATAACATTTGGCACTTTGAAATATAAATGATTATTAAAACAGTAATTACATTTGATTTATCTCAATTGTTTCTCCTAGACATCACTTCTATTACTGTAAATTGGGAGCAATGGAGACTTGCTTAAATCTCCTTCTGTTTCTCTGATTTTTCTCCTGAGAAAAGACCTCAGTAATCAAACGCATATCTTCTCTAGAGTTTCAGAAGAGATTTCAATGATATCTCAAACTTAGTTTAGATTTACCAAGATACAAACGTCAGAGATGTCTACTGAACATAAAACTGATTTAAATTACCTGTATGCTTTCCACAAATACCAAATGGTCTATACTCTTACTGTGTGTCAACAATTTTTTTAATGGACTCTTAAAATGGGTTCTTCAGGATTACAGCATCATATTTCAGATTTTTGTCTGAGGAGAGATGCGGCCTGTGTCAGTATGAAAGGATTAGTGTTTTTTTCCCCTTGAGGCTGACCTTGATTGGTAGGTATGTGTCAGTGTGCTGCTGGGCACCGAAAGGAACGCTGCAGTACTCTCTGGGATAGATGAGGGATGAGGAACGCAGGATGTGATAGAGAAGCTTACAAGCCAGACTGTAGCCCGGCTTACATTTCAGGTGCAGAGTCAACTGAAGAATCTGCACTAGCTGAGACCTGTAGAGCAGCAGTTGATCACCATCCACACGGGTCACCTACAGACAAAGACAAGGACTGTGATCTTATACATCTCTGTCTAGATATGTTTCTCAGAATCTAGTCAAGTTTTCAGATTTCAAGAGTTCTAAATTTCTTGATATAGTTTTATAATTAGAGTTTGATTTCTAGATTTTTAGCTTTATTTCTTCAAGTATAGATAGGTTATGCACTACCCCAAATTTCTTTAATTTTTTTTAAAGAAATTAATATTTTTATTTTGCAAAGATGAATTAAAAAGATCAAAAGTGACAGTAAATACATTTATAATGTTACAAAAGGATTTCTATTTTAAATAAATACTGTTCTATTCATCAAATAATCCTTAAAAAAGGCCATGGTTTCCTCAAAAATATGAAGCAGCACATCTGTTTTCAACACTGAAAAAAGAAATGTTGCTTGAGCAGCAAATCAGCATATTAGAATGATTTCTGAAGGATCATGTGACACTGAAGACTGGAGTAATGATGCTGGAAATTCAGCTTTTCCATCACAGGAATATTAGATATTATTTAAACAGAACCAGTTATTACACAATATTACTAATAAACAATATTACTAGACAATTTTTTATTTTATTTTTGATCAGATAAATGCATCCTTGGTGAAAAGAGATTTCTTTAAAAAAAACATTAAATAATCTTACCGACCCAAAAGTTTTGAAGTTTCTTTAATTTCTAAATGGAGATTTCTACATTCCTAGAGTTCGATTTCAAAATATACATTTCAATTTGTTTTATATATATATATATATATATATATTTTTTTTTTAAATATAAATTTCTAGCTATAGATTTCTATATAAGGATTTTAGAATTTCCAAAGTTACACAGCTACTTATCTACGAGTTGTAGAATCGAGTGACTGACCTCAGACAACAGCTGGAGGTTCCACATCAGTTCTTTATCCAGCTCCACTTCATTTAATACCTCTTCATCTGAGAACACATGGTATGTTAACAGGAAACACACAACACAGGTAGCAATCCATATACTGACATTAACACATTAGGTGCATGTGCCATGTGGAACTTACTGGATGAGATTTGTAATATGGCATTACAGCAGTGAGGCAAAAAGAGCTTCAGAGCCTCTGCCGGGTGACACTAAAAAGGAGAATAATAATTTGAAATCGTCAGACAATTTTTTTGAGAAACACTGTCAGCTGTGAATGTCTGTGAGTTGAGCTCAGGACACTGACCTTGGTTGCAGCTCGGCACAAATCTGCTACCATCCGTCCAGCAACGTGAGTCTCAAAAATGTTTGTAGTGGCGAAGTTGAAAACTTTTTCGAGAGCCACCTGTGAAAATGAAGGAAATATGTTCAGGTATCCTAACATAGTCATAGCAGCCCAATGGAAATACACTTAAGTTCAAAAGTTTGGGGTCTATAATATTTTATATAAATATTATATAATATTTCCTGTCTGTAAGATTCAGAAAGGACATATTAAATTGATTGAAAGTGACAGTAAAGACATTTGATACAAAAACTCTGTTTCAAATAAACGCTGCTTTTGTGAGCGTTCTATACATTAAAGAATCCTAAAAAAAAAAAAAAGTAAAAAAAAAAATCTATCCCAAAACTTTTGCATGGTAGTGTACAGTATGTTATGACTAGCTTTATCTCCATGTATGTGTTTGTAACATTTGTAATGACCTGGAATATTTCCATGGAGCATTGTGTGAGGATAGTGTAGAGTGTGGAGGACAGGCCCAGCTCCAACAGACTCTCTAGATGAGTCATTTTCTCTGTCTCCATCTCCTCCCGGGTCTGTTCCAGAGTACTGATGTCAATCAGTGCAAAACACCTAAATACACAAACATAAGAGGGAAAATGAAGATACAGAAAGAAAAACACTGGTACAGTATTCATTTGGTACTCGGAGTTCTGTACCTATCAATAAATTGAAGAACAAAATCCTCAAACTCTGCAGAGGCAGAACACAACTCTTTTTCCACCTGCACAAAGAAAAATCAAAGAAAAGACTGAGTCGCACATGAACTATGACACGTAAAAATAATATAAGGACAGGGATATATCTGACCTGTGTGAGGTCATTTCTTGTCTGAACAGCAGCTGAACAGTCCACCAATGGCACAAGAGTAACAAAAGTTGCTAATAACTGGAATGTTATCTGAAAAAATAAAATAAAAAATATTTGAAAACGTACTCGGTTACTGACGTAACCTCGGTTCTCTCTAGAGAGGGAACAAGTACTGCGTAATATCTTATGCTATGGGGAAAACCTCTTTTCCACGAGATATTGAAGCAAAAAATTATCCTTAATTTTGAATTAATGTAAAACGCTGTGCAGCAGCATGCAGACATAGGCAGGACGGCTCGCGCGCATGAGAGGCTGCAAGCATCATTCCCCATGAAATAGCATCCTATAGGAGCTAGTTATGTTAATAGTGTTTCACACAGACAGGGTGAGCGTGTTCAGCCTGAACTGGTTAAAAATACGGGTTATTCAACACCCATGGAGCCGTTTTATCGCTCAGTGAGCGATGCACAAGCAAAACTCAGCATCTGGGCCGGCACAGCGGGGCAGATAACACTGAATTCTATACCGACAGAAGCTTGGCTTGTAAGGCGGGAACCTCTAGGTTATAAAACCTTATAAATGTAGACGGCGAGGCCCAGCCCGCTGCCGTACAGATATCTTGCAAGGTAACGCCACTATACCATGCCCACGACGAGGCCACGCCTCTCGTGGAGTGCTCTCTGACACCCAAAGGACAATGCAGGCCCTTAGAAGTGTAAGCCAGTGCTATGGCGTCGACTATCCATCTGGATAAACTCTGTTTTGATGCGGCCAGTCCCTTGGAACGTCCGCCAAACAAAACGAAGTGCGAACAAAAACAAAAATGCACTTCACTGAAGCGAGAGCCAAAAGAAACACCGTTTTGAAAGACAGATGCTTCATGTCTGACAAATGGATTGGCTTGAACGGGGCACCTTTCATGGCTTCCAAAACCGTAGAAAGGTCCCACACCGGGACTGAAGGAGGTCTAGGAGGGTTCAACCTCCGAGCTCCCTTGAGGAATCGCACGACTAGGTCGTTCTTCCCCAGTGACTGGCCAGACACAGGTTTTGTAAACGTTGCTATGGCCGTTACGTACACTTTGAGCGTGGATGGGGTCCTGCCAGCAGCTCTTGAAGGAAGGAAAGTACTTCCGTGACCCCGCAGTCTACGGGTGAAAAGCCCTGAGCTTGACACCAGCCAGAGAACACAGACCATTTCGAGGAGTAGAGCCGTCTTGTAGACGGGGCCCTTGCCTGCGTGATCGTGTTTAGCACTCCCCCCGGGAGGTTAGCGGGTACCCGTTGATGGCCCATGCGTGTAGGGACCATAGTTGCGGGCGAGGATGCCAAATCGAGCCCTTGGCCTGAGAGAGGAGGTCTCTCCTCAATGGTATTGGCCACGGGGCAGTGCTGGTCAGCCGCATCAGGACTGGAAACCACGCCTGGTTTGTCCAGAGCGGAGCCACAAGCAGCACTGGGCATCCATTTTCCCTGATCCGTTCCAGCACTTGAGGCAGGAGCGAGACGGGGGGAAAAGCATAGAGGGGACAGGCGGGCCAAACGTGGGCCAGCGCGTCCTTGCTCTTGGAGAAACATTTCGGGCAGTGAGCGTTCTCGTGGGACGCGAACAGGTCCACCTGCGCTCTGCCGAATGTCTCCCACAGCAGTTGGATCGTCTGCGGGTGCAGCGACCATTCCCCTGCTGGGACATTGTCTCTGGACAGCCTGTCTGGTCCCAGATTCAGGTGACCAGGCACATGCGCCGCTCTCAGTGAAAGCAGGTTGTGCTGAGCCCAGACCAGGAGGCACTCTGTTAGCCTGTAAAGGTTTCGGGACTTGATGCCGCCCTGGCGATTTATGTACGCCACCACTGACATGTTGTCCGACCGGACCAAGACGTGGTGACCCTTTATCTGGGGACAGAAGCGCCGTAGCGCGTTGTCGACTGCCATAATTTCTAGACAGTTTATATGTAGGAGCTTTTCCCGTTCTGACCACCGGCCAAAGAATGGTCTGCCCTCGAGCAGCGCTCCCCATCCCGAGGTGGAGGCGTCCGTGGACACCACCTTCACGCTCGAGGGAGTCCCCAGACTCACACCTGACTGATACCAGTCGGTTTTCTTCCAAGGCTCCAAAGCTGAGACGCATTTCAGATCGACCCGGAGGCGAAACCGACCAGCGGTCCACGCCCTGGGCGGAACCCGCGCTTTCAGCCACAGCTGCAGCACTAAAGCTGCTGAGGCCATGAGGCCCAGCATTTTCTGAAACCTCTTGAGCTGGACAGTCGAGCCGCGGCGAAAAGATTTCACGGCGCGCTGAATGTCTCGTGCGCGCTCTGGCGACAGATGCGCTGTCATGGATAGCGAGTTCAGCACTGTTCCCAGAAAAGATATTTTCTGGCTGGGAGACAGCGAGCTCTTCGCCCAATTGACTGTGAGACCCAGATTCTCGAGATGTTCGAGTAATGTGGCCCTGTGTTCTATGAGCTCTGATTGTGATCGAGCTAGAATCAGCCAATCGTCCAAGTAGTTCAAAATTCGCATGCCCTGAAGTCTCAGGGGTGCGAGAGCCGCGTCCATGCACTTCGTAAAAGTACGGGGTGCCAGGGACAGGACGAACGGCAGGACTTAGTATTGGTATGCCTGGCCCTCGAAGGCGAATCTCAAGAATTGCCTGTGACATAACGCTATTTGTATTTGAAAATAAGCGTCTTTCAGATCTATTGACATGAACCAGTCTCCCTGGCGCACTTGCGCGAGGATTTTCCTGGTTGCAATCATTCTGAACTGGCGCTTTGTGAGCGTTTTGTTCAGCCGTCGCAGATCTAGAATGGGTCTGAGACCCCCGTCTTTTTTCGGTACCAGAAAATACCTGCTGTATAGACCCCCTTCGCTCTGAGCCTGAGATAAAGGTTCTATAGCCCCTTTGCTCAGTAGTTTCGCTATCTCAGCTCAAAGTAGAGGAGATACTTCGTTTTTTTACCGTCGTTTCGACTCGCGCCGCGCAAAGGCGGGGGCGTCGAGCGAACTGCAGCGAATAGCCTCTTTTTATAGTGTTCAGCACCCATTCTGATACCCCGGGAAGCTTTGCCCACGCATCTGCATGAATAGCTAGAGGTTGTAGCGACTGACCGAATCCTGTTTTCCTTTCACTACTGAACAAATATGAACACATATATGTTTAATTCACAAAACCTTGAATCATGTGAAATGGTGCCCCAATGTCTGCCAGCAGGTCATTGATTAACTCCATTTATGACGCATTGCGCAATCAAGAAACAGGGCCCCGTTGTTCTTGAAACCCTCACGTGGTACACACCACGGATGGACAGATGCTGACCACAGGATTCCCCACGTGATTCTCCAAGAAGGGGGGAGCAACAGCCCGCGCCAACCACGGGATGAACTTATACACACACGCCATACATACCCGCACACAAACGTCCTTTGTGTGCAACTTAGGATAGAAATGTCCTTAATGTATATAACACAGAATTGTATCTGACCTTCCTGTATGCATGCATATCTAATTAGTTTTGTCTTATTCTATAGATGAAATTTGAGACTGTTCTGTAACTTCGGATCTTAAGTATACTTCCAAAGAAAGATTCCCTAACAGGATCACCTTCGGCAACTATCCCTCTTGCTAGGTCATAAACTTTATGACCCCCAAAAGGAATTCCAAGGGAGTCACAGCTCTCACTTGAATTCTGATAAAGAAAGAGGAATAGACTCTGCAATCTTATATTTTCTATTAGTATAACCACTTAAGAAATGTATAAACCTGAATTTGATCTTTCCTAGGTCATGGTAGCCGGTATTATGGCTTTATAGTCGTGTGAGTGAACATTAAATGTGTGTAATTCTGCATATGAATGTAACTTTATGTTTCTTCTACTCCTTCCCGCCATTCTTGGTACCTGTTTGACCGTCTTGTTTTGACCAAACAAGTCATACATAGGATATTACAGTAAAATGTATTGTTCTGTGTGTACAATCTTTCTAGGTAGAAATGACAAAATTTCATACCATCACAAATTATCCTGACAGGACAAAGAAAAACTTTTCCCGCTCGAGATACTCTAAGATAATTGGTTCACGTACGCGAAGCAGGCGTGAACCCCTCCTCTCCATAAAAGACTGACACAGAAGTTTCTCTCATGGAGAAAATGGAACACGGAAGCACCGAAGCACCAGAGCACAAGTGAGCACTTACGTTTCCAGAGAGGAGACCCATGACTCCCGTTAGGGAGTTGTCCTCCGTTTCTATTTTCTTTTCTTTAAGTCTTTTCTTTATTTTCGTCTTCGGACCTTTCCTACGTTCAGTGAAATGAACAGCCTGCAACTTCAACTTTAAAAGGACTCTTTGAAATCCCCGCGGCTCTTAAAGGAAACACGAAAGCTGCGCTCAACGGAAGAAGATGGGAGTGTGAGCTCTCATCTCCGTTTTTCCTTTCTTTACTAAGTTTTATTTTCATATTCGCCTCTCCTTCCACGAGGGAGATGAACTCTGAATTATTTCCTTGGTAACTTCACGTTCGGCGAACCTTTAAAACTTCCCGCGAGTCTGCTCGACCCGGAAGACACGAGAGAACAAGCTAATAGCGCCAAAGGACAAAAACGCACACGACTCTGCGTTCCTCAGCAACACAAAGAGAACCATACGCAACTATAGGTTATTGATTTGATTTGATTGATGTGATTTCTTGTTGTCTCTCTAAGGGTTACGTGGTCTGTGATTTTTGCCATGCTGCGATCACCCCGGTGATCTCTCTCATCCTGACCGTTAGTTTCACTTTCTCATCCCCTCTCTCGCTCTCTCTCTCTCTCTCAATTTCTCTCTCTCTCACTCCTGTTCGTTATTCGTCTGTCTCATTAGTTTGACTGTTTACTGTACATACATGTATCCCGTGTTTAAATGTAGAATTCTGTATCCGTAGTTTCATTTTATTAAAACCATTATATTCTTGATTGCTAATTGTCCAATCGTGCTCATTTTTACAAAGTCAATGAAATGTTTGATCTAGCTACAAAGCTTTACAATTCGTTACTATTTCAGTAACCTAAATTTTATAATAACAAGAAGGTGAATTTTCATGGCCAGAAAATAGCTTTTTTGGAATTATAAGGAAGGGATAACCTTGTTGAGAAGTTGATAAGTTAATCTTACGGCCGTTTGCTGGACAAACAGATTGTTCGATTGCTAAATTAATTCCATTAAAGGTTGTCTCATATAATCGATCTGGAAGGGGACCATTGATATATGAATGAGGAATTATAATTCGTTGTGATTGATCATTCATATATATAATCGATCTATTTTCAACTTCGATAATTTAACTGTAATATGCAATATTAATCATATTCATGATTAATTATAAAAATTCCCTATATATCATTTGAGCTAATGTTAATGCATTTAATGTAAGACTCATTGTCGCTACAAGGTAGAATGAAATCTGGGCTCTGGCCGCGGCATAGCGGCGGCCGGAGAGCTCCGGTGTGCTGAGAAATAGACACTGTGTTTGTAATGTGCGAGGCGGGGGGTGCGCTGATCACAGCGGGCAGCCCGACCGCGCTCAGCTTCTCTCTGACGGGTTGTGGAGAGAAGGTGAGCGGGACGAGCCCCGTGGGGTTCGGCATGTCTGTGAGGGAATGTGGGCGCGGGATAGCGGGCACACTCGCTGCACTGAGAACACTGTCGGCTCGCGCCAACTGAAAATGTGTTGGTTTCGTTTTTACAGAAACCCTGGGACATGCTTCGTGTAGTGTTTGTGGACACTGTGTTGTGGTCACGTACACTACATTTATTGCACAATCGACATGGGTCGATTTTATTTGTGCTAGCCCTGTATTGTGGCGGGCTGTGTCTGCGTGTGGGAATGGGCACTGAGACGTGGGCATTCTTACAACACTCATAACACCATCGCTGAACACCGTCGCTTTCCTAGAGAGGCTAGGAAGGCTTTGAGACCTCGGGCTTGATTTCAATCCTCGGCCAGGGCCCGCGCTGAGGGGGGAGGCGTCCAGCAGAGCGAGAGCGCTCTGTTCTCGGGCCTGGCGGCGTTGAGAAGCAGCGGCGGCGGGTGGTGCAGGTTGCGGCTGGGAGCTCCGGGCAGGCGGCGGTTTAGAGCGACCTGCTGCGGAACTAGAGCGCTTCGGGAGGAAGTGCTTCATCGCCTGCGATGTCTTTTGAACCTCTTGGAATCTGTCCGCGAAATCTTTGACGGCAGATCCGAAGAGGCCAGCTGATGAAATGGGCGCGTCGAGGAATACCGAGCGCTCCGCTTCAGTCATTTCAGACAGCGTCAACCACAGATGTCTCTCAGCCACGGTGAGAGAAGCCATGTTCCGCCCAATGGCCTGTGCAGCTGATTTTGTAGCGCGAAGAGCCAGGTCTGTGGCGCTCCATAAATCTGCAACGCTGATCGACTCAGCGCCTTCCTCGTCCATTTTTTCGGAGAAGGTCGGCCTGGAAGATCTGCAAGATGGCCATCGTGTGTAGAGCTGACGCGGCTTGCCCGGCGGCGGTGTAAGCGCGACCGTACATGGTTGACGTCACTCGGCAGGCTTTAGATGGTAGCGTCGTCTGCGCTCGCCGTCCAGCAGAGGGCGGGCAGTGATGGGAAGCTACCGCTGCTTCCACTGGGGGAAGAGAAAGGTATCCTCTGTCTTTCGCACCGTCCACAGTGGAGAATGCAGCCGAGACAGAAGTACGAAGTACGACAGAAGGCCGCGCTGGGCACGGCGCTTTTTACGGCGTGGCGCTACGGCGGGCTGAAGTGCAGGCTCTGAGAAGGATGCCAGGCGAGTCCTCATAGTCACCATAGGCAGTAGCTCACAGTGAGGGCATCCACCGTCGACGAGAGCGAGAGCCGCATGATCCTCACCCAGGCAGGAAACGCAGATAACATGACGGTCCCCGTCGCTGAGTGTGGCTCGGCACGAGCCGCAGAATCTTTGCATCTTGAAAAAGACGCAGCTCTTTTAGCAGAGAGAGAGACAGTGAAAAAATGTGTGTCGCAGCGGCGAACACACACACACAGTATGAAAGGATATAACGCCGGAAAGCGTAGCAGGTACGGCGGCTAAAGGCGGCGATGCCAGCGACTTCAGACTCAATGGCTCGTCCCGCTGTGTGCTTTTCCTCAGACGGCGTCGCTTCTCACTTCGGATCCAGCGATGCGTGATGCTTCGCTGAAGAGATGAAAAACCAGTGTACCAGCCTTATCGAGCTATATTTATAGGGCGAGATTGCGCCCTTTTTCTGGCGGGACGTGACGAAATGGGCGCGAAATGCCCCCATTGGATTATGTCACGCAGCGCCTCTCTCGATCGGCTGCTGCTGTTGCCGCAGGGCAGCCAATAGGCGCGCGAGCCGTCCTGCCTATGTCTGCATGCTGCTGCACAGCGTTTTACATTAATTCAAAATTAAGGATAATTTTTTGCTTCAATATCTCGTGGAAAAGAGGTTTTCCCCATAGCGTAAGATATTACGTAGTACGAGAGATACTCTCGTAAGAGAACATACAAACCTCCACAAGACAAGCGAAATTTGTGTTTCGCTATGGGAGAGTTGGCACAAAAGTGTTACACTTTAACTTAATAATATTCTTACTTAGGACAGGGAAGTATATAATCATTAAAAAAAACACCCATTATCTTCAATCAGTCTTATTTTAGTATTATTTATATACAATTTGAATTAGCTTTTACTTTGAGTAAATTTGTTAAGTGCTTGTTTTTATTTATTATTATTTTATATTTCTATTTATCTTTAATATCTATTTATTTCATATTCATTTATATTATATTTATTTTTAATTAATTTAAAGGTTCAATTTAAGCTTATTTATTTGAGTTCTAATTTTTTGTTTATCATCTAATATTTAGATTTTTCTTCAGATTTATTTCCAACCGTTATAGTTTTAGTTAATAGCAGAACAGACTCTCACCATACACTTGCTGAAGTCATTGGGGTCGACCCCCGGCAGAGCCCTCATGAGGAGAGGCAGCATGTGTGTGGGGCCCTCAGGAAAACTCTTGCCCCCGGCCACCAGGCTCCGTGCCACACTGATCATGCAGCTTAAAGTGGCGGTCAGCTGGTGAGGCTCAGTGAGGGTCTCCATGGCGGGATATGTCCTTAAATTAGAAAAGGGTCCCAAAAAATGCTTTTATGTGATAATGATCAAGAACACCATCAGATTATCATAAATTTATGTAGTCTTAATGTAATGTTATTGCAAGTTCTTAACTTAAAAATATATTAGCATGTGCTTTAAACAAACAAACACACACACATACACTTACTTCTCCAGCACTGGAGGAATGACCAACTCGGGTCTGAGCAGGGCAAGGTTTTGCAGGGCCTGGGCAGCATCCAGGCTGCCGGTTTTGCTAAACATGGCAAGAAGGACGGGCTCCTTCATGCTCTCTACAAAGTCTGTGATGTCCTGCTCACTGAGAAGGTGGCTTTCGGGAACAGGGGTCAGCCACGTTGGCGTCCGGTAACGTTCTCGATGCAGACGTTTCACAACGCTGGCAGGTAAACGCTGAAGGAGTTTCATGAGTTTCATCTGGGGATGGACGGAGCGCAGAAAGCAGAAAGAGGGGAAATGGCCTGGAAATGGAGCTCTGACCACAATGATATTATTACAACTGGGAGACAGACTGAATGAACAGAATTCCCATCCAGCACCCACAACTGTAATGGGTCTGTAATAATGACATTTATTTTTCTAAAGAGACAAAGTGTCAGATTGAAGCCTAAAATAAATGAAGCAAACATGGAATCGTGGATGGTTTAAAAATTTTTTAGTTCTACTGAGCAATTACTGTCAAAAAAACAAAAAAGATTCCATTTGATCAAAGGGACGGATATTAACTTCAACTTCAGATTCCCATTTCAACAAGTGAGCATGTTGGCCTCGACACATTCCTTCCTGTCATAAAGCGTTTTGTACCCTGTGATTCCCACCACCACAAATCACACAATTAATCTGCATCATCAAAGGAAGAACACTTTCTGTAAGCTTCTGAAAACAAATAAATGTTCTACAGACTGAACATCTCACAACAATGTGGCAACAATAAAATAACAAAGCTTCCGCAGGGTTTTACTGTGAAAACTAGATGCCTCCCTCAGACAAAGCAAACACGCAACCCAGGAAAGATGAGCCGTCCTCGTCTATGAGGAGATGCTTCAGAAAAAGAATGGCATGTATTGTTGATAGCAGCAGTGTGTTTGAAACGGACACAGCTGCAGGCTCTTCTAAAGCATTCTGGGAGGACGATTAAAATCTGGATAGCGACATGACTCATTTTGCTTTTTCTTCTTGGTTTTAAAAATCATGTGGTAATGTGCTGATAATCCAGTGAATTTGTTTATTATTATATTTTTTATTTGTTTATACTTATAAATACTATTATATCATATTTATACTTTATATATATGATATATGATTTGATACAGGGACGTGCACAGGGGGGTTGCTCAGGTTGCCCGGGCAACTGCCCATATGCCCTTCTCGACTCACGTTGCCCTTCCGAGAAAAAAAAAAAAAAAAAATTCGTACAATGGATGCAGAATTTCACGCAGGCCTAGATAAAAAAAATCGCAAAGAGTCGTTCACTTCCATTCGGGCACCTAAGCCAGTAGGGGAAGGGCAAACTCTGTTTACGTGGCTGCAGCGCTGCACGCGACCGGTGTAGTAATCGATTATGTTCCCTACCGGAATTCCTGTTCCCTTTACGCAATCATACTACAAATCATGCGTAGTTGCCCAGTTACCATACGTACCATCAGAACTGAATATGAGCAAGAAGCACAACTGAATGTACGGGAAGCCAAAGGGTTAAAAAAGGATTGTATTTTTTCCCGAAATCAAAGCGTTTTTTTTTATTCTTTTATTAAAAGCGAGTTTTTCCCCATCTGTCAATTCAATCCAGATGATTTCTTTTCAATTTAAAAAAAAAAAATAATAATAATAATAATAATAATAATAATAATTAAAAAACAATAAACAATAATATGAGGAACTCTTTTTCTCATGTGTATTTTGGTGACATTTAACAATATTGTTAATGCATTTTGTATACTGTTTACACAGTTGTATATCATAAACCTGTCATCTCTGACATTTTGCAATCTTTATAAATAATAATAATACCATAATATGAGGCATTGAGTTTGGACATAAACACGGTCAGATAAGGCAATTTGTATGGGCAAAATTCAACTGAATATATTCAGACATAATACAAAAACTATGAACAAGTGCAAGATTAATTCAATTCACAGAAATATTACTGGAGTGTGAGTAATAAAGACCCTGTTATTCTCAGTCCTTCATATAGCCGTGAGTTTTTTTTTTTTGGGGGGGGGGGGGGGGGTAGCCCTTTTTTCAGGTCAGAGCAACTGCCCCTCAAAATTCCTGTGCACGTCCCTGATTTGATATAACATTTATTTATAATAAAGAAGAAATTAAGCATAAATATCAGATATCCCTAGCAGTAACTCACCAGCCAGCGGCCGTGGTTAGAAGGGTGTAAAAACAAGGTGATACTGCTGAAAAGGCCACTGAGCTGGGTCTGGGTCTGTTTGCTTGGCCCTCCCTAAAAATACATTAAATATAAAGCAAATTTATTACATCATAACTTAATGGTATTTCAATAGCATATTTTGGAAGGTGCCTTTATTTCACACTGACCAGCAAAGCAGAAATCCAGGTGACCACATGACCAATGTCATAAGCATTCGTCAGATATCTGGAAACCAGCATCTGACTGGATCCTACAGGAAGATTAAGACTCCTCAAGATCCTGGTGAAGATCTGAAAACAGACACAGAATACAAAATGTATAACCAGCAACACTGAACTAGCTCTGGATTTAATGGCTTAATGTGTACATGAAAATCACTTAAACAAGAAACCTGTTACTAAAAACAGACGGCGGACTAACATTTTAGAGCGATGTCCTCACCTTTGGTATATAAGGGTCCCAATCTATGTAACCAATGTTGTCATTTGCCAGTCGTGCAAAAAGACTGACAAGATTCTGGAAAAGACGAAATCAGGTTAACACTAATGTAATGAATCAATGAGGATGTGAAAGAAATCCTCAGAGTTAACTTCGATAGTGAGACAATCATACCACTTCCCAGCTTGAAAGGTTCTGCACAGACACCCACAGGCTTATCAACTCATCAAACCAAAGTCTGTGGAAACACATCATTTAAATAAAGGTATTTTAGTGTATTTTTAACTCTGGAAAAGTTCTAATTTGTATGAATGACTTTTCAAATTAAATTTAATGCAAAAAAATAACAATGGCTTGTCCATTAATCTCCATTCTGCAATATATAGAGTACCATTTTAAAGTTTGGGGCCAGTATGATTTTCTTTAAAGAAATGAATAGTGGAAATTGTTGAAAATTCAGCTTTGCCATCATAGAAATAAATTACATTTTAAAACATATATTGCAATAGAAAACAGTTATTTTAAATACAATACATACAGGTGAATCTCAAAAAATTTGAATATCGTGCAACAGTTCATGTTTTTCAGTCATTCAAATTAGAAGGTGAAACTAATATATTTAGTATATATAACTATATACATATGCATCATTATACTTTTTAGAGGGCCGACATTTCTGTATTTAAAATCCTTTTTTTTATTGATTTCATGTAATATTCTAATTTTCTGAGATTTTGAATTTGGGGTTTTCATAAGCCGTAAGCCATAATCATCAAAATTATAATTTTTGCACGATATTCAAATTTTTCAAGTTTCACCTGTGTGTATGTATATATATATATATATATATATATATATATATATATATATATATATATATATATATATACACACACACACACACACACACTCACCTAAAGGATTATTAGGAACACCTGTTCAATTTCTCATTAATGCAATTATCTAATCAGCCAATCACATGGCAGTTGCTTCAATGCATTTAGGGGTGTAGTCCTGGTCAAGACAATCTCCTGAACTCCAAACTGAATGTCAGAATGGGAAAGAAAGGTGATTTAAGCAATTTTGAGCGTGGCATGGTTGTTGGTGCCAGACGGGCCGGTCTGAGTATTTCACAATCTGCTCAGTTACTGGGATTTTCACGCACAACCATTTCTAGGGTTTACAAAGAATGGTGTGAAAAGGGAAAAACATCCAGTATGCGACAGTCCTGTGGGCGAAAATGCCTTGTTGATGCTAGAGGTCAGAGGACAATGGGCCGACTGATTCAAGCTGATAGAAGAGCAACTTTGACTGAAATAACCACTCGTTACAACCGAGGTATGCAGCAAAGCATTTGTGAAGCCACAGCACGCACAACCTTGAGGCGGATGGGCTACAACAGCAGAAGACCCCACCGGGTACCACTCATCTCCACTACAAATAGGAAAAAGAGGCTACAATTTGCAAGAGCTCACCAAAATTGGACAGTTGAAGATTGGAAAAATGTTGCCCCGTCTGATGAGTCTCGATTTCTGTTGAGACATTCAGATGGTAGAGCACATTCAGACTGTGCAGGCTGGTGGTGATGGTGTAATGGTGTGGGGGATGTTTTCTTGGCACACTTTAGGCCCCTTAGTGGCAATTGGGCATCGTTTAAATGCCACGGCCTACCTGAGCATTGTTTCTGACCATGTCCATCCCTTTATGGCCACCATGTACCCATCCTCTGATGGCTACTTCCAGCAGGATAATGCACCATCTCACAAAGCTCGAATCATTTCAAACTGGCTTCTTGAACATGACAATGAGTTCACTGTACTAAAATGGCCCCCACAGTCACCAGATCTCAACCCAATAGAGCATCTTTGGGATGTGGTGGAACGGGAGCTTCGTGCCCTGGATGTGAATCCCACAAATCTCCATCAACTGCAAGATGCTATCCTATCAATATGGGCCAACATTTCTAAAGAATGCTTTCAGCACCTTGTTGAATCAATGCCACGTAGAATTAAGGCAGTTCTGAAGGCGAAAGAGGGTCAAACACAGTATTAGTATGGTGTTCCTAATAATCCTTTAGGTGAGTGTATATATATATATATATATTTTTTTTTTTTACAATATTACCGTTACTGTATTTGTGATTAAATAAATGTAGCTTCGGAGCACATTAGAGCCTTACTGACCCCAAGCTTTTGAAAGGTACTGTGTGTGTGCTAAATTAATTTTTTCTATATATGATTTCAAGTCTAGCAGAAAGACTAAAAGGACTGACTGTGCAAGGACTCAAAGTGTGTCATAATAAGGTTCAGACAGTGCTCACTTGAAGCCCTTATCATGCAGCTCTGGGGGGAGAGTGGTGGGCAGGAACAGCTCAAAATATCCCATCGCCTTCTGCATGGTCACGTCAAAAGGGCACATCAGAGGTTTCCACTCATCTAGCATCTCCTGTGTTGCTGATTCTGGGAAATAACTACATGCATACAAACACAGAATCATTTTGTTGTTGCTGACACCTGAAATGTTATGCACACAGATAACAGTACTAAACATTTGTGATGTTTCAAATAAATAAATAAATATATTACATATTAATTTAAAAGTACCTAAATATCATGTTAAACTGTATGCAGTACAAGTAAACTCTTATTAACTGGATAACATATGCTTTTGTAAAATGAATGAAGCCACTTCAAGAATCAAGACATCCTGTGGATCATCTACTGGCCCATTCATGAGCAATCTGCAAACAGTGCATTATCTGTACAAGCTAAAAGTATGGACTTCACTGACTTGGGCGCATGGTAACCTTTTCTGTAATCCAAGATGAGCCGAGAAGAGCTCTGAACATGCAGCCTCACCTCACCCTAGATAACTTCCATAGAGTCTCTTTTGTGTCACTGTTTTTACGTAGAAACAAGCTAATCATACGACTGTCTCTTTCTATTTCACTTACACTGTATTAAAACAGTTTTATCCTAATTTTAATAGTCTGCTGTTGAAGGATATGATGTCCCTTTTGACCTCCTGCTAAGGAACGGATTGCACTGATCCTGGGACACTTCTGTCTCTCAGAGACAGGAAACTCCAACAAAGCCAAATTAAAATAGAATTAAACAGGATTAAATGACTAGGGAGAAACTGAAGATCTATTGGGAGCGCAGAGTTTATATACATTACCAGTCAAATGTTTGGACACACCTGCTCACTCTTTATTAGTTGTCATATACTTAAGACATGAAAACTATGAAATAGCTCAAATTACAGTATAGGAAGTAGTTATCAAAACTTTACATTTATCAGCAAAGCTAATTTTTCAGAACAATTTCTTCAAAAATAATTATATTATGCTGATTAGGTGCTCGGTGCTCAAGAAACCTTCCCTTATTATTATCAATGTTGAAAATAGTTGTGATGGTCAATAATTTTGTGCTTAATAATGTTTCAAGAATAGAAAGTCTAATTTCTGAAGATTCCCAAAATACTGATTGGTAGTAATATACGAGGCATAACGAGTATTTGAGTAAATGTAATTAGTTACTGTACTTGTAGTTTTACTGAGTATCAAAGATATTGTCAAATTTTAGCCTCTACTTGACTACATTTTTTAATATTAATTTGTGAAGAGTAATGCAATTACACATTACACCATTTCTTGTTTTTTACTGGCATGTATCATAAGCGCATCTTTGAGGCTACATTCAGAACGAGTAAAATACTTAAGTACAAAAAAACAAAAAACAGTACTAATAAAAAGTACTGTTAAAATCAGATACTCTAAGACTTACTTAAGTCGTATTGGAATTTGTGACTTAAAATTTAGTCATTTTTGCTGTAGGATATCTGTACTCAAGTATGGTTTCCGGGTACTCTTTACACCTCTGAAGATATGCAAGTACTTACGGCCTGCAGTTCTTGATTAAGGCCTTCAGAACTCCTTCCACTGAGCTGCAAACGGAAGAAAAACTTGAAAGTGTCCAACATTAGATACAATAATACTTTAATTCCATGCAAACAATTCATCAATAAACAAAACCAACACACTAGTGTTTGTTAGACCCATTCATGCATTACAAAAACTCCTCAGTCTCCTGTTATAAACCCCAAAATGTGGGGATGAGTCTAGTGGTAGAGGAACTTTTGGGAAGTAGAGTTTTTATTAGGCTGATTGTCCATCTGTGACCTAAATGTTACTTAAAAGCTGGTCAGCAAAGCTATTTTAAAGTTTTATCAACCTCTTTAATGTGAGCATCTAAAATGGAGGGGTTATTTCAGGAAATTCTGTCCTTCAATACCAAAACATCAAAATCACATTCACCACTTGCATGAAACCCATCAAACACATGCACCATAAAAATCACACAGCTAAACAAATGTAAAAATGCATGTGTCACCAAAGAATTGCAGATATGCGACACCCAGACAGGGCCTCTGAACCTGAGGACCTTAGTTTTGAAATAGGCCATAGTAATCTTTCACCTCTTGACTCATTCAGAGGAAAGAATGTGATCCTCAGTAGGGATTCACTGCTGCAGCCCAACAAGTGTACTGGAGTATCAGATGTCTGCATTAAAGAGCATGGGGGAAACAGACGCTACAAACACACTCAGCACTCAGGAACAACGTACAATACGCCGTGTTCAGTGTTGGCTTGGGAAATTTAATTGAGCAACAGTGTGTTATTGAATAGTGTGAGAGCAGCACAGCATTGGATTTCACAGTGCGAGTCCAACAGCCTGTGTCGTGGTGCCAGTATTTTTTTGTGCAATGTGACATGAATCTCATATATCAATCGATGTATATATATATATATATATATATATAATTTTATGTTGTTTTAAACACATTTCAGAACTAAATTACAAAAAAACTAAGAAATCTATACATTTTTTGTCCTGTTTGGTATTGTCTGTAATTTTACCATTACTAACGTCTAATTAATAAAGGATAAGTCAAACATATCTGAAATTATAAGGAAGACATGGAACCATTTTGGCCTAATTCAATTATTTGGCATAGCCTAATTCAGTATTTCAACAAACTAAAATTTCCAAAAAGTAAAGGATGTGAACAGCTCAGAGTATAATCCTTCAGTTGTCATCTTGTGAAACTTAATTTTTAACAAATCAAAAAACATCCATTTCATTTATGTGTATGTATGAGTTGCAGAATATGCATTGATGGTCAACAAGGAACAAAAAGACAAACAGACGTTGTTATTGTGCACCAGCAAAAATGTCATGCATCCACAGCAACAGATTAAAAGACAAACAAAGCGAGTATAAAGTCAAAGACCACTGGGACGAAAATGAGAGCCAGCGAAACATTGAGTGCAAAAAAAATTAGAGTGCACCTTTAAATATTAACATAAAATAACATGGTCCTTACCACCTCTGAGCAAGTTTAACGAGAATGTGTTTAGAGGAAGAGCGTGGCCGCAGAGAACTGAATATGAGAGGAGATAAAAAGACAGGCACACTCAGCACTTCCTGTCTACTCAGACAACATTTTTATGAGATTCTCAACATCAGCACCAGTTCTAAGATGTGTGCAAATTCCCTGTGACAGACATCCAAAACAGAAGCTGGGATGGAAGTTATTAGAGTAACTATATAAGCACATTTATTTTATCCGTTTTATTGAATAGAGATTTTTAAGATGTTGAGATCAAGTTATTACTGCTTTAGTCCTCTTTTTATAACATCTCTGATGAGATATGCATGTACCTGGGAAACCAGTTCAGGCCGAGGTGCTCGGTCTTTGAGTACAGGATCCTGTCCTGCAACTCATACAAGGGTCGCCATGCCAATTCTATGTCCTCTCTTGAAAGCAGATCCTTCTTCCTGAAAGACAAAACCATTTAATCAAGATGATTTTCTTCATATGGTTTGTGTCATAGGTGTCGTGGATATTCAAAACTCAAGAGCTGTTCTGCCACTCTGCGATTACAAATCTGTGAGGGTCCAGTCATAATTGCATTGATGTGAGGTGAAGAAACAATTATTACATGGCTACATAATATGTAAAATTGCTTATTTTAATTATTATTGTATTTGGATGGATGGATGGATAATCAATCTTTATGGCTAGGCTAAATAGTTTGCAAACTACTACAGAAACGCCCCACAGTGACAATCTCTGAGCCTCCAGTGTTGACGTGAGGGCATGAATTAAGTCAGTCTTACTTCAGCAGGGTGATTAGGAGACGGGCAAAGCTCTGCATCAAACTGATCTCCAGTTTGGGGATGGTGACCAGCTCGTACAGCAGCTTGACGAAAAGCACATGGTCCTCTTTTCTGAACTTCCTTCCATATAATCGTATGTACCTGAAGGACAAGGAAGTATTGTGGGGGTTTAAAAAGTACCACTTTATTCAAACTATATTGTGTCTCTCTGATATTAACCATTATGATGGTGTGTTGTATGAGATTGGTGGTTATTATCAGTTTTAGAACTGACAGTGTTATTGTGCTGACCTTGTTTTCAATTGCTCCATGTTAAAATATGAACATAAAAGCAACATGTGATACCCAAGTAAATCACTTTAATTAGCAGATTTAGGTCAAGTTGCCCAAGCTTGCTTTCCATTGAAAAGGAAGTGGACTCGTGGCTGACCTGACACAATCGAATAATCTAGGCCAGACCTAGTATCTGTGCTTGGGCTGGCAATGCCAATACATTACCAAGAGGGTTTTGTGCGGATGCTCTCTGGACTGGCAGTGATAAATAAAGCCATGTCCTAAACATCTAAGTGCACATAGAGACAATTTCTAACACAAACACTACTATGTGTGTCCCAATTTGAATACTTATGCACTATTCTATAACGTTTTGTTGTAGTATAGTGTGAGTGGAACAACTTGAGGGTGAGTAAGTAATGACAACATTTTCATTTTTGGGTGAACTATCCCTTTTACGTAGCAGAGGGGCAGGGGCGATCAGACTCGGATGCTGAATGACAAAATAACCTTATAATATTCATACCATTCGACACGGTTGAGTACATAATGTTTAGAGATTGAGAGCGTTATTTGGGACACAACTACTGACTCTAGGACATCTCCAAAACATGGACATACCATGCATTCTTAAAAATACAGGCAATCTGGAGATCCATGAATAGATTTAGTGAGGAACAATATGATGTCTTGGCATACTCAAATGGTTTGGATGACATTGAGAACAGTATTTCTCTGAATGTTTACTGTTTACAGATGAGTATTGCATCTCAGTCACACGCAGTCTGACATCAGTGACAATTTGTGCTTGTTGAGCTCTTAAAATAGCACTGAGTGGCTAAAACATGACCAACAAGCCATTTTGCAATCACTGACAAAATATGGCTTGTTAAACACCAGTCATTTTCTTACCTTCACTGCAATGAAGGCTCAAACAGGTAACTCTACATTTGATACTTTTAACACCAAACCATAACGTTGTTGCCAAAGCTGATTGTATTAGTCAACAATGGGTTATCATTTAAAAACAACTTAAATCTAAACAACTCAAGGTAATGGTTTTATCATACTCAGTTAAAATCTCGCAAAGTGTTCACATTGAACGTTCTAAAATGATATTTATTTGAGCGTTCTTCGATATCATTTGTTTGAACAATGACGCAAGTGAAACAAAGTTGACTACGCATGCGCATCAGCAGTCAGTGCGCACTGTGATTAGCGCTCTATTTAAAACGCAAGGGAGATATTTTTACCCTAGTCTGCTTTATCCTCCTAAATACAAAGTGTTCGGTGTTCCTGTAACTCTAAATACAGCTGCCTACAGAACATCACATTTCCTATTTATTAAGGTTAAGGGAATGAAGGCCCTATTTATGATTCATGATCATCATGAACAACTCCACAATTTAATTTCGTGGGCAGATAACTATCAGGATGATTCCTGGATAATGTTTGATGAGGTAATGCCTCTAAAATACTTACGTGGAAAGTTTCCTCGTCCAAAACAAGACACCTGGCCATATCTCTCTGAGTTGGACGGCTCGGCCGAGGTTTCCTTTGATCTGTGCCAAAATTTCATTGGACTCTTCGTCTAATTTGTCCTTGTAAGGCAGAAGTTCGTTGTAAACAATATCTTTTTGCGGAACAAACCCTAATAAATCGGATGCTTCTTTTTTCATATTACAGTCCCCCAATTGTGGCTCCTCCACTTCGATTATTTTAGAGATAGTCATGTACAAAAATATTCCAAACAGTGATGAGCTTCTGAGATGGGAAGAGAAGTATTACAAATTATAAAACTAAATAAATGTCAAAACCATAATACAGCCGTGGTCTTTTCTAGTTGGAAAACGCGCACTGTCATCGCTCGTGTCGTTTCTGAACTATCTAGGATAATGTTGACTTCTTTTAAGCAGAGCCGCTTGCTGTCATGTATCGTATTTCTACACGAGCGCTCCATGTAAGTTATTCGTTTCCATTCAGCTGTAGCTAACAAACACAAATGCCGCAACTCCACCCTCCTCAGCTTGCGTCACTTCCACCGTTTCCAACATAACAGATCCAAGAACAGTTTACTGAGAATAGACCTTTTACTGTCTGTGGAATAGACACCGGCGAGGAAAGAATTAATCTTAGGCTACTATGGCAAAGGAGAAGTTCATTACTTGTGCCATTCTGATGTTAGGCCAGAACTCCATAACCTCCCCCCCCCCCCCCCTCCATATTGTTAGTAGGCTATTAAATTATTTATCTATAAGATAATTTAAAGAAAAGTTGCTCATGAATATTAATGAGGTTATGCTGACGGGATTTGCTGACCTTCCAAAAAGCATTGGTCATTTACATTAAGGCTCGACCCTTTACCATAGTAGGATTCGTAAATTAGCTTCGATTATTAGATTAAATACACACCCTTTTGACACTCTAATTCTAAACAAGCAAACATTGCAGGTTTTCTGAGGGGAAAATCTAGTTAGGATTCTGTGTCAACCAGTTCGCCATGTAAATAAGCAGGAGCACTAGATTACTCTGTCACGATTGCGCAGCTATTATGAGAAGTGACATCTGCGAAAGTGTGATTACTCAAGAGTGAGATCTGTAAACAAGAGGGTATTTAAAAAAACATCAGCGGGTTTATAGGGCATGTGAGCCTGTGCACATGTGACTGTAGGCTACATCTAGATCTACAGTAGCTATAAAATTCACCAGATTTGTTTTCATCACATTGACACTCCAGAAGACGATTGACATTTGTAGCTGTGGAAAGTCACCTGTTCCTACGACATAAAGAGAGTTAAAGGGATAGTTCACCCAAAAAATGAAAATTCTGTCATCATTTGCTCACCCTTAAGTTGTTCCAAATCTGTATTAATTTCTTTCTTCTGCTGAACAGAAAAGAAGATATTTTGAAGAATGTCAGTAACCAAAACTGTTGATGGACACAGGACTTCCATAATATATTTTATCATACTATGGAAGTCAATGGGGTCCATCAACTGTTTGGTTACCAACATTCTTAAAAATATCTTCTTTTGTGTTCAGCAGAAGAACAGGTTTGAAACATCTCGAGGGTGAGTAAATGATGACAGAATTTAAATTTTTGGGTGAACTATCCCTTTAAGAAAAACCACAGTGTGTCCATTTTATTACTGTAATTGATTATACCAGAAAATATATAAAACGTAAAAAAGTGTTTTTTATCTTATTAATTAGTATTAATAAAAATGTAGGAATAATACTATTAATAAGTATATATTTAATATGAGTGATTATATTCTTTAAATTGTATATATTTTATAGTCTATTTAAATTATATATATATATATATATATATATATATATATATATATATATATATATATATATATATATATATGTATATATATATATATATTACTTCCTTCAGAAATCATCTTGTAACACATTAATAAAATATGTTATTTATAACATTTTTAGGTTATCATCGGTTATAATATTTTCCAGTAGAGGTCGCCATTATACAAATGATACTTGAATCTGTAACATACCCAAGCAATTACTAGTTATTTCCCTTGACAGTTGTACATGAGTGCAGTTTTGTTTAATCTATCTATCTATCTATCTATCTATCTATCTATCTATCTATCTATCTATCTATCTATCTATCTATCTATCTATCTATCTATCTATCTATCTATCTATCTATCTATCTATCTATCTATCTATCTATCTGAATTCAGTTTAAGTTATAAAGTGAACCAACCACTGTATATCATCAACAATATGTAATGCTTTAATGGCAACAACAGACAGTTGGGGGAGACTCACAAAATTGTGTCTAGCAGCAGGCCGTATATAAAACTGTGGTTTAGGCACAGTGGGAGGTCTGGCTCCTGTGCTGTGAAGACACACACCCACAACAGTTGGAGAATCATTAAGTTCAGGAAAAATTAGGGATTTGGCATGCCACACCATAGGAGTAATAATTTACGAGCATTTACGGACTTCTGTTCTTTCCTCAGAGCATGACCTGCTATTCATTGATTCATCATCAGAATAATTGGGCCGTATTGATTGCGAACCTGATAAAGGTCAAAGGAGTGGAGTCAGTACAAGACATTAACTCCATGTACCAACCTGAATGTCAAAGATTACTCTCCTACTTTCTGTAAAGCTACGGCAAGGCTTTCAGCTGTTAACTCAACCAGTCATGAGTGCCTGTGTCATAAAGGTGCTGCTTTATGTTGAGGAGCTGAAAGCCTTTTTTAAATTTTTTAAAACTTCCAACCCAGTCTAATGGAAACTAGCTACTTTATGTTTTTACGTTCACATGTGATTATCCAGAACACCAAGAGACACCCTTCCCACTCCGACCTGTGCTGTTTGAGCAACTCTCTGAACCCTGCAACCAGACAAGCAAATATTTCTGACGGTAAACTGAAACTCAACCAGCAATGTCCAGCATAGACACAATATTTACCCGTTCTGTTGTAACTCAACTTTGTAATGAAACACCATTTCAGCCTTTAAAAATGCCCCTTTTCTTTAATGAGGAAGTTGACTGATATGATTTGCAAGATGGTCACAAATTATGAAAAAATTATTTAAAAAATCCTTCAAGACAGTGTAGTGATTTATTTTGCAAATAAGCATATCGAAACCTTTCACAGTCCTACATTGCAATGCAGACAACAGCCAAGGGGGACCAGAAGTGAGAATATATCATCTGACAGCTGTAGCCTATTTAATGACAGCCATATCAGAGAGACTACAGCCTTAGAAAACAGATCCAGAGCCAATATGGCTGTGGAAAATTAATCACAGCTGGCTGTTAGACACAACCATCCATCATATCTTTGTAGGCAAATAGCTAAATAAAGCATGTAAGGAATAAGGTGTCAGGGTTAATTTTGCGCTATTTGCGATAATTTTCCAGTTTATTACGCTACTCGCCAAATAAAAAATGATTACATTACGTAATCATTTTTTACAGTCTATGGTTGTAACGGGGTTCGTTATTATGGGAAGAAGGAGGCGGAAACCGGCGAACATTCACACATTTTAATGACAAAATAAAACAAATACAAAAATGAAAGTAAAGACGGCAGTCCATCACGGTCGACTGCCGCCACACATAAGCTGTGTCCCAATGTGAAGGCTGCGTCCTCCGAAGGCCGTATTTGAAGGCTGGTTGGCCGCATTTGAAGGCCGATTGCGTCACAGCGGCGCGACGAAGGATGTCCCAATTCAAAGGCTGCATCTTTGAAGGCCGCATTTGAAGGCCGATTGCGTCACCGCGGCGCGATGAAGGCTGTCCCAATTCAATTTCGCATATTGAAGAACTGTCTTGATCCCATAATAGATGAATGTCAATCAGGATTCATGAAAGGTCGACACATTTGCAATAATATTAGGCTCATTTTGGATTTAATTGACTATAACGAATTTATTACAGATAATAGTTTTGTTTTATTTGTTGATTTTTTTAAAGCGTTTGATACTATCGATCATAACTTTATGTTGGAGACCTTAGATTATTTCGGTTTTGGAGTATACTTTAAAAAAGCTATTCAAACACTGTACAATGACTGTAACAGCTCAGTTAAGTTATCATATGGAACATCATCCAGGTTTAAAATCAGTAGAGGTATACGACAAGGCTGTCCCATTTCACCATTTCTTTTCTTACTTGTAACACAAACCATGGCCATACATATTAAAAGAGATACATTTCATGGTATTAGAATTTTGGAGAAAGAGTTAAAATGCTCTCAATTAGCGGACGATACTGCAATTTTTTAAAGAAATGAAACTGAAATTAAAAGAGCTATTGAGTGCCTTAATATTTTCTCTTCTGTATCTGGTTTATGTTTAAACATTAAAAAATGCGTGTTATTCCCTTTGAAAACATGTAATCATGATAACATATTTGGTATTCCAGTAAAGGTAATAGTAGATTATTTAGGTATTAAGATCTGTAAAGATCAAAAAGAGAGAAATAATTTGAATTTTACACCAATTATTAGGAAAATTAAACAAAAATTAAACTCATGGTTAATGAGAGATCTTTCCTTAAAAGGAAGAATATAATTATCCAAAGCTGAAGGATTGTCACGATTGGTGTATACAGCTCTTGCATTAGATGTTCCACAGTCAGTTATAAAAGAGGTGGATATTATTTTGTTCAATTTCATTTGGAAGAACAGACCACATTATTTAAAAAAACTGTTTTATGCAATCCAATTGAGGATGGTGGTCTAAATGTACTTGACTTTAATACTGTGAATTGCGTATTTAAGAATAAGTGGATAAAGAACTACTTGAACTCTAAAGGCAAAATTTGGAATATCATCCCTGAGTACATTTTTGATAAGCTGGGGGGTTTAGAATTTTTTTTAAGGTGTAATTTTGACATAAATAAGGTTCCGATAAAGCTTTCTTCTTTTCATAAACAGGTTTTTTTTATTATGGATGCTCATTTATAAGCATAACTTTTCTCCACACAAATCTTCGATTTGGAACAATAAATATATTACGTTTAAAAATAAATCTTTATTTTATAGAAACTGGTACAATAATGATATTATTTTGGTCAGACAGTTATTTAAGGATAATGGACATCTTTTTAATTACTGTGAATTCCTGAACTATTATAAGATCCCTGTAACTGCTAAAGAGTTTGCAGTAGTATTTGATGCCATTCCTAGTGGCCTTATTCAACTTTTATCAGGCAATGTATCTTCTGAGCCTATCTCCATATGTACTACCAATCAGTTAAGTATTGGTGGTGTGAAAATTATAGATACAAAATTTAATAACTTTTATATTAGAGAATTATGTAGAACTTCATTATTGCCTAAATGCAAACCCTTTTGGAACTCAATGTATAATCAGATTGAATGGAAAGAGGTCTTGAATTTACCTAGTAAATACTGTCTTACTAATAAAGTTAAAGAAATTACATATAAGATTATTCACTTGATTTATCCAGTGAGACAAGTGGTCTCAAGATTTTTTAGAGACATGGAGACAACATGCATTTTTTGTAACACAGAATTAGAATCAATACAACATTTATTCTTTGAATGTGTATTTACCCAATTGTTTTGGATTGATGTTGAATATCTGATATTTAAATTCACAAAATTAAAGATTCGTCTATCTGGTAAAGATATTTTTTTGTTATACAAAAATAAAAGTTTGGAGCAAAATTTGGTAATTAACTTAATAATTATGTATGGAAAATACCATATTCACAAACAGAAATGGACAAATAATAAACCTAACATTATACTATTAAAAATTGAGCTTAAACATTATATTGAAGCCCTAAAAGATGCAAGAAATAAAAAAGCGAAACAGATGTATAGAATTTTTGAATCCCTTTCTTTTTGGAATTTTTTGTAATGTTTCCCCTGTATAGTTTCTTTTTTTAATTTAGTTTTCTTTCTGTCTATTGTTTCTTTGATGCTATTATGAAGGTAATATATAATACTACTCTGTGATCCTCTGTATGTGTATGTTGTATATTGTTCTTGTTATGCAAAAAAAAAAAAAAAAATTCAATTTCGCATCCTTGGAAGGCCGTATTCAAAGGCCGGTTGCGTCACCGCGGCGCGACGAAGGCTACCCTGATTCAAAAGCGACGCCAAATGCACCCTTCGTTTCCCCGTGAAAGGAAGGATCCTTCGCGGTCTATCCTACCCGATCCTACCCCATAAGTCATTGCGGGCCGGTGACGACAGCACTTTTATTTAAAAAAAATGACCGATGATTGTTCTTGTCGCTTAGCAACTGTGACAGCTAGCGATGAAGAGCGGGAGTAACATTTGAACTGCACTTTTTTATATTCAACTGGGTTTTTATATTCCCGTAGTACGGAGCCCGGAAAGTCTCTTGTGGGGGGAAAAAAACAATCCGTGGCCACGGTTGAGGGGACGCAGTCCGTCCCCTCAGTTTATAAACTGTACTCACGAATTCTTAAACTGTTCCCTTGGATTAACAAATCGTGCCCACGATGATTCAACCAGGCCACCTGTTTATGAGGGATGCTTTGCATAAACTTCATTTTTTAAAATAGATAATTTCTTCAATTTTCTAAAACTCCATTTTATGGGAGAAGAAAGCTCAGTATAATGGAATAAGCAAAAAAAGACTTCACATATAAAAAAGAAATATAACACAAACACAAGGTTTAGGTTTTATTATATAATAATAAAACATTCATAAATTATTTTATGATTAACATATTACTGTCTTCAGTGAATTCATTTATAGTTATAATTATAAACACAAATAATAATAATTATCATTATTATTATTAGTAGCCTACATTTAGGCTACATATTGAGAAGCGCTTTTATCAAAAAAAGGAACAAAGCAATTCGTCAAATGTCAGTCATAATAAATGGTTAGACAATAATAATACAGGGCTAAGATTATCATAAATAACACAAGATTTTGACGCATATCCAAGTATTTGTGTGGCTGTGGAGGCGCGGGCGCGGACACTTGCATTTGTATATCAGTGGAATACTATCATGTCTGGTCATACAGAAAAGAATCATATACATCATTCGCAACTACTTTTATTTGTGCAAAAACGAATGGACGCAAAAGTACACGGACCCAAGACTAACTTTTTCTACAAATAGCCTACATTATTTTAAATATAATAATATAAGGTCAACGTGTACCTTTGCGTCCACTCGTTTTTCTTTTTTTAACCCGTAATTAAAAATTAACGGTTGTTAGGCTATTTTTAAAACGCAAAGTTGAGCACCAAAATTTGACTTTGAACTGCACACCAAATGCTGCGCAAAAAAATAAATAAATAGACGTATTTTCAGATTTTTGTTTATGACTTTTTCCCCTTTATTAAATATTTGAAATATTCACAAATTAATATGGAAAAAAATCGATTTTACTGGTTTTCTAAGGCCAAATTAGAACCTGGAAATTATATTCGAATTTGTTCGTTTAAAAGTGGACATTTCAAGCTTTGTATAGGTAGGCTATATTTTGTTTTAGTTCATTTTGAGGCGCGCTCAGTTCACGGCGATCATGAAAGCACGCCTGATTGTTTTCTTTTATTTTACAAAAGCACAAAGTTTTCTTGTTATTGTGAGTTTACACAAATAAAATTGTGTATTTTTATACATTTATGTTTACACATAAAAAATATTGTGAGTACAGTTTATAAACTGAAGGGACGGAGTGCACAACCGTCGCCACGGATTGAGGGTTTTTTCCTCCATAATACGGGGTTGAAATATATATTTACCATATTCATCATTTATATTGTCCATTTATGCTACATAATAAAAAGAATACACTAGCCTACAAAATCGCATCAAGGTAAGATATAAGTGAACATTTGAACCATATGCCTATGTTTTCTTTTCTTTTCATTACATTATTTAGTCGTGGAATTCTCCTTTTTCGTCGCGACTACAGTCAACGGCCTCCGCGTCGCTCTCCCGAGTGGACGGCGCCGCCGAGAAAGGGTACACGGTTATCCCACCGGTGGAAGAAACGGTTGCAGCGCACCTTTGCCCGCCCTCCGCGAGATGGCGGTCACGGTCAGCGCTCCCGTCCAAAGCCTGTAGAGCCACGTCCGCCTTGGTCGGCCGCGCTTATGCTGGCTCCGGCCAGGCCGCATCTGCTTTACATTCCATGGCTGTGCTTCAGATCCTGCAAGCCGACCTCCTCCGTGAATGGGACGAGAAGGGCCGGGATCCAGCTGCTGTTACAGATTTGAGAAGCGCAACGGATCTTTCTCTCCGCGCTACCAAAGCAGCAGCCCAGGGTATCGGACGAGCTATGGCCGCGTTAACTGTTACGGAGAGGCACCTTTGGTTAACGCTCGCGGATATGAGGGAGTCTGAGCGAGCCACATTTCTCAACGCGCCGCTTACCCCCTCTGGTCTCTTCGGCCCAGCGGTTAACGGGATCGTTGATCGTTTTTCTGAGGTACAGAAGACCACCCAGGCCATGAACCTCTTCCTGCCGCGACGCTCGAGTTCCGCCACAGGCCGCTCTCGCGAGAGACAAAGCCAGCCTCCAGTGCGAACCAGCACCCAGCGTCCAGCACAGCCCCAGCCTCAGCCTTCGCAGCGACGTCAGGGCGGCCGCCCTAGGTCGCGCTCAGACAGCCGTCATAGACCGCCGCCTCCCAGAGGGCCTCGGGAGAGAATCACGCTGAAGTCTGAGCACGCGAAGCCCTCCTAACAGTAAGAGGGAAAAGACGCGCGTGTCCCGCTGCGGCCGGTCCGCCGTCAAAATTCATTTCCCTGTCAGTCCCCTTCAAACAGGCAACTGCAGCGGTCCATTTAGCAGCCAACGAGCCGGTTTTTTCACCCTCTCGCCTGCACACAAACGCTGTTTTCACGGCGACCCAGAGAAATCTCAAAAAGAGTGTAATGTCTGGTCCGGCTCATGCCGTCAATGTTTTAAGTGTAGTGAAAATTCCCACGTCCCAGTGCTCACCTCAACACATAAGCTAAGCACTCAAAATCCTGTGTCACTCACAGAGCACACTCTCATAAAGCGCAGAAAAGCCGCTCGAGTGCTGCATGTAAGAAATGTGTCCACAAGTCTGTGCCCACTATCTGCCCGCTCTGTTACACGGTCAAACAAACAGGTTATAAACGTAAGTCTCGTGCCCGCCGGAGAGCGCTCACGCTTACTAACACAAACCTTTCCCCGGGCCCCGCCCGCGCGCTTAAGCATTATCACGAAACTTAGAGCGTTAATAAAACGCTCCCCGTCTATTATGACCGGGGCGTTAGATACAGTTGTAAGTCTCGTGCCCGCGCCCACGCGCTCACGCTTACAGAGAGCTCTGTCACCCAGAGCACGGCTCGCGCATCAAAATGTGGTAAAAGTGTGTTCCCCATCCCCTATGATCGGGACATCTCACATAAATCAGCCGGTTTCGGCTGTCAGCGAGCCGCCATTGCCCAGCAAATGGCGGTCTGAACACGGAGGCCATTCGCCCCCTAGCGGCTCGCATAGCCGCGTGGGAAAAAGTCCCAGGGATTTCAGAATGGGTGCTGAGCACAATAAAGCACGGCTATACACTACAATTCATTTGCCGTCCCCCGCGCTTTCGAGCCCGGGCCGCGACAATAGTGAATGCGGAAGTAGCACACCTACTTCACGCAGAAATTGCAAAGCTGCTGTGCAAAGGGGCTATAGAAATGGTACCGCCTTCTCTAAGCGAGTCAGGCTTTTACAGCCGTTATTTTCTCGTGCCCAAGAAGGACGGAGCCTTCAGACCCATCCTAGATCTGAGACATTTGAACAAAGTGCTTGCGAAAAGACCGTTCAAAATGCTTACGACCAGGAAAATCCTCGCGCACGTTCGCCCGAGGGACTGGTTTATCTCTCTAGATCTGAAGGATGCATATTTTCAGATTCAGATAGTACCCCGTCACAGGCAATTTTTGAGATTCGCCTTTGACGGTCAGGTATATCAATACACTGTCCTGCCGTTCGGCCTGTCCCTGGTACCCCGTACATTTACAAAGTGCATGGACGCCGCGCTCGCCCCCCTGAGAAGTCAGGGGCTGCGTATAATGAACTATCTGGACGATTGGCTGATATTGGCACAGTCAGAGACAGAACTTCTATCTCACAGAACAGTGCTACTCAGTCATCTGGAAAGCTTGGGTCTCACGGTCAACTGGACCAAGAGCTCACTACTGCCCAGCCAGTCAATTTCCTTCTTAGGAATAGAACTAGACTCGGTAACCATGACGGCTCGTTTGTCGACACAGCGCGCGCGCCGTGTTCGCCACTTAGCCGCTTCTTTCCAGAAGAGCAGCTTCCTCCCTTTGAAAATTTTTCAGAGGATGTTGGGCTGTATGGCATCAGCTGCAGCGGTGCTCCAGCTGGGCCTACTGCGCA
The DNA here is from genome assembly GCA_026230005.1 of Gila orcuttii. NCBI lineage: Eukaryota > Metazoa > Chordata > Actinopteri > Cypriniformes > Leuciscidae > Gila > Gila orcuttii. The sequence goes on along the minus strand of JAPDVR010000019.1, from coordinate 23,757,204 downwards.
TGCGCCCGCTCCAACGCTGGCTGAATGCTCGCGTGCCCCCCCGAGCCTGGGTATCTGGCGGTCGGAAAATCAGAGTGACTCAGACCTGCATAGCAGCTCTGCAGCCCTGGTTAGCGGCCAGCTGGTTCCAGCAGGGAGTAACGATGGGAACCGTCTCTTACCGGAAAGTCATCTCAACAGACGCGTCCAACTCAGGTTGGGGAGCGCTGTTCGAGGGCAGACCGGCCTTTGGCCAGTGGTCAGACCGGGAGAAGGAGTTTCACATAAACTGTCTGGAAATGATGGTGGTCGAGAACGCACTGCAGTGCTTCCTCCCGTTCATACAGGGCCAGCATGTTCTTGTCCGTTCGGACAACACATCTGTGGTTTCCTATATAAACCGTCAGGGCGGTGTCAGATCCAGAAAACTCTGCAATCTGACGGAACGCCTCCTTATTTGGTCTCAGACACACCTGCGCTCGCTGAGGGCGACGCATGTGCCTGGCCATCTGAACGACGGCCCAGACAGACTCTCCAGAGACAATGTTCCCCTAGTGGAGTGGTCCTTACACCCCCAAACGGTCCAGAAACTGTGGCGCCTATTCGGCAGAGCGGAAGTCGACCTATTTGCGTCAAAAGACAACGCTCAATGCCCGATGTTCTTCTCGAAGGACGAGGACGCGCTGGCCCAAGTTTGGCCCAGCCTCCCGCTATATGCTTTCCCTCCGGTCTCTATGTTACCACAGGTGATCAAGAGAATCAGGGAAACGCGCCACTCGGTGCTCCTCATAGCCCCGCGTTGGGAGAATCAGATTTGGTTCCCGGAACTAGCACAGCTGTCGCTTACAGCTCCGTGGCCGATTCCGGTGAGGGCAGATCTCCTCTCTCAAGCTCGCGGCACGATCTGGCATCCCCATCCAGAGCGCTGGTCGCTGCATGCATGGCTGATCAACGGGTACTCGTTACCCTGCCAGAAGGAGTGATGAACACGATCACACAGTCTAGAGCCCCTTCCACAAGAAGGCTCTACGCGTCTAAATGGTCGGTGTTCTCTGGCTGGTGCACCGACAGAGGTCTGGACCCGCGGACATGCGGGGTGGCGCATCTGCTCACTTTCCTACAAGAGCTGTTGGATAAGGGAAGGTCCCCTTCCACGCTCAAAGTGTACGTGGCGGCCGTAGCAGCGTTTGCAGAACAAACGCACGGCCAGCCGCTGGGGAAACATGAGTTGGTCATCCGCTTCCTTAGAGGAGCTAGAAGGATGAATCCGCCGCGCCCCCCGTCGGTTCCTATGTGGGATCTTTCACTGGTCCTCGAGCCCCTGAAAGCTTTTCCCTTCGAACCACTGGACTCCGTGGGGTTGAAATATCTATCACTGAAAACGTTTTTTCTGACTGCGCTGTCATCAGTAAAACGCGTAGGGGATCTACACGCGCTGTCTGTCAGCGCGTCGTGTCTTGAGTTTGGACCAAATGACTCTAAAGTTATTCTCAGACCTAGACACGGCTATGTCCCTAAAGTGATGGGCACTCCATTTAGAGCGCAAGTTATTTCACTATCTGCTCTCGCAGTGTCTGACAGTGAAAGCGATGTAAACCTCCTCTGCCCCGTCAGAGCGCTGAGGAGCTACATTACGCGCACCGCCTCCTTCAGGCGCTCGGAACAGCTTTTTGTTTCGTTTGTAGGGCGCACCAAGGGTTTCGCCTCCTCGAAACAGAGCCTGTCCAGATGGATAGTAGACGCTATAGCGACCGCTTATGCGTCAAAGGATCTGCAATGCCCCCTGGGCATCAGGGCTCATTCCACGAGAGGCGTCGCCTCTTCGTGGGCATGGTCCAGCGGGATTTCTATCCACGACATATGTGTAGCGGCGGGCTGGAGCTCCCCGTCTACTTTTGTCAGGTTCTATAACCTAGAAGTTCCCGCCTTGCAGGCTAAACTACTGTCAGTCTAAACGAGAGATGTATTCTGCCCAGATCCCCTGCTCAGATCACTCTCACATGACTTAGCTCTCCTGGTTGAGCTGCACTAAAGGGGTTATGCCATGTGCCTATACAGACCCGCGCTGCTCTGTATTCCCTATGTGTGCTTATGTACAAGTGATGGCCCGCGAAACGGCCGGCCACCTTATTTTTTCCACTTATGGGGTTCCCCCCTAAGTTCGGGGTCTCATGTGGATGCTTGGCGCGCACGGCGTTGACAAAGTGTTCCCGTAGCGTAAGCTAAACTTACGTAATACGAGAGAACCTCTCGTGAGAGAACGATACTCGGTTACTGACGTAACCTCGGTTCTCTCTAGAAGAGGGAACGAGTATTGCGTAACCGGCCGTGCCCGCGCCACGAGCGACTTCGCTTCAGTCGACAAAAACCAGGGAAGCAGCCTACAGCCCATTCCTTTATAGGCTGAAGCCACGCCCATTCTGGCGGGCTGTGACGCCATGAAGGCGCGGGCACCCTTCATTGGGCGTGATGTCACGCCCTGCTCACTGGTAGGCTGCAGCAGTTGCCTGCAGAGCAGCCAATGAGCACGCAAGATAGCCTGCTCTAGGTCTGCTAGCTGCTGCACTGCGTTGACAAGGTATACAAAAATTAAGGATAATTTTTTGGCTTCAGTATCTCGAGAAGATGAATCTTTCCCGTAGCGTAAGCTAAACTTACGCAATACTCGTTCCCTCTTCTAGAGAGAACCGAGGTTACGTCAGTAACCGAGTATCGTTTCAATGGGCTCTTTGCCAGACTAGCTTTCAGAGCAAATCTAAATTTGCCGGAAGTTGTCTGGGTTTTCCCAGGCTAGGTAATGGGGTGAAAACAAAAGAAACTAAGTTGTAGGCTACTGTATCACGTGCCATTTGAACTGAGGCGCTACAGCGATGTCACATGTAGAAGCACCAAATGATGTTTTATAAACAAAGTTAGGGAGGAGCACGTTCAAATAATCATTCCAATCAACTGGTCATCAAACAATTACCATGTCTACCCTATCAGCACGAGAAGGAGCATATAAATATTCACTCTGTCAACTCACCTAACATTCCTTGACAGTTTCAGCATCTGGTCCCGCCCATTTGTTACAATGTCTGAGATCGAACTCCTCCCATCCGACGACGACTCTTTCGTCGCCCAGGCTCCATCACAGCTTCCCACCGCTGCAACGAGCTCCCACGCTCAACAGGACACCGCATCTGAACTTCCAGCATCACCGCGCGGCCGCCGGTCTAGCCGAGCCGCTTCCCGTACTCCGAGGCGCCGGGGCTTGCCCTCACCTCCACCATCAAGACCTCCTCCACCATCTCCAGCTTCCTCCTACACCTCAGCACAACACAATATTCCTGCAATTGAGAAATGGACAGTGCTGGGGTTGAGACAAGCGCTAATCAGCGCTGATGTTCATTTTTCTAGGAGAATGAACAAAGCACAACTATACAACCTGTACGTTTCACTCCAGGCAGCTTTCCCTTCTCCAAAATCCACTCCACCTTCAAAATCCGCAAAAAAGGCAAGTAATTACAAGGCTCCAAACTCACGTTCCCAGAAATCACCTTCTCCCGCTCTTGCAGGGCCCAGTTTTCCGCGAGCGCCAGGCCGCAGCAGGCCTCCAGCTAGCCTGGGCCGCGCCCCAGATTCCGCCGCCGTCAGGCCCCTCTCTTCTCTCCGCTCCGCTGAGCTACAGACCGCAGTCTTTTCCAGCACCGCACCTCACGTAACAATGCCAGTTTCAAGCGAAACGGGCCGCTCTTTCAGCGTGAGTATGCCAACGGCACAAGCCCAACTACCACATACTTTTCCTGTCACCTTTTCCAACCCTTTCCCCTGTCCATGGCCTGCAGCCCCACCACCAGACTCTAGCGCGAGGCTGCTTCAGCTAGAGGCGCAGGCCCAGGCACCTTTTCTACCTCCCCAGCTCCCCTCCTTTCCCACTTTTCCAGTTCTTCCTCAAGCTTTAGGGGCCGACCCAAGTGTGAGGTTGCCTCCACAAACGGCCTCGGCCCCAGGGGGTTTTCTTCCTGACACCTTTCCCCAAAATCGGTCTCCTTTCACGCTGTTCTCCGCAACGCCGATGCCCATCCCGCCCAACGCTACAGCTATGGAATCGCCCCCTGTTGCCAGCAACATCAGAGCACAGATCCTCACAGGTGCGGACATCGACTTATCTTCCCTTCTTTCTTTACTCCCCCCCTCTGTCTCAAATCGCCAAATCGACTGCGGCGATTTTGCAGTCACCCTCAAAAACCCAGTTAATAATTCATCCCGCATTCTGTCGTTTTCTGAATTTGCAATTGCTTTCAGCCGGTATAGCGAAATAATTTGTGCCGCACTTCCCCACCGGAGACGAGAGCTAAACGACTATCTCGCGATAATCGCAGAGCTCGCGTTATCATACGGAGGAACCCATTTTTATACTTACCACAAATTGTTCTCCGCAAAGTGCGCCGTCCGCGTAGCTCAGTGGAACCAGTGCCCTTACTGGGGCGCCCTAGACACAGAGCTACACAATAGAGTGTTCCTAGGCTGCCGTAACATTTCCTGCGCTGTTTGCAGATCCGTTTCGCACTCCACCACGGCGTGTCCCTTGATTAACCCTGCAAATCCTCCCCGCCCAGATTCACCAGCTGGGAAATCAACCAGTTATGTCCCGCGGCCAGCAAACATTAATTTCAACGACTCAGCCACAGATTCTAAAAGAAGAAAAACCTCCTTCCCATCCAACAACCAAGTCTGCAATAACTTCAATTCAGGACGTTGCTCACGGCAACGCTGCCGTTATTTACACATCTGCAGCTATTGCGGTGGCGCGCACGCTCGCACTATATGCCCTGTAAAAAGGTCCGTAAATAAAGATTCCAAAAATTACTTGTCGACTCCTGTGAATTTTTCTCGTCTGTCTTCTGAATTAGCTCACCACCCTAACACTAACTTTACTGACTATTTACTGTCTGGTCTCGAACACGGCTTCAAACCCGGCGTTGAAAGCCTTCCCACTCAAAGTATCATATGTGACAATCTCCAGTCTGCTCTCGCTGAACCTGAAACAGTCGACATCCTGATTAAAAAAGAAATCGAATCAGGCTTCATGATTGGTCCGTTTAACATTCCTCCTTTTGAATGTTTCCGCGTCAGCCCCATTGGAGTGGCCACAAGAAAATCTTCAGGCAAAAAACGTTTAATAATCGATCTCTCAGCCCCGCATAATTCTCCGTTTCCAAGCATAAACAGCCTTATCTCGCTTGAACAATTTTCTCTTCATTACCACACCATTGACCAAGCCATAACCTTGATTAAAGACGCAGGCTACGGCGCTTGGCTCGCTAAACTCGACATCACTTTTGCTTTTAAAGTGATGCCCATTCATCCAGATTCATGGCATTTGTTCGGCGTACGCTGGCAAGAAAAATTTTACTTTGCCGTCCGTTTAACTTTCGGCTGCAAAAGCAGCCCCAAGATTTTCGACATGCTATCAGAAGCCATTTGCTGGATTCTTTCCAATAACTACTCGATACCCTACTTAATCCACCTGCTAGATGATTTCCTAATTATCTCACCACCCGACGCCATCCCAGCCGCGCATCTTCTCACAGTCCAAAAAGTCTTCACTGAGCTCGGGATTCCAATCGCCCAAGAAAAAACCATGGGCCCAGCCACATCCATCGAATTTCTGGGCATTAATTTGGACACAGTCAATTTCCAGGCCTCACTGCCCAAGGAAAAAATCGACAGGATTATTATGGTCGCATCCACCCTCCTAGAAAATCCAAATTGCTCTAAACGAGAGCTACTATCCCTGCTCGGCCACTTAAACTTTGCGATGCGCATCATCCCGCAAGGCCGCCCTTTCATCTCACATCTTCTCTTCCTCGCATCATCAATCCACGCGCTAGAGGACTAAATTTCCCAAACTACGTCATGTTGCAACGAGCTCAGTTTATGGATAACCTTCCTTAAACAATGGAACGGCCTGTCTTTTTTCTATAACAATCTGATTTCTCTCCCCGTGGATATCCAACTGTTCACTGATGCTGCTCCCTCTGTCGGTTTCGGGGGATTCTACCAAGGCAGTTGGTTTGCTTCTACATGGCCCGCCCAGCTGTTAGACTCACCGCAATCGCAATCATCCTCAGCGCTGTTCGAATTGTATCCTTTAGTAGTGGCAGCCTTCCTGTGGGGTAAAGAATGGTCAACTAACAGCATCATGGTACACTGCGATAATGAAGCAACCGTGCACTGCATCAACAAAGGCCGCTCAAATTCCCCCGCACTAATGCCTCTCCTAAGACGCCTCATTTGGATCGCAGCTTGCGATCAATTCATCTTAACTGCAAAACATGTTCCCGGGTCCAGAAATCAAATAGCTGACTCTCTCTCTCGTTTTGCTTTCCAGAAATTCAGGCTGCTGGCACCAGATGCGGACCCTTTTCCAACCCCAGTACCTCACTATTCAGAGCTGATATTCCCATAAACCACCCACTGAAACCACTTCTCGATGCCTCTCTTAATTCCATCCTTCAAGCCGTTTCACCCAGCACCCTCCAATCCTACTTAACCGCTTGGAAGTGTTTTAAGTCTTTTCACTCAACATACAACCTGCCTTTTCCCAACTTTTCTCTGCTTACCATCACTTCATTCATATCCTATCTCAACAGCATCAAGAACCTCAAAGCCTGCTCTATCAAGGGTTATCTAAGCGGTATCCAATTCTTCCACAAACTCCTTTTTGGTTCACCTTCCCCAGACATAACAAATTCTCAGACATCAATGCTCATCAAAGGCATCCAAAAAACCCAACCCACCCGCCCTGATGCCAGACAACCAATAACCTTAGACATACTCGCTAAATGCATCTTCACCCTCCGCCGAGGCTATCACTCCACCAACACAGCCCGTACACTGGACGCAATGTTCATATTGGCTTTTTTCGGTTTTCTCAGATGCTCAGAACTCACCATCACTTCCAGTTTCAACCCAAAAGTCCACCCCACAATCTCAGATCTATCAGTTCTAGACAACGAAACCATCTCTTACTTCATAAAGCAAAGCAAGACAGATCAAATGAAAAAAGGCCATTCCATATACATCTTCAATCTCCCATCACCAATCCAACCGTATCAATCCCTCTTAGCATACTTGCATTTCAGGAACTCGCAGGCCAAGTCCCCTTCCGACCCACTCTTCACTGATGATTCCAATCGCCCTGTCACACGTTTCTGGTTCCAAAAACACCTCAAGTCCATTTTGCTCCAATCAGGCATCCCAGCAGACCACTTTTCCAGCCATTCATTTCGTATAGGCGCAGCAACCACAGCCGCCCAAAAAGGCCTCTCCCAGCAGCAGATTCAAGAGCTTGGCCGCTGGTCATCGGAGGCCTTTAAGAGTTACATCCGTTCAAACCGCTTCCATATCAAAGAAGCTCAACGAACCCTCATCAGTTAAAATTTCTCCAGTATCAACTTGCTCATACAACCAACCTTACAGGCCCACCACTCCCGCAGGAGCCCCTTCCCCCATCCCAACTCACTCCACGGCCACAGCAGTGCCTTCTCGCTCCCGCAGGAGCCACCATATCCTGCTCCCGCAGGAGCTCAGCCCTCCTTCCAACTTTCCTTTCGGATAGCCAGAAAGCAATTTCAAAGCAAGTTCGGTTCCAATACAGCAGCAGCATCATCTCTTCCTTTCCAGCAGAAGCTCGTTCTCAATCCAACTGGCCCACCGGTTAGAAAGAACTACAACACAATCTTCTCCGCTCCCGCAGGAGCCCAGTCTTTAATCCAACTTTCCTACTGGACAGTCGAGTCCAGAAAGCAAGTTTGGCCCACCTCAGCAGCAGTATCATCTCTTCCACTCCCGCAGGAGTTCCATTTTCTTCTTCCAACTCGCTCCATTCCCACGGAATCATTATCTCTTCCGCTCCAGCAAGTGCCCAACTCTCCCCTCAACTCACCATGGGATACCTGGAAAGCAAGTCGAAAGCAAGTTTGTCCACTGTCGCAGCAGTGTCTTCTACTCCGCTCCCGCAGGAGCTCCATTACTCCGTCCAAACTTGCTCTATTGCCGCAGCAGCATCATCCACTCCGCTCCCGCAGGAGCTCAAGTCTATGTCCAAAATAGTTTTGGATTCCCAAGCAAGATTGAAAGCAAGTCTGGTCCACTGCCGCAGCAGTGTCATCTACTCCGCTCCCGCAGGAGCTCCATTACTCCGTCCAAACTTGCTCTATTGCCGCAGCAGCGTCATACACTCCGCTCCCGCAGGAGCTCAAGTCTATGTCCAAAATAGTTTTGGATTCTCAAGCAAGATTGAAAGCAAGCCTGGTCCACTGCCGCAGCAGTGTCATCTACCCCACTCCCGCAGGAGCTCCGTTACTCCATCCAACTGGCTCCACTGCCTCAGCAGTGTCATCTACTCCACTCCCGCAGGAGCCCCATTATTTCAAGCAAGTCTGGTCCACTGCCGCAGCAGCGTCGTGCACTCCGCTCCCGCAGGAGCTCTGTTACTCCATCCAGCTTGCTCCACTGCCGCAGCAGTACCATCTACTTCGCTCCCGCAGGAGCTCCACCAATCTAAAGCAAGTCTGGTCCACTGCCGCAGCAGTGTCGTACACTCCGCTCCCGCAGGAGCTCCGTTACTCCATCCAACTTGCTTCACTGCCGCAGCAGTGTCATCTACTCCACTCCCGCAGGAGCTCCATTACTCCGTCCAAACTTGCTCCACTGCCGCAGCAGTGTCATCTACTCAGCTCCCGCAGGAGCCCCATTACTCCATCCGAACTTGCTCCATCGCCGCAGCAGTGTCATCTCCTCCGCTTCCGCAGTAGACCTTCCCCAGCCTACTACCCGAGAAGCACACCTATCCAACCTCAAAGATAACCAACTTCCGTCCTATGGTAGAAGAAGCCTTCCAGCGACTAACCCCTTCCCACGGCTGATGTTTTAAGCTTTAAGTTTTTGGTTCGGGCCGAATACCTAACTCGGAGCCCTCTCCTCGGACAGCACGCCAAATACGCATTTATTCTATCTGACTTATTTGTAAGTGTGAACTCGTGAAATGATGTTTTATAAACAAAGTTCGGGAGGAGCATGTTCAAATAATCATTCCAATCAACTGGTCATCAAACAATTACCACGTCTACCCTATCAGCACGAGAAGGAGCATATAAATATTCACTCTGTCAACTCACCTAACATTCCTTGACAGTTTCAGCATCCCTCCACCACCCCGACTCCTCACTCTTGGCTTATCTTATTTATTTATTTCACAGCCAGGAATACGGAGGGAGTGCTCTGGGTTCGGGCCGAATACCTAACTCGGAGCCCTCTCCTCGGACAGCACGCCAAATACGCATTTATTCTATCTGACTTATTTGTAAGTGTGAACTCGTGTCAATAAACGGTATTTATTGTTTGAATCTCGTAAAAATATGGACAGAATCTGAGAGCTGAGAATTTGTTCCATATCAAAAAAAGTTACCTTCTCTGTCGGTGTCCGTGTCCTCGTGAGAAAATGGATGTGTGGCGTGAGAGCGTGTGAAAAGGGTCAATTGCGTGAGTCTCACGGCGAATGCGTGAGAGTTGGCAGGCTACACAAAATGCTGCTGCCTCGCGTGATATGAAAGGCGTTGAGCTTGCGATTGACCTTGCAAAACCAAGGATTCCAGATATCAGCAATAAGCTTCAACAGAGCTGTGGATTGCTTTTGCACTGTTTTCATTGAGCAATGTTTAATAAACAATTCAGCCCCTGTATCTTCATCTGGTAGCAGGGACGTGCGGTCAGGGTAGGCAGGGTAGGCAGTGCCTCACCAAAGGAAATGTTGACATTACATTTATTAATTCCAAGAGCTTTATTAATTCACCACATTATTAATTGCATTTATTTTATTCCATATATAAATTTTTCTAACAAAAAATTTCAGGAAAAGTTTCGTTCAGAAAATCCAAGGCCATGGCCATTGAGGCAGAGGTTAGCAGTTCCTCTTTGGTCCATAGAACGTAGTTTATGTAGATTCGCGCATGTGCAGTCAGTTCTCGTGCTGTCTTGAATTATCAACATTGAGGCAGAGACCGAGCTTGCTTCATGTCACGTGATCCACTCACTCTGCGCTTCCCGCTACTTAGCATCTAGCGGCGCCTAGCGTTGGAAGCGTCCTATGAAGAAAAAAGAGCTGTGGTCGTTAACGGGAAACGATCGTGGTTGTAGACGATCGTCCATGCGTCTATCGCTCTGGACAAAGATGTCAATTACTTTGTTGTAAAAGTCCTCTTTGTTGGGTGTATTTCTCAATTTCATGAGTCTCTCCTTTTCAATGGAAATAAGAGCCAAGGAGGAAAGTCTGTTCTGCTCCATTCACGTAAGATGCGCCCGCGCCATTGGATGTGCAGTTGCCGCAGCAAAGCATATGAGCGAGCCATACGCTCACTGTGCTAACGTTAGCTGTGCAGCTGCAAATGCGTTTTACATAGGCTTCAGTTAATCGAGGAAAAGGAGTTTCGTCTACAAATAAAAGTAAGCACCCCCTTTAAAACGTAAATTATTCATTTATTTATTATTTTTAAAAACCTTATATTGGCTTGTGTGTGTTGTCTGATGGTGGTCTAACAGATAGGTCTGCTGTGCGCTGACACCAAAATGTTCTCTCTTCCATACCCTGGTGCGCCGTCACCTCTGCCACATTTGTACTCTATCTGTGCGCTTATGTTGCATTTCGTAAGGGTTAAAATGCTGTTTTGTAGTTCTCTTTTTTTAATCCTGGTGCGCCGTCGCCAGACGTTCATTGCGTGTCGGTGTGTGCTCCTGCCGCCTAGTGCAGTTTGTAGGAGCGATTATAAGCTGTTTTTGTACTTTAAAGCTGTACTGCTGACACAATGTTTTCTGACTGTAACGTTAGCCTATTAAAATCCTGGTGCGCCGTGACCAGACCAGTACTGTGTGTGTGTGGCTGCCTGTGCGCGTTTGGGAAGGAGTATAGGCTGCTTTTCGGTTCGCTGACAACGCGCCGCCCCCCTCTGCGTCCCGCACAAAACATTTGTTTGTTGTATAAGTCATAAGATAGATGTGTCCATTAATTTGATCATTAGATTTGATTGTGCATTAGCCTCACATATGACTGACTTTGCTGGATGCAGGCAGCGATGTGATGATGCCTGATATGAACATGGGCTGCTACTAAGAACATATATGCCACAGATACAATTAAATGTTCTCAAGTTCTGCACAGGACCTATATACTACCAGACAGTAACGTGCGGTGAAATCTGGTAGTATATAGGTCCTGTGCAGAACTTGAGAACATTTAATTGTTTCTGTTTCCATGGAAAACATGTAATTGGTGAATGTGGTGCTAGGCCTCACTTGTTAACATTGATACTTTTTGGTTGACAGCACTTGCAAACTTAAGGTCAGTCACTTAGAAAATTCACAGTCAGGTCCAATAAAAGAAGAATTTACCTTAATGTTTACCAAATGGAGGTCCACATGTGGATTATTGCTAACTTAGAAAGCAACATATGGTGCAGCTAGGTTTCTGTCCAATGTAACATTGTGTTAAACACAATTATTATAAAACTATTAAAGGGATAGTTCACCCAAAAATGAAAATGTTGTCATAATTTATTCACCCTCAAGTTGTTCCAAACCTGTATGAATTTATTTCCTCTGCTGAACACAAAATAAAATATTTTGATGAATATGGGTTTGGATGACTCATACAGGTTTGGAACAACTTGAGGGTGAATAAATGATGACAAAATTTTCATTTCTGGGTGAAATATCCCTTTAAGAAGGCTGCGAATTAAATTAACCAGTTTAGAATTGAAATACATTTGAGTGACATGGAAGAAAAAAAAGATTTAAAACACATCTATTAATTCCAACCATATGGTGGAAGTGGTTTTGTAAAAAACAGTTGTTTCTGGATATGAACCTGGTAATGTCTCACTTATGGTCCATGAGGGAACCCAGGTTCTGTAAGAGACTTTTATTTTTGAGGATTTACATACTTAAAGATCCTGGCATGGTGCCTTTATCTTTGGTTTTAACAGCGGTAGTTGGAAATGACAGTAGTCTTTTAACTTGTTTATCTCTTGAAGCCAGTTGCTGGCTTGTTAAAATTCACATATTTATGTCTCCTTGGCCTAACCGCATTTACAACATATCAATGGTATCTTGGCTTCGGCTGTAAACCAGCTGCAAATCCCAAATGTCAGTTTGTGTTTCAAAACGGACTTTAAAAGTGTGCCTGCTGGAGATCACAAAAGACTTGGGATTTTTAAAATGTAAACAGAAGGGGATCAACATTTGTGATGGGGTTTACAAACATACAAAAAAAAACACAAATATAATGTAATCCATGGGAATGGATGTAGCTGCATAATGCCTGGCTTTTGTCATTTCATAGAAAATTAAACATTTTCAACAAGGTTATCATACGCAGTTGTGGGATGTTTTCACAACAGAGCTTTTTGTTTGGAGTCATTGGATATAATTGTAATATTTTGTCATCAAATGTGATTTCACATGTTGAGTAGCCTATTTAATGCTTTCTGTTTTTCACCCCCTAGTAGTGCCACTTAAAACCTGGTTGTTAAAAAACCAGTGAATGTTAGAAGCCATTTCTAGAATATCATTACACTGCTGATGCAACAGTCAGTGTATAATTATGTATTATTGTGTGTAAATATGTATTGTATTTAAAGGTACAGTACTACTTACAGTTAATCAAATTTTAAGGGCCAGGATATCATTGCTGATTCCAAAATCCCATACTCTCTTGAGTAGGTACTTATTATGAATAAGTCATTTCTTCACAACCGCTAAAAAAGTATGTTCTGTAGAATGATTGTGTGTCCTATGAATGTAATCTGGACGCAGTACGTTCGCCATGTTGTCATAATCATAGATATCATATAGAGACTAGATGCCCTATTGGCCGCTGGAAACCGAGAAATCCGGCCGCCATCTTGTACCGGTCGTATTCCTAGTTTCGTTGTGTGGCAGCAGATAAGATGCCAGAGCATTGTGGAGCATTTTCCTGTTCTAATCGCCGGACCATCGAAAATAGAGCTTTCCACAAGTAAGTCTTAACATTACCGTACTATTGGTTGTATTTTGTGAATAGAATATTACCAGATAATCGAGAAGGAGCAAGGATATTTGCTATTACTGTACTGAAATCGACTCGGTTACTGACGTAACCTCGGTTCCCTGAGAGGAGGGAACGAGTATTGCGTAAGTAGCTTACGCTATGGGAAAACTCCTTTTCTCGAGAATATTGAAGTCTTTATGTAAAACGCATTGCAGCTGCACAGCTGACAGCAATGAGCGAAGGCAGCTCGGTCATTGGCTGTGCTGCGGCAACATGCTCGAACCAATGACGGGGCGACTCTGAATGCGCGACCAATGAGCGCGCTTCGCGCCCGTGCGCGTCAGAGCCCGCCAAGATGGGCGTGGCCAAGAGCTATATACTGGGCGCCCCGTCATGAGAGTTCTTTAGGTTAAAACGACTGAAGCGAACTAACCAAGCACGGCAGCTTACGCAATACTCGTTCCCTCCTCTCAGGGAACCGAGGTTACGTTAGTAACCGAGTCGTTCCCTTTCGAGAGGTCTCTCCTATTGCGTAAGTAGCTTACGCTATGGGAACACCATGCAAAACGCCGTGCGTGCTGAACTTCACCTTATGACAGCCAGAGGCAGGTGCCTGAGCTGAAAAGCAAAGTTATCATCCAACTAGCCGGCAGAGGTGAGCTTTATATGTGGGAGAAAAATATAGAGCGGCTAGAAGGCGCTCAGTGTGACACAAGCACATACATAATCTAGATACGAACTCGTAGTTCGTATCTAGATGCTGATAGTACATTGGAATGCAAAGTCGGGACCTGTAGGTTGTAAAACCTGATAAATGTGGACGGTGAGCCCCAGCCTGCCGCCGCACAAATATCCTCGATCGGTATCCCGCTCGACCATGCCCAGGAAGAAGCCACACTCCTGGTGGAGTGTGCTTTGACTCCCCAGGGGCATTTAAGTCCATTAGCTGCATAAGCCAGCGCTATAGCCTCAACTATCCAGTGAGAGATTCTGTGCTTTGAAACGGCGGAACCTTTCGTACGGCCGCCAAAGCATACAAACAGTTGTTCTGTCTGTCTGAATAGGGCAGAACGCTCCAGATACACTCTGAGAGCCCTAACGGGGCAGAGTAGATTAGCGTCGTGTTCGTCTGCTGGAGACGATAGCGCAGTTAGGGAGATAACCTGTGCTCTGAAGGGAGTGGTGAGCACTTTAGGAATATACCCATGTTTTGGCCTAAGGACGACCCTGCTATGGATATTAAAATACGCCGAACCATGTGTCCTGTATCATAGCTACATTAATGACCTTTGCAGCAAAAAAAAAACGCGTGAAAATCAGTTCAGTATTCAGTGAGATATGATTAATTTAATGCGCTGACAGCTCATTTCACCTGCCATTCAGATTACACTGAGCGGAGCCAATGACCGGTTTAAGATGGCGGCTCCAATTCTCGTCCGTGCCAATAGGCAGTAGTGGTCGATAGGGCGTCAACCTATATGATGTCTATGGTCATAATCATGTGACCAACCAGCGTCAGTTGTGTCGCGTCACTGCCATTCACAAATCCTATCCCGTGGCCTCATGGGATAGTAAAGTGACTCGTATCAGAGCCCGTAAGCACACTTCAGAATCTCGCTGGAAGTAGGTCATCCGGGTACTTTTTTTTGCCTATTATTTTGTCACATACTGTTTTTCGCCTACTATTGGGAAGTATGCTATTTCGGATATGTCTGTGTCCACATCCAAAGGGAGCCAGGAAGATAGCATTGAGTGCTGCAGTGATGACATATTTTTGTAAGCTGACCCGGAAGTTTACATGACCCTGGTTCCCCTCGACAAAAACCCAGTAAGATTTTTCCATTGGTTTATGGATTATTGCAGAAATTATGATGGTTTTGTTAATCATGTTAATCTACACAAATGAACACACATTTTATACGTTTTGAAGCCTAAATCCAATCGCCAGAAGTAAAAGGTTAAACATTAGTTAGACTATAAACTAGACTCCGTTCACATGACTTCAACATCACCACCATTAGAGATGGGGTCACTGCATGTTCGTTCATTTCCTCGTAGCTCGTAATTATAATTTGTAAACTGGGAATTTTCTGAGAGCTGCTACTTGTACCACGTGACCAATGCAGATTAATTTAGGTGTTTAGGTGTATAATGAACGGCTCAGAGAACGTGTTGTCCACTCGCGTAGCTACGGGTGGGCCTGGATGGGCCTGGGCCCACCCACTTGTCAGTCAGGCCCATCCAGTCAGTGGCCACACAAGGTAGCCTAAGGAGGGAATTCTGTTGCCATTATTACAATACTTGACCTATAAAAATAAATCTTAACAGGGTTCCAGACTGCGACCATTTTTTAAAAATGTGCGAGTTAAAATTGTATGTGGTCGCATTTGTGCGAGTGCATGGTCATGTACTACTCAGTTAAATTCACGCATGAGCAACAGAACGCCGTTGTATCAGCAGCTGCTGTAGTCCGTAACTTATGTTCAAAATGAATGAGTACATCATGAATCCATTTTCCAAACCGTGTTTTTGACTTATCCTGAATCACTACGGTACGCCTATAATAAGTGTTTATATTCTGACTATTTTATCCCGGGGTCGGCTCGGTTGCGGAGTTGCCCAGTGACTCGCCATAGACATTAACGGAGAGAAGTAGCTCCGGCTACAATGTTCTTCCGCAAGACACTTGCAGTTTATTTATTAACGAACGTACACATCAAGCGCATTGCACACTGATGGTGAAACGCGCCAATTAGGAATTCAGGAATTAAGGCATATACAAATGAAAAGAACATACATGTTTTTTTTAATAGTTTTTTTTTTTTTTTGAGTTTTTTTATTTGATAGTTAAAAGATTAAAACATTTTGCTGAGGTCTTGTCACTGTCAGTCTTTTAACATCAGTGTAAAACTAGGGTATGCAGATTAAGACCACTATTCATCAGCATGCATTGATTAATCCCATGGCATGTAGCAAAAAAAAAAAAAAAAAAATTCTTGGTGCGACCAAATCCTATGCTGGTTCTCAACTGAGAAAGTTGGTAGCACCAGTGGAAAAGTTAGTCTGGAGCCCTGACACTACATTAAAGGTAATTTTCAAAAATCCATAATAGGGGCCCTTTAAACTGTGGTGTATTCAAGCAGGTGTAGTTGTGTTGGCCTATTTTGATCACAGATGCATTTTAGGCTGTGCTCACCCGATTTTCTCTGGGCCCACCTACATTGTGATTCCTGGCTACGCTAGTGGTGTTGTCATCTCGAAATTATGGGAATAACGTCATGGCGTGAACGCGGCATACGTTTCCAACAACTCTTTCAGTTTTTAATAAATTTTCCCTGAAGATTTTGAATAGTTTGCAAAAGCGTTATTATAAACATAACATAAGTGTAGGTGGCCTAGTGAGTACATGTGTGTTCGGCATGATGATGTTTAATGTCCCCAAAAACCTCTGTAGTCCCATTTAGCCACTTGTTAGCAACAAGTAAAAGATAAAAAAAAAAAAACGCAAGAGGATATTACAGATGTATTTTTAGAATAAAATGTGAAAATATCTTGAGCTTGTGTTAGCCACACACCTTATTTCAGGCATTTAACCAAAAACCCTTCTGGACAATGGAACTAGAAATGCTAAAATCCTTGTTTCTGGATTTTGGCCTACAAAAATATGTCATCCCTGCAAAACTATATTTTTTAGTACTTTTTAAAGCTCATCCAAAAATGAAAATCACATCATTGAACTATTGACGGACTGTACATGCTTTACCATGGCACCATAAAATCATATTACGATCTAAAAACAAATTTGTGTGAGTTTTGGATATAAGTGAATACAGGCCCATGTTGCACCCTTCCAGGACTTTTGGGCCTCTTTGTGCATGAACAGTTAAAACAGTTGTTTAGTGAAGGACAGGAAGGATGCAGGATTTATGGCAGCAGTGATGTCACATAAATTATCTGATAGACATCTTTAAAAACTATCATACATCCCATTACAGTATTTGGAATGATTCCAAAGCACCAGTCCAAACAGAAAACTGTGTAAACCTTTTATTAAAGAAAAAAAAAAAAAACCCTGACAACTGTGAGAATAAGTTTACAAGGTTTTCTGGGGATGTGGCATAAAAATCGAATCGGCACTTTTTACAAAATAGGAAGAATTGTTATGAACATAAAATCATTTTTAAAATCAAAAGTAAGACAAAACACTGATGAACATTAAGGCTCAAAAAGATCTGGACGATGAATGACAATTTCTCTGTTTCTCTGATAAAAACAAAACATTTGTCTTGTTATGTCTTGTGCACTCCATGACAGTTTCTTTGATAAATAGACAAAACATAAGAAACAAAAGAAAAAGTGGTTGATGACCAGCAAATTTGTGTTCAATGCAACAAATGCAGTGTGGCATCAAAGGACAAAACTGAAACGAAACAATAGCACACTCATACTCACATTTGGAAAGCACTTTTATCAAGTAACGAATACAAAACTGCATAGGCATGGAGTTGCGTTATGGATGTCTAGAAGCTCAGCAAAAATATTATTTTTAATCTTTATTTCTGCAATAATCAAATTTTGTCGGTGTAAACAAATAAATTAGTATTTACAATGTCTATGTTCTGAAAGCATTGCAAAAAAAAAAAAAAAAAAAAACACTAGACATAACTTGATACTGAATTGCAAGAGTCATATAAATACTTTACACAAGTAATTATGATACAGTCTTAATATAAACATCTTCATCTCAAAGGTCTCTAAAACATTTATATGCTGATCAAACCCAAAGCCCCTGTTAGAATCGAGGGTTGTAGAAAAAGATGTCTCCATTACAACAACAAATCCAAAGAAGAAAAATTCTGCACATTGTAACAATACAGAGGAACAAAAAAAATCTTGTGCAAGTAAAGCAGATGGTGATAAAGTTGGTGATTATTTTTCCTCAAGATTTTGTTACATTTTGTAAAAAAAATAAAATAAAAAAATACCACAAACATAATGTCTGATTACCATTACCCAAACTTTGGCTAACAAAAACATCTATACAAAAAAAAAAAATTTGCTATAAATGTGCTTGTAGTTTAAGTTCATTATTTCTCCTCAGGAGGAGGTTTGTGGTCTGTTTCCCTTCTCTGATGTAGTCCACCAAAGTCTTTGGTCTTCTGTGTTTTGTCAGAGAGTGTGAAAATGTGTTGTTGAGATATAGTCTTTTAAGGAGGGTAATTTCTTCTCTTGTTCAGTTATCTGAAAAACAGAAAAAGAATGAAAAAAGTGGCTTTGTTTTTCTGCTTTGCTATTAATGAATCTGCTTTGCTAATATTTTAACAGATAACACAGGTGATGCAGACTCTGTTTTCCGAGAACTTTTACATAATAATAATAATAATAATATACATGAAACTGTATTTCAAACAGGTGGAGAAAATGAAGAGGCTGGAGTAGGAAGAACGGAGGAGGGTTTTAGATTTGACGGGCCACAAGTGTAGAAATGGTGATAGAGACATTGGTTCGACACACATTACTAATACAACAGGGGTGTAATTTAAACAATTACCCATGTTTTGTTATGATAAACTACTTACCTCGACACTCGTACTTGAGATCAGAGAAGTAAACCAGTTCCTGGGAGAAAACAAACAGTCCTAATCTCCCTCCTGCAAATGTTTGATCATAAACCGGCCCTGAGTCTGACATGATCTGTTTCCCCTCATAAACCACCACTCTGGTGAAAAAGAACATAGATCTGTTAACTCTACATGCTTCATAAGATCACTGTGTCAGTTAAGTCCTTTCTGTTAATCACCTGATGAATCCTGTCTTGGGTCTGTGGATGAGATGCCACCTGTAGGCGGTATAATCCTTCCAGCCGATATTTTTAGGGTCGTGCCACAGTGTGCGGACCTGTCAGACCACACATAGCGATTAGTTTAAGCAAAGGTTACCATAAACGCTAACAGATCAGTCATATTTGATGAGTAGTCAGCCTTGCCTGTCCAGGAGTGTCACCAGTGTGCCACAGGGCGTTACGCAGGTGCTCGCCTGTGCCCGTGGTAGAGTTGACCACTTTCAGAGAAACCCCTGAGATGCCAAAGGCTTTTGAAGGTTTGTCTTCCCAGTACGTCTGAGTTATCTGCTTCCACATTACCACGTAGAATCGCCCGCTGGACTGATAGCCAAACACAAACCCAGCGTAATCGTCATCTCTGTCAGTGTTGACGTAGAAAGTGCCACTGAAATCCACAGAGTTGAACTCATCGAAACCTGAAGAGCAATTCAAAAGTTGAAGTCTCTCTCATTTCCTCAATGACATCAGGCTAAAATCATGACCAGATGGGCTACTCTGAAAGCTCACATACTCACCCACAGCAATACCAGGGTCGGAATTGGCAGTCTGAACCAACTCTTTGCCTTGATGTCTGACCACCCAGTTGGGATCAATTTGTGTCGTTCCTTTGGGGTCCAAATGCACCATCTGAAACTTCCTGAAGTCTGTGATGCTGATGGCGTCATTCTCAGGGCACACATCCAAAAAGTCTGGAATGCTGTCATTGTCAAAATCATCTTTGCAGGCATCACCTCTTCCATCCCCTGTGGACGAAAGTTAGAATAGTTCATAATAAATGTCAGCAGATTTGTTAAATCTGTCATCCACACTTTTAAAGATTTTTAATAACCCCAAAAAATAAATAAATTAAACCACACATAATAATAATACTATTAGTAATACTAATTCACATTTTAATTTAAAAAATATTATACATTAAGTAAATAATAATAAAAACATTTATATAATAATAAGTGTTTACTTAATTTATTAATAATATAAATAATTATTCAATATAATTAACATAATAATATTTATATTATATTATACATAATATAATATAATATAATTTAAATTAATATTTAAATTAATTAAAAATGTAATGAAATTATTAAAATAAAAACAGTAATAATTATTAATCAATAAATAAATATACATATTTACGGCCCCAAATTTAGAGCATTTGCGAATTATATTATTAATTACTTGGTTAATAATTATTACTGTTTTATATTTGAATAATTATTGTTCTTAATATTTACTATTTATATTTTTAAACAATTTGAATATTAATATAAATGATCTAGAAATTGATTATATTATATTATATTATACCCACCCACACTAAATTGTGTGTAATAAAATTGTTAGGGGTTATAGAAATATTTTAACAAAGGGAAGATGTCATCTAGCACCCCAGCTCTCTTCTCCAAGCACAAAGCAATCTCAGCTGTCCTTTCATGTCATGTACATTAACATGTGACTGGCTTCAAATGTGAAATCTATTAAATCCAGACTTTAGCAAATCAAATATGAGGGAAAAGTCAAGTAGGCTTTTGCACAGATGCCAGCTCTTGCTATGATTTCTGTTTTTACAGTAGTTGACTTTCTCTCCTTGGAACCATCTTGACTCTATCCAAGAAACTAAATATAATGAGGTGGGAGAAGTATGATAGCATCTGACAACTTCGACCTCCAACTGCAACCGGTTTCCATTTTCCCACCAACACAAAAAAAAAATCCGTTAGCCTTAACGAAACGCGTACAGTGGGGCAACTCACACGCAGTCTGACATCATTTTCCTTGACCCTGGCTACACTAAAGGAAATTTTCCAGTTGTAAATATATCTGAATCTCAACGAATGCAATAGAGAAAAATGTGGCCAAAAAAAAAAAAACGTAGACAAAAATGAACGGATTACAGTTGACTGGTGTGTGTGTGTGAACTTTTCTTTTCACAGTCAGTAGAAATACAGAGAATCACTTCTAGATATTTTAATTTAAGCAATAAATTCATTCACCATCAGAGTCTATTTGATCTTTGTTGGGCACCAGTCTGCAGTTGTCCTTGTCATCAGGGATTCCGTCATTATCGTCGTCAAAATCACAAGCATCTCCTTTCCCATCTTTGTCATGGTCGGCCTGGTTGGCGTTGGGAATGTAGGGACAATTATCCAGGCTGTTCTGGTGGCCGTCCTCATCAATGTCCTGATTGTTGTCGCATTCATCCCCAACTCGGTCATTATCTGAGTCAGACTGTTAGAACATACAAATTACTTCAAAACATACCTTCTATTTGTGGGTACGTGTGTTTACTACACCTGTTGTACCTGGTCAGGGTTG
The DNA here is from genome assembly GCA_026230005.1 of Gila orcuttii. NCBI lineage: Eukaryota > Metazoa > Chordata > Actinopteri > Cypriniformes > Leuciscidae > Gila > Gila orcuttii. The sequence continues at coordinate 23,735,992 of JAPDVR010000019.1, read as the reverse complement.
TGCAGCAGAGGACAGTTATCACACTGGTCACCCACGCCATCCATATCTGTGTCCTTCTGGTCATTGTTGTACATGTAAGGGCAGTTATCATGCTCATTCAGAACCTCTGAAACACATGCAAACAACAGCATTACACTGAGCTCAATGGACAAAAATAACTATCGGGAAATCCAACCAATTTGCACCTGACTGGTGAGATATTTGCATTGTTTTTGGTTTATTATTTTATTTACATTAAAAACTGTGCTTGGGTTTAAACCCAGTCTGGGTCTAATCATTATAGAAACCCAAGCTTGTCATGTCCATAAACAAACCCTGAGTATTGTTGACGTAATTTGTGTGAATGTTTCTCACCATCTCCATCGATGTCTGCGGAGCAGGCATCTCCCTCGCCATTACCGTCAGTGTCGATCTGAGCGGGGTTGTGCTCATATGGGCAGTTATCACAGCGATCACCAACAAGATCTTTATCATAGTCAAATTGCCTGGGATTGTACAGCAGAGGACAGTTGTCCTGGGGCACAGGAGAAACAAATACAAGCTTAGTTAAAAAAAAAAAAAAAAAAAGACTTTCAACAATATTATTAAGGAATTTGCTTACCCCCTCATCCATGATTCCATCATTATCATCGTCTTTGTCACAGGCGTCTCCTTGACCGTCTTTATCAAAGTCCTCTTGGCCTGAGTTTGGAAGGTTGGGACAATTGTCCTGCACAATGAAGGATAAAAAATATTATTTTTATTAGTTGGGAAAATTAACGCTTTAAAAATTTAAAATTGAATGTGGACTGTTTAATGTGTTAAAAATGAGCTAATGCAGAATCTGTTTTTTTTTTTTTTACAAGTAGATAGCTAGATCTACATTAATTTGGGGATTCACTGTATAAATATACACTACTGTTTAAAAGTTTGGGCTTAAGTTAAGTATGATTTTCTTTTTTTAAGTAATCAATGCTTTTATTCAGCAATGGTACATAAAATTGATCAAAAGTGTAAATGCTGCTCTTTCTATTTATCAAAGAATGCTGAAAATAAATGTATCATGGTCTCCACAAAAATATTAAGTAGCACAACAGTTTTTAACACTGATAATAAGAAATGTTTCTTGAGCACAAAATCAGCAAATTAGAATGATTTCTAAAGGATCATGCGACACCGAAGACTGGCATATTAATGCAGAGCTTTGCCATTACAGACAAATTACATTTTAAAATATATTAAAATTGGAAATAGTTATTCTAATTATATTTCACAATATTACTGTTTTTACTGTATTTTTGAAACAAATAAATGCAGCATTGGTGATCATTAGAGACTTCTTTCAAAAATGCAATTCATTTCAGAAACAAAAGTTATAACAAACTTTATCTTGTAACCACAGAAAAGAAATCTCTATTACCTTTTTGCAGTGATAGGATTGGTTGGCTCCACACACCAGGTTCTGATTGGGCCAGCCATCAAGGTCAGAGTCCTCGCCGCAAATGAGACCGTCCCCAGCATAGCCGATTTTACACTCGCATTTAAACATTGGGTCACTAAAGTGGCCAAGGTAGATACACTCAGCGGATCTGTGGCAGTTGTGGGTTTTATCCTTGCAGGGGTTTTCTTGCTCACATACCTAAAAAAATGTACAGACTTCAGCAACACAGAATAGCAGTCCAATTATGGTGAATAAAGAACTGGTTCATCGCCTGTGGGGGACAACTGGGAATAGTGGTGTGAGGGCCTTTTTATTGATAATTTCCTTTTATTTTGTTTGTTTCAGCGGTGCACATTTGCACATAAGTTTATTTGAAAAAGCTATTGGCTATAAAATTCAAAATTTATAGCTTTAAAGCTATAAAATATAAGACAATTCCTTTCAGTCCTTTGTAAATTTACTACTCTTGGGCATTGGATCAAAGAAAGACAAGTTGGAAGTTGGTGACAAACCTATTAGTTGTGGACGTTATGAAACTTTTGGGCAGGAAAGAAAATGACTCAGCTTTCCAAGAAATCTGCTAAATTTATTAATCCAAGAGGAATGGGAAAGGGAGAGCAAGATCCATATGGTTGGCCAGCATTATGGGCCCAAAGATTTTTTCATTTAGCTGACATGTTTTGTCCAAAATGTCTCAGAATACACTTTCTACTCAATAAGTTTGACACATTCAGCCTATATCACGACTACCAACCTAAGGCTAGATTTAATAACAGCTTGCGCCAACGCAAACTCTCTTGTTAAAAAAAGGAGTTTCCCTTTCAGTAGCAAAATTTATGGGAGAAGAGTATTTAAATGAATCACGCAACGTTAATTTACTGGTATTTGCCCTATTATTACCGCCTCAAAAAAAAATTCTTAAACCAGACGCTAATTTGCGCTGCTCTTGGTAGATTGCGTTGGTCATTATGGAGATGATCCGGCTTCGTCTGTGTTCTTTAATCGTCAGTAGGTCATGCGCAGAACTTTCCACTCCTATCTGCGCTTTTTTGGAATTTCGCTTTACGCTAAATTTGCCCTGATTAGTACATCTGGCATTAAAGGGAAGTTTTATATGAAATAGTTGATTCCAAAATAATAGCAAAGAAATTAATTAAATAACATCCCAGACAGCAAAATAGTGTGGCCCAGATCCGGCCCACATCTGGTAAGCTTGGAATCCACATGTACCAGATGTGGCCCGGATCTGGGCCGACACTATGTTGATGTCTGGGATGTCAGGATCTGGGCCGACACTATGTTGATGTCTGGCACATTTTATATTTTATATAAAATGTGCGTATACACTATGATCAGAATTTGTTCATCTAAAAATAAGTATGGACTATTTAACAGGAATAACTCAAGTTTGAACTTGCCAGATCGAGAAAGTGCTTTCCAGTTTTGTGTGTAATGTGCATCAGACGGTCAGCGAACGAACTGTGGGCGGCACATACTGTAAGCGTGCTGTCACTGGCCGAGACTGGATTCAGCCAGGCTAATGAGTGTACAATGGGAAACTAACACATTTATATACTTGTGCAATAATTGATCCAATCTGTCCACATACTGCATAACTGACCTGTTTATTTAGCTTGGCAGCCTCCACTCCCATTCCAAAGGGCTGATTGCCTTTGTATCGAGGAGGGCAAGGCAAACAGTGGAATCCTGGGTCTGTGTTAACACAGCGCTGGGATTCAACGAGTTTGAAGCACAGATCAGGGACCATGTCACACTATGGGACACAAAAAACAAACAGACATGTTTAGAAACATTTAAAATAAGTATTTTTCAAGAATCTTCACATTTATTAGTACTTGTTGAGTTACAACTTTTTTGATTGGCTACGCTTCCCGCGTTGAATTATGAGTAACGCAGTATAACAATTGCTTGTTACATTGCCCTGACATTATGCTTTTTCCCAGGTCTCTTTGCCTTTGTACCTCATTCACATCCTCACAGAATGTTCCATTGCCACGGAAACCGACAGGGCAGGGCCCGCACTCCCACGAGCCATTAGGGAAACTGGTGCATTCGACACCCCCGAAGCATGGGTTAGATAGACAACCATCTGAGGAAGAAGAGAATGCAGAGGGAGTTTACTCATGAAATTGATATGCATTTCATAAATCTCAAGAGATGTTCTGCATGATGTCAGTCTAAAGAGGTCCTTAAATAACAACTACCAGTAAGATTAGTGAATGTACACTACCGTTCAAAAGTTTGAGCTTGTTCATTTTAGAGTATAAGTGTAAAAACAAGAATATTGTGAAATATTATAACAATTTAATAATTTTAATAATTTTTTTCTATTTTAGTATATTTTAAAATTTAATTTATTCCTGTGCATTTTCAGCATTATTACTCCAGTCTTCAGTGTCACATGATTCTTCAGAAATCATTCAATGCTGATTTGCTGCTCAAGAAACATTTCTTCTTATTACCAATGTTGAAAACAGATGTGCTGCTTAATGTTTTTGTTTAAAAAGTTATACCGTTTTTTTTAGGAATTTTTTGATGAATAGAAATTTCAAAAGACCAGCATTTATTTAAATTGTTTCCCCATTTTTTTGTTATAGGACTATTGTTTTGAAGTGTATTCCTTTTTCCGCTTGTTCCTGTGTTTCACCTCCCGTGTTTGCTTTAGGCCAAATTCCAGTCGGAAGTGAGGATACCTATGCCCTACTCATTCCGAAGGGCAGAACATGACCACAAATGACTAAATTACTTCCTTGAAGTGACCTGTTACGGAATGCAGACACTGAAGATGGCAGGTGAACAGTGAGTTTATTGAACAAAAAAGGGGCAGTGATAAGGTGAGCATTTAAGTGAGAGTCCAAAAGGTCTTGTTTTTTGAGGGCGACACAGACGAATGGAAGACGCTGGAGACAGGGGGAATAGTTCACATGGCATGAACTAGACTGGACCGTGAGCTGTGGTGAAGTGTGTGCTTTAATAGTGGCAGTGATGAGGGTGATGATGAGGTACAGGTGTGAGTGATTGGGAAATGACATGCAGGTGGGAACCGAGGAGAGTGATGGGAAATGTAGTGCAGAGGATGGTGACTAGGCTGATCTGACATGACATGTTCCCTTTGCTAACGGACTTCGTGAAGGGATTCAGTTGTTCACTTTTGTTTGGAATGATCCTACAAATGGTGTCCCCTTCCCGAAGTGCCCTTCAAGGGTGCAAAAATGCCAGCTGGAATTCAACGCTTGTTTCCTTAGCTCCCTTGTTTGTTCTCATACTTACCCTTTTTTGTTGATATGACGATTAATCACCTTTACCTGTCCCTTGTTAACCCTTGTTATCTTGTGAATAAATAGCCTTGGGCTGCATCCAAAATTGCATTATTCCCTACTATATAGTAGTACTTTAAATACCTGGATGACCTACTTCTTCCGGCAAGATTTTGAAGTGTGCATACGATGGACACTTTAGGCTACTATCCCATGAGGCCATGGGAGAGGATTTATGAATGGAGGTGAAGCAACATAACTGACATTGGTAGGTCACATAATAATGACAACATAGCGGATGTAGTACATTCGGATTACATTCATGCTATAATAGAACATACTTTTTTAGCGTTCGTGAAGTACTTACTCAAAAAGTACCTACTCAAGAGAGTATGTGATTTCGGACGCAGCCCTTGTGTTTCCTCGTTCCTTTGTCGTTGTTTGCTGTTACATGTAGATGGTCTGCGTTCTTTTGTTCCTCATGTTCCCTAGCACTTTGTGTTCCTTAGCTCTTAGTTCTTTGTTTATATTTTGTTTGTTTGCAATATTAAACAAAATATTATTTGCATTCATCCGCTCTACACCTGCCATCTCTTTTGTTCCTGCCAGCGTTATAATAAATGTCTTTACTGTCACTTTTGATGGTTAATACATCCTTGCTGAATCCTTACCTTTATGCTTTATTGTATTTATTGTGATATATAGCCAACATAAAAATAGACATCTAAATAAACAACAGAGAGATTTGGCAGCTGCTAGTTTTATTTTGACCACCAGACTGAGCTGAGGCAGAAGGTTTAATAGTGGCTCAGAGATGGGAACAAGAGGGTGTCCAAGGTTTGGCCCCGCAGATACACAACTGAAGAGAGTCAAGAAGTGAGAATATGTGAAAAGAAAGTGAAATGGTAACATACCCACAGGGCAGTCCTGTTTGTTACAGGAATCAGTGTCCTTGGACTCTCCTGGGCATTTCTTGCCACCGTACTGCGGACGAGGGCTGTTACACACGCGTGTTCGTGTCCTTGTTCCTCCTCCACAGGTGGCGGAGCAGATCGCCCAAGGAGACCACGGGCCCCAGGCTCCATCCACTACGAGAAAAAGAGAGTACAGTGAAAATCACAGTATTAAGTTGAGTTTACTGAGAATAAAACAATTTACATACAGTAATTTGTCTAAGATCACTCAATGAAAATAGGTCTAATATTGCCTCAGCCTCATTTCACAACAGTAAATCTAGCATTTAAAAGAGAAACGCATGACTCCCAGCACTCACTCGGACAGGGCTTGGCTTCACACTTTTGCGTTTCTCTCCCGCTGCCCTCACAGTCCTTTCCTCCCAGTTGAGGGACGGGGGCGTTGCAGTGGCGAATTCGTGTGATCTGTCCCTCTCCACATGTCACAGAGCATGATGACCAAGGGGACCACAAACTCCAACCACCGTCTTGTCGGACTGTAACAACAGTCAGAAAACTGGCATGATTACCAAAGTCATATACAATAGCATATATTGCCTTGTGGAAGATCCTACTTTTAAGTTTGTAATTACGAAATGATGAGTGTTCAAGTGATGATTTTGGCCTAATAGATATACATGATGCTCAATCTTACACATTACCATTCAAAAGTTTGGAGTCAGCAAGACTTTTTTGAAGTCATTCATACATTACTTCAGCAAGGACGTGATAAATTGATCAAAAGAAATTGGAAATACATTTATATTGTCACAAAAGATTTCCATTTCAAATGCTCCTCTTTTTAACTTTCTATTCATCAAAAAATTTTGAAAAAAAAAGTCATGGTTTCCAAAAAATATTAAGCAGCACAACTGTTTGCAACATTGATAATACGTAATAATAAGTTTCTTGAAGGATCATGTGACACTGAAGACTGGAATAATGACTCTGAAAATTCAGATTTGCCATCACAGGAATACATTACTTTTTAATGTATATTAAAATAGAAAATACTTATTTGAAATTGTAATAATATTTGAACATATTACACATTTTATTTTACAAATAAATACAGCTTTGGTAAGCATACGAAATTTTCAAAAAAAAAAAAAAAAAAAAAAACCTTAAGACCCCAAACTTTTGAGCAGTGGTGTATTTCTCTCTTCTTTCTTACACTTTATTGGCAAATGTATGTAATTTTTACGCCTAATAATTAAAGAATGTTCATTGGATATACATACATAATGCTTTGCTTCAGTAGTTTATTACAATAAATGTTTTCTGGCAAGATGTATCGCTATGAACAGCACAGTAAACATTCACAAGTGAAACTTAACAATGACAAATACAAATCAGCCAACGGAAAGTTGGGGCTAAAACAAAATTGCGGAGGCATTCATGTGCACTCATCTCATTCAGACATGACCTGAATGCAGTGTTAAAGCAGCAAACAAACCCACACAAACAATGACATCTTTCATTTACATTAGTAAGTAGAGAGGCATGAGGTCCAGAAATGACGCAGGGTGGGACAGCCAAAAACTTGATGAAGCGATGACCACCTGGCCCATAATTCTGGACCCGCCACCCCATCGTCTCTTTGGGATTCAGCATGGGAGAGACCCAATGGTGTATTCAGGCCAGGGGTGACGCAATGAGCATTAAAGGGATAGTTCACCCAAAAATGAAAATTTTGTCATCATTTACTCACCCTCATGTTGCTCCAATCCTGTGTGAGTTTCTTTCTTCTATTGAACACAAAAGAAGATATTTTGAAGAATGTTGGCAATCAAACAGTTGATGGACACATTGACTTCCATAGTAGGAAAAAAAAATACAATGGAAGTATTTGGACCATCAACCGTCTGCTTACCAACATTCTTCAAGATATCTTCTTTTGTGTTCAACAGAAGAAAGAAACTCACACAGGTTTGGAACAAGATGAGGGTATGTGATGGCAAAATTTTCATTTTTGGGTGAACTATCCATCTGAGTGCACCTCCTCCTCACACACTGTCAGCTGAATTCTGTTGCCACGACCACATGGGTCAGAGTACACGGGCCCACATTATGAGGAGCAGAGAGACTGGAAATAATTTGATATAAATCTAAAAAAGCTCAATGTATTAATGTACAGATATTGTTTCGCGGTAATTGTATCAAAGGCCAGTTTGTCCATTGCTGTCCAAGATACCAGCTGGTAACATTTGTCAGTTATAAAAAACATTTGAGTCAGCCATAAGCCAGAGTTAGCACTGGTACACCACAAAGAGCCATATGCCGCTCATTAAAACCTCACTGAGCATAAGTGATGACTACCAGCTCGATGACTTGCTGATGGAAAGGAGTTTGTCTATTAGCCCACGCTCCATAAATATTTACAACATATGATGAAAGAAAACACCCATGTTGTTACAAAACCTTCCGCCTGCCACAAAATCAGGTCAATAATATCATGTTGGATTCTTCAAGGGAATTGACTGGCTTGAAATCACAGGCTCAGTATATGGCTAATGAATATTAATTAGGTGATGTAACATTACATCAGTAGCAATAACCGATTTGATGAAATGTAGGTAAGTGGGTGCCAGCCAGTAGATTACTGCTTAAGTGTGTGTTCAGCCTAATGCCAATTCAAACGCTTGGCAAAGGGCTTCTGTAGTTATTATATTATTTCAGCCCTGCATTAAAAATCAATTATATTTGATTGATATGGCCTACTTCAAAGGGTTAGTTGCCCCCAAAATTATTTTCTTATGCTTTTCCAAACTCATTTGAATTTATTTCTTCTGAAGAACATAAAATGAGAAACTCTGACAAATCGTACTGGTTGCTGCTCTTTTTCTTGCCATTACAATAAGTGATGACTGAAGCTTTCAACCTTCATAAAGGACACAAAAGCACCATAAAAGAATCATAAATGTGATATATATGATTTCTGCACTATTGCAAGTGTTCTGAAGTCCTCACACAAAGTAATTGGATGGTTTCAGAAAACTTCAAATATAATTGACAAATTGTATTAACTACTTTTGTGACCAACATGGGCTCCTTTCATGCAAGTACCTAATTTTTTTTTTGCAAAACTCCAAAAACGTATCTAAACATAAAATTTACTGCAGTTTCCAGCTAAAATCAACATTAGTAAAACTTTGTTCACACTTTAGATTAGGGTCCAATTCTCACTAACCAACTTTTGCCTCAATAAACTCCTAATTAGTGCTTATTAATAGTAAAGAAGTTGTTATTGTGTAGGATTAAGGGATGTAGAATATGGTCAGAATAAGGCATTAATATGTGCTTTATAACTAAGTACTAATAAACAGCCAATATCCTAGTAATATGCATGCTAATAAGCAACTAATAGTGAGAATTGGACCCTAAGCTAAAGTGTAACCAAACTTTTATTACTTTTTACACAAATTATAATTAGAGTGACAGATTATCGAATGAATAAAGACTTATTTTCACCTGGTTATGTCCTAGCATTTTATTTCAATTCCAAACTGCCACGATAACAAACATAATAAAACGTTGCACGATTCGAATTAATCCGTTTCGGATAAAATTACATACGATTTTAGTGGCACTCACTGGACATTTCGCTTTTAAAGTGTCACGAAACGTGCAGGAACTCCACTTGTACATCTTTCCAATGATCCTGGGTTGTTTGTTACACTTGTATTGAGCTTTTGCATCTTTTTTAAGCTTAAAAGCATCAGACTTCATTTATCGTAATTACATTAAAAGAGCAACGAGTAATTTCTCAATTTGTCTTCCTTGGAAGACAAAGTCATACAAGTATGGTATGACACGAGTAAATCATTGAATTTTCATTTTTGGACAAACTACTCCTTCGAAAGCTCAAATCTATTTTTAAACAACAAAAACAACAGCCAAAATAAGTATTTTTTCCCCATAAAGATTTAGAGATTCTGGCGAAAAGTAACCCGAGAACCAGCGATTCTTTTTCTTCCATTTTCATTATTTTTAACAGCTATTTAGATAATATGACAGCTGCATTTGAGACCTCTCTTTCTACTCGGTTTCAAGCGCAACCGTGGTCTGCGGAGACTTTACAGATGAGTGCATTATTTTATTATCACGATAGACTCTGATGCACTGATACACCTGAAACAAATCAGTGAGAGAACAAACTGTGCACTTGCAGTTATAAGGTGACGGACCACATTTCTTAAGGCCACAAACAAGAGGAATCTATCCAATCCCACTTAAACCGCTGTTATGTGGTTTTCGTCCAAGATTTTAGACTTTTTGGACAAAACAGGCAAGAAAATGGTGTCCAAAATGCCTCTATATGACCAAAAGAACAGGTTTTCAGAGAAAGAGTGCAGTTAATAATGGTCAAATAAAGACTCACCACGACTGTCGCATTTTCCCAAGCTGCATCTGCGTGTTTGGATGGAGGGGCCGCTGCAGGGGTTACTTGTGGCATCACATGACCTGCCTCTTTGCTGGGTGCCAGTTCCACATGTGACGGTACACTCCGTCCATTCAGACCAAGGCGACCAGCCGTCCTCGCTGTCTTTAGCTATATACACATGAACAGACAAGCACATTTAGCAATGGTAACTTCAGGCACAATTCACCCCGTTCTAACCCCACCACACCCATCATGGTGCTCCTTGTTGTTAATATATTTACACAGCAAAGGCAAAATTGTTCTTCAGCTCTGATGTTTTGGAGCTTAAGTTATACATGACATCATCTTTCTCAACCCACTTCAGAGCATGGGAACATACAGTAATGCTTGTTACTCATGGATAATAAAAAATGTGTGGTTGGCAAACACAAGCAATTTTAAAACAATAAAAGTTCTATATCATTTAAGAAAAGAAAAAGTCTGCCTGTTTATAAACCTGTTTATATTATTATCGGGGTGGTGATGGCGCAGTGGATAAGTCACATGCCTTTGGTGTGAGAGACCCGGGTTCGAATCCACTGTGAGACACCAATGTGTCCCTGAGCAAGACACTTAACCCCTAATTGCTCCAGAGGCGTGCGACCTCTGACATATAGCAATTGTAAGTCGCTTTGGATAAAAGCGTCAGCTAAATGAATAAATGTAAAAAAAATGTAAATGTAAACTTCTGTTCAAAAGTCTAGGGTGTGTAAAATTCTCCAAAAAACGTTTCTTATGCAAGTCCCTTATGCTCACCGAGGCTGCATTTAAGATACAGTAAAGACAGTAATATTGAGAAGTAATATATAAATATATTTTAAAATAACTTTTCATTTTTAATATATATTAAAATGTAATTTAATGCTTGTGATGGCAAAGCTGAATTTTCGGCCATTACTCAAGTCTTCAGTGTCACATGAAATTATTCTAATATGCTGATTAGCTGCTCATTTATTATTATCATTTATTATTTTTGAACACCCAGCAACAAGGCTAGCTTCATTGCGAGAACAAATTGAACAACAAAAATGATTCACTTACCAAAAAGTTATATAAGATAAGAAAAAAAAAATCCAAAATACATTCAAGTGATACATTTTTAAAATACATCAGTAAAATGTGTGAAAACATTGTCTATTTACATTAAAAAAGCTCAGTAAAATATGTTTAATTGGAGTTTAAAAAGGAGATTAGCTGCACAAGAAACAAGAAACATTTCATATTATTATTAGTTAAAAATGATTGCGCTGCAGCATTTATTTAAAATAGAAATCTTTTGTAACATTATAAATGTCTTTAATGTCACTTTGGATCAATTGAATGCATCCTTGCTGAATAAAAGTATAATTTACTTAAAAAAAAAATCGTACTTTCCCCATTTTTGAACAGTCGTGTATGTGCGCATGTATTGTAAGTGCCTGATGACATGAAAAACGCTGTATCCTACTTTATTTTTAAGGACAATCCATTGGTATAAAACTAGCATGAGTTATTTTAAAACACCCAAACTATTTCAGGTTACCATGAGAACTACCATGAGTAATATTCAGGCATTTAAATACAATACACACAAAAGATATAAGTGAATAACATAATTTGATTCTCAATTATGTCTCTAAATTGAATGCGAGACCCCTTGCATCCAGTGTAGACATGCTGGGAAACTGAAAGCATGAAAATTGTGAAAATCAGCAATGTACGTTACTCACGCAGACACACAGGACAGCATTCGCCATCTAGGAAAGTGGGGCTGGCACAGGCTACTGGAGGACATGTGATTTGATGGCACACAATCTTTGATTCCTGCAAGATAAAGCCGTAAGACAGAGTACTCAGAACAAAAGCAGAATGCCATTAGCTCTTTTTTCTTACCTGACAGGTACACTTGGTGCAGCTGTCCACAACCCAGTCCTCCTTATCCTCAAAGAGACGGCCGTCTTGCCAGCACATGCGCTTGTCTTTGATGTTCTTCATATTCCCCAGCACCTCCTTCATCACAGTGTTCTCCTCAGTCTAACCGACAGGTGCACAGCAAGACAGATGCACAAACGGTCAAGAGGTGGCAATACTTCCGCCAATGTCTTCCACATGTAGATAAATAGAGGTGATTCAAACTACAATGAAATGAGCACACTTCTGTATAGCAGGGGAATTATGCCTTTGAGAACAGGATGCTCTGCCTCAGCCAATCTTGGATTGTTTTCTAATTGTGACCTCTTGACTTGGGAAATCTTTGCTTTTCCTGCCGTCAGATCTCTAATGTTAACCTGTGGGTAATGATGACGAACTTAAAAGATTTCCAAGTACACTACCGTTCAAAGGTTTGGGGTAATATTGTGAAATATTATAACATGAAAATACCTGTTTTCTTTTTAAATATATTTTAAAATATAATTTATTCCTGTCATATGAATTTTTAAGCATCATTACTCCAGTCTTTAGTTACATGATCCTTCAGAAACCATTCTTATATGCTGATTTGGTGCTCAAGAAACATTTCTTATTATTATCAATGTTAACACAGTTGTGCCGCTTAATATTTTTGTGGAAACATGATTTTTTTTCCAGAATTTGTTGATGAATAGAAAGAACAGCATTTATTTGAAATAAAAATCTTGTAACATTATAAATGTCTTTACTGTCCAGCAGGCACCTAAAGCCCTTTAAATCCCTACAGGGCCCCAACTGACATTTCTGGTTAAACACAATGCTGAAGGAAAATTGTCCTCAAGTGACTTTTGACTTACATGTAATTTACTTGTCTTACAATTATGATTTGCTTTTAATGTTGACATTTGTAACATCAATCTGGGTTCTGTAATGTTTGAATGCAAAAATATTCTCTTTTTTTTTTGTTTGTTGTTTCAATTTTCTGTTTTTCTTTTTCTTGCTTTTTTAAGAAAAGTATGAAATGAAAAAAGAACACCCAAACCAGATTGTTGTAGTTCTACATTATTAGCAAATCATGATTTTGTGGCCACGAGTACAGAGTTGAGAAAGAGGAAAGAGACAGAACAAGAGGTTGAGGGAGGGGAAAGAACAACAAGAAAAATGTAAGGGAAGGAAAGGTTCTGAAGCACATTAAGAACATAAAATAACACAGACACACACACACTCACACACACACACACACACACACACACAGACACACACACACACACACACACACAAAACGAACCACAGTGTGTGCTGATGAATTAATTTGTGCATGTGTGAGTAAGAAAAAAAAAAACATAGGTAGTAGCCATGAGTGTTAGGCTGTGAAACAGAACACCACATGGTCTGGATGAGCCTCTGGGACCCGCAGCATCCAACGGCAGGATTTCCCAGAGATTATGCCCAGACTCCCTCATCGCTGGGAAGCTCCCAGTGGAGGATAAAGGGGCTGTTTAAACACTGCCAGACACGACTCGGTTCCTATTCACACTTCCTATCTCCCTCTAAAACAAACCATAAAACCCCAGCCCACATCTTCACGTTTTCCACTGCCTCTTCAGTCCTGTTTTCCTTTAATGGTTCTATTTAGACTACAAGAATTTTTGCTTGCATGGTCAGATATTTTATCTGTAATAAAATTCTCCAAATCAGAGATGGCCACCAACCTGAACAATGGACCTTTATGAAATAAAGTTTACATTTCAGATCAACCAAACAGACATAATTTATTCACCCTCTTTTCGTTCCATGTTCGTATGACTTTTTCCCCCGTGGAAAACAAAAGGAGAAATTTGATGGCCACTCTTTTCCATGCAATGAGAACTGAGGCTTTCAAGGTGTTTTTCTCACATAAAGCCATTGTATGACTTCAGAAGACCTGGTGTATAGTGTATAAGTTGTATGGACTGCTTTTATGAGACTTTTATGGTGCTGTTGTGACCTTCTCGAGGCTTTAAATCCTCAGTCCCTATTCATTGCAATTGCATGTTTTTATTTTGTGTTCTTTTTCAGGTTGAATGAACTAATCTTTCAAACAAAACACAATTCCCAGGTTTCACAGACAAGGCTTAAGTTTAGTCCCAGACTAAAATGCATGTTTAAGCTGTTTTAACTAAAAAGCAACTTCTTAAAATATGTCAGAGACATTGTTTGGTCTCAAGAAGCACACCAATAATGTTTTTCAAAGGCAGATTTATAAAAGCTATTATGTCCTAATTGAACTAAGGCCTAATCCTGGCTTAATCTAGACCCTGTCTGTAAAACCAGACATTAAGTAAAACAACTTTACCACTTTCTGCAAGCCATCGATGAGATTGCCCACAATGATACGAAGACCTTTCAGTTCCTGCACCATGTTGCTGAGCTCCTCACAGGAACGCTCGCACACATCCGATGCAAGTTTCTCCTTCTGCCCAATGAAGTTGGTGGAGATAGCCGTGCTGACAGACACAGTCTCTATACTCTCATTTACCACGTTAACTTCCTCTGAAAGGGATAAGAATGCAGTGGATCAGTGTTAAAGGACGTTACTTGAGAGTACCCATTAGACAACTTCATAATGTGATTTAAAAACTGACCCTGAAGATAAAGAGCAAGCAAAAAGAATTCACTTTTGAAATGGTACATGTGATACAAAGTGGACTCATGAATACAATCAGAATACAGCAGCTATATTTGAAATTTTATAGGGGTGCATGGTCTATAAAACATTTAACCGATTTGTAGGATATTCCACAGCCCACAGATTTCAGATATATCATTCTCTCACTATATTTCTGACATAACTATAATAAATGTGCGGAAGCTACCCCAGAAGTAACATTTAAAGAAAGATAGTGATTTTTCAAAGCACATCTTGGAAAAGGAGGAAGGTGGTGTGGTTGGGGGATACGCAACAGCAGAGGAATGCTGTCCATTATGCCAAAACTCCCATTAGATAGCTGCAGCCATATTGGGGTCATTTGCGTAAATTTTCTCCAGATTAATGGCGAACAGAAGACACTAAATCAGGGAGCCATGTTGATACCTCCAGAGGTTCCTTTGAGACCCATGCAGGGTTAGCAGCTTTTTAGAGACTGTTGAACTCGTTCAAATCTCTTTGGGGTTTCAGTCAAAGCTGAGAAAATAAGTGTGTGTGTGTTTATATGTTTCAGTGACTTTCTAGGCAGGCTTTTGTGCACTTCAGTTTAGCTTTTATTTAGCAATACGTGGCACTCCTAAACTGGGGAACTAGAGAGTTTAGAGGGACCTCTGTACTGGCATCCTAACGTACAGCAGTTGGCATGCATTTGTCCTGGCAATGGAAATGGAAGGCTTTTTGACTGCCATATACTATGCATACTTATTCAGTTATAATTAAAAGGAACTGAGGCAGCAGTGATGGAGAAATGCTCACACCCGCACATCTCACACAAGGCGTAGTTTTGTCATGGTTTCAAACTATTTATTTCAGCACAAAAGTCAGCCAGGTCCAGGGATGAGTTTATTTACTGGTTAAATAGACTATCTCAGTTTTCTTCTCTGCAATAAACTGGAAACAGTGGAATCTGATGCAGAACATTCCAGATTGGTTTGTTGTTTAAAGGCCCTAACACACCAAGCCCAACGTCGGGCCGTTGTTGATCCAGTTTTTGCAGTGTGTTCCGCACCGTTAGCACTCGTCAGACCCCTTCTGGGTTTTTATAACCGATTAAGCATGTTGAAGCATGTTGCCGCCACCGAAGAGAGAGAGAGAACTCTGATTGAATATCTCAGTTTTTATATCTGCAGTCCTAGTTTCAGTTTCCCTTTTTTAATGATGGATATAGACTATTGATACCTGCTGATAAAGGCAGTTATTTCTTTACACGCACGGGCAGACCACAGATGCTAGTTGACAGTCGTCTGTAGTCTTTGTCATGTGTTCAAGCGTAGCTTTTTGGCTGAGACGCAGCCGACGCAAGGTGACAACACAGTCAGCTTTCGTCGCCACTAGTTCTTTTACGTCGGTTTGGTGTCTCATGACCATAACACATTCTTATGCTTCTAACACTATCACAAGTT